>CM056947.1:32031108-32631108 GCA_029856935.1 Cyclocarya paliurus | reverse complement strand
ATGTTCGAGGAAGTACAGTGAATGCAGCCACGGAAGGAAGTTCCAAAAAGGTGCCAAGTCCTCATGTTGTCCAAGGCAAAGGAAAACCCCCGTGTAAGAGGAGGATGTCAACGATGGAGGAACAATTGAAAAAAATTAAAACTAAGGCTGCGAATAAGAAAAAAGATAAGGGAAAAAAATCATTGATGAGAGCTTGGTTACCTGATGATCATCTTTGAGTATTTGATATGTAGATTTCCACTTACTAATTCATTTAATTATTTTTTATGTTTTCAGAGGCGTAAATTGGACACCGAACTATTGGAAAGCAGTGGAAACCAACTCGAAATATCGGGAATGAGGATGCAAGAAAGCCTACAAACTTCCATAATGGTGAATTAAGAAAGTGGACAACAAGATGTGATGGGGACACAAGAAAGTGTACAATTACCACTTGAATTGTATTTAATTGTATAGTGAATTTTATTTAATGAGTTAGTTCATGTTTTTTAATGTGGGTCTTACTTTGGCTGCTATTATGTTTACAGATGCAACTAAGAATGGATGGAACACAGCCGGAAATGGCAGATGGAACGCAGCCGGAGCAATTATGATGGAACACAGTCAAGCAACTTCTTGTAGCAAGACTTTAGAGATCCATTATGCCTATTTATGTTGTGTATTGATGGTGTTGATTTGTTGGAGTTAGTGTTGGATGTGTTTTGTATACATTGTGTGTTAGGGGTGGTTGATAGGAAGTACTGTGAATGTTGGTGTTCGTATGTTGTGTATTCGTGGTGCAATCATACGTTCAAGATCGCAGTGAGAGTATGTGGTTGTTGATGTTTTGCACATTTTGTATCCAAGTACTCAATCCATGTGGTTTTGATTGAATGTGAATGACATTAGTTTATTTTATTGAGATTACACTGTTTGATATTGCAGTATGATATGCCCAGGTGAAAAAAAAGTTAATCACCAAAAAGTAAGTCTTGTCAAATATCATGACAAAATATATAATTTGAAAATGTCCAGGTGAAAGAAAAAAAGTAAATCAATAAACCTCCAATTTAGTCCTGTCAAATATTCTGACAAAATGGTCATGATAGTAAGTTATTTGAAAATGTCCAGGTGAAAAAAAAGTCAATCAATAAACCTGTAATTTAGTCCTGTATTTGTATTCTGACAAAATGATCAGCCTTGTAACTTATTTTCGACACAGATGCATACTTTGTTAATAATCAGTGGCACGTTAAAGCATAATGAAGTCTCTGGATTGAAGATCAAAATACAATTCACAATAATGTCTTCAATACATAATTTTAAAGTCTCAACTTACAAATGCTAAGTTCATATAAAATACAAATACAAAGTCGTCATCACTTTCTAGTGATCAAATACATGTAACTAACTATGGATATTAACCAATACACACGCAATAGCTTGCGTGCGTATCGCATGTCGGCTTCTTGACTGCGAAGCTGGGCTTGATCGTTGTGAAGTGCCAACTCCCTCTTTTGAATCTCTTCTTCTCTCTTTTTAAGTTCTTCCTCTTTTCTTAATACTTCTGCTTCTCTCTTTACAAGAGCTTTCTCTTTGTATTCACCATTATCTGCCCACTTGAAATATTTGCAGTGTTGCCACCCCTAGTTATACATAAATAATCAAGTATGTTTGCCGTCAATATCTTGAATAAAACATTAAAATATGTAAACAAAACTTAAAAAGTACTATTAATTGCGGCTACCTCTATGTTGTACAGTGGACACCCAAAGAATGCTCGCCTTGGATTTTTTGACGTATTTGAGATTCTAAGTACAGCTTGTTTCCCACATTTGCACATTGGATCGTTATCAAGCGATGCTGATGCAACTGAAGATGACATTCTTACTCTTAAAGTACTCTTACTCTACTTAGCCTCTCTTGAATCTATACACTTACTCTGTGGGACTTAACCTTGACAACTAGTGAAGATATCAACCTTTAAAGGATTAGATAGCTGCTGGTAAGATGCTCAACAAACATGGTAAGTGTTTCTTCAGATTTTAGCAATTTCTTTCAACTTTCCAGAGATAGGACTTAGGAAATTAGACTGGAGGAAGGAATAAGATACTGAAAATATATTTATTAGTCTCAAAATTCAGTCATGAGAAATTAAAAGCAGGCCCGAGTTTGCAATTGCAATTGCCTAATATTTGGCGTGGAATATTAATGTAATGATCTCTAAAGTTTTCAAAACTTGTAGTGTTAGGAGCCTAAAAATCTGAATGTGTTCCAATAACCCAACATAGATGCAGCTTTATAAGTGGGCGGCTTGGGACAGATAGTAATTTGAAATGACTATTATAGATGTGAAGATACTAGTGATCTCTAGCTTGCATGCTCAGAAAATAAAATCTAATGTGAAAGGCCAATATCTCAACTTCAAAATATTATTAAAGCATAAAATTATATTTTACCACCAACAATATCAACAATTATAGTAATACTAACATGTGTTCGGACCAATTCCTCAGTATAATTGAAGTTCAAAACCATGGACCAGATCAAAGAGATCAGAGCAAATGTTATGAATGAAACTGCAAAACTCCTATAAGAAGATAATTTGATAAAGCTAACTAGGCCAAGTCAAAAGATCCAAACTCAGTGAAATATGTTCCAATCTCGTTATATTTAAAATCATTATGAAAGAGATCAACAAATAAAAATAGATGGGTTTAAGGAAATGGTTAGTCAAGACAAGTTTTGCACTCTAGAGATCTTCAACGCCAATTATCTAATCCTACATGCCAATTATTTTGAGATTAGAGTTGAAAATACATACAATTTTTTGAATATGCACCTCCTCTGGAAAATTGAGGCTTTCAACCCTGCAAAACAAGGTTTGGTCAATTACAATTTCTGGTGGAATAATTTCTGCAAAACATAATAATGCAAAACATAATAATGCATGAAAAGAAAATTTTCAACCCCGCAAAACATAATAATGCATGAAAAAGAAAATGGTAATATGAGTCATTAGGCAATTGCAAATGGTATTGCAAACTTTACCATTGTAGGCTCCTAAACTTTACCATCGTAATATGAGTCTACATACTGCTATACCATGTTCACTTTCTTCCAATGATGAATGGGTTTCTTCATTCTTTGGATTGGTTCTAATATGAGTCAAAATATGGGTGCTGTGGACGTAATAGTTTCTATACGCTATAGAGAAAATGGTATAGCAGTATGTAGACAAGCCATTTGAAAAAATGCCTCAATGGCCACATACCAATAAGATAGAGCTTTACAGAGAGTATATTCTACCATCCTTACAAAAGAACAAACATAAACCATCTCCAAATATAATTTTCAAAATTGCTGAAATCAAATGGTATACGCCCATTTACCTGGACGGAGAGAAACCACAGATCGATTCGCATAGAGGTTGGGAACCAGGGATCGATTCGCACAGGGAGAGAAATCGGGGTTGGGAACTACTGAACGATTCGCATAGCGCGAGAGTTTGTGGGAGGAGAGAAATCGAGCATGGATGAAGTCGAGCAGGGGTGGAGGAAAAGTTAGGGTTTGTTCGTGGAGAGACGTCGAGCAGGAAGAAGGGGTGCCATTTCAGAAGCCTCGAAACGCACCGTTTTGAAGTAAATAAAACGGTGCGTTTCGAATACACGTCGAATGTCGTCCGCGCAGAGGCCTGTCTGGTGCCTGGCTTTAGAGTTTCTCTATTTTTAAACCACGTCCGACAACGAAGACAAATTGTAAAACTAAGATCAACGCAATTTTGCTTGATAGGGTGTTGCATATAACTACCGTTGAGAATGCACACAACCATGGGTTAAGTTTAAGAAATGTAAGATTCTTTAGATGTAATCGAGCTATTGACGCTTTCGTAAAAAGACAACTAGATATCAACGACAATGCAAGCATAAGTATGGCTAAAAGTTTCAACTCATTAGTAGTCGAGAAATGTGGATATGATAATCTTCCATTTGTTGAGAAGGATGCGCGGAATTATATTGACAAAACCCGACACCTTAGGCTTGGTAAAGGAGGTGCTGATGCACTTCATGTGTATTTTAAAAGAATGCAGTATAAGAATGATGGTTTATATTTCTTAATGGATTTAGACAACGAAGGAAGATTAAAATATATTTTTTGGGCAAATGCACGTAGCAGAGCAGCATATGGATATTTTGGGGATGTTGTGACATTTGATATAACATACCTAACAAATAGATATGGCATTCCATTCACCCATTTCATAGCTGTTAACCATCATGGACAATCAATACTTTTGGAGCAAGTTTGATTTCAAGCAAAGATACTAATACATTTGTTTGGTTATTTGAAACTTGGTTGAAATGTATGGATGAAAAACTCTAAATGCTATCATCATTGACCAAGACAGGGCCATGAAAAATGTCATAGCAATAGTCTTCCCGAAGACCCGACACAGGTATTGTTTATGACACATTATGTGAAAACTACTAGAGAAGTTAGGTTCCCATTCTAAATATAATGATGGTTTAAGGAGCGTATTACACAAATGTGTTTATAATTGCCAAACTTCTAAAGAGTTTGAGAAGTATTGGGAGGTGTTACTTGATATGTATAATTTGCAGGAAAATACATAGCTTCAAAGTCTATATAGTGAGAGAATGCATTGGGTTCCTATATATCTAAAAGATACATTTTGAGCTGGAATGAGCATAATTCAAATGAGTGAGAGTATAAATGTATTTTTTGATAATTTTGTGCATTCGGGGACCACGTTAAAAAAATTCGTTAATCAGTTTGACAATACACTAAGGAAGAGAGGAGAGAATGAGATGGCAGCGGACTTTCACTCATTCAACTACACAATCCCATGTATAACCCATTTACTCCTGAAGAAGCAATTTCAAGAATTGTATATTAATTCTAAACTTAAGGAGGTACAATTCAAAGTAATGAGGATTATCTATGCTCATTGTATTTTCATCAAGATGGAAAGGGCAATTTTGACATATAAAGTTAATGACCAGTTGCAAGTTGAAGGATCCATTAAAAGAGTTACATACCAGTCATACTTTAATGAAGATGAGTGTGAGGCGAAATGCATGTGTGGATTATTTCAGATGAGAGGCATTTTATGTAGGCACATTCTTGTTATTTTCTCAGTAAAGGATGTTCAATTGTTGGTGCCTTCAAAATACATTATAGACAGGTAGCAGAAGGACATTAAGCATGGGTATACTCTTATTCGAAGTAGTTATGATGATTTGAGTAGTAAATCAACTACTATAAGGTATGTTAATTTGATCAAGTTATGCTATGAAGTCGTCACAAATGCATCTGAAAGCGATCATGATTCAATGGATATGACACAGAAGTTGTTGGCTATGCATTTGAGTTGTACAAAAACCAAGGCCCAGCCTGTACTTGTGAAAACTAATACTGAGATCAATGATATTGAAATGAGAAGTTCAAAAAAAGTGTGGAGTCCTCGCATTATTAGAGAATGGAAGCCTCCATTGAAGAGGATGACACCTACAATAGAAAAGGTTATGAGGAAGCTACAAACTAAACGTAAACAGTCTAAGACCAGTGCCAAGAGAATGAGACCAGTGGAAAGTTGTATGTTGAAATCTATTTAATTTAATTACGTATTGTGTAGGCAAGTCAACTTTCGGATAAGGTCTTGAGTGGCGCTTCAACAATAGATAGCGTTGCAGCAACATCGGATGAAATCCTGAACTGGCATTGCAGAAGCAATAAATGAGGTCTTGAACAGAATCTCTGTTGCAACAACAACAACATATGAGATCTTACTTCCAAGCACACAAAAAAGTGTCCTTACACAAGTATGTAATAGTTCATGTATATAAATTTGTTTACTAAATTATGACAATTTTTAAGTCTATTTTATTTTACCTGTTACAGGTGGATCTTCAACATGGTTGGTTTTAGTCGGTGTATTAGAAGTTGGCAGCATGGTTATACTTGGCTTTAGAGCCTGGTTGCTTCTGGTCATTGTTGGCATTTGTGGAGCTAGTTGCTTATGGCATTATTCATTTCAAATATAGTTGTTGCTGGTCGTTATTGGCATTTTTGTGATCGGCCTTTGTGGTCGTTATTTATATTTTTTTCATTGTTTATATTTGGCATTTTTGTGGTCGTTATTTGTATTTGACATTTTTGTGGTCATATTGTTGGAAGTCACTGTTTGCATTTGGCACTTGATTTATTTTCAGACAAATAGTTTAACTGTATGACTATACAAGCAATATACTTGTTTTATGTTTTTTTTTTTTTTTTTATCTCGAATGCAAATTTATTTATTTTTAAAACAACCCGAGCTTACCTGGAGTCTGTTCTTAAAGTTAGTCTGGTTATTAGGTGGCTGGAAGTGTTCGATTATTACTTCAGTTTTACACTTTATTAATGTACTAGTATATAAAGAATAGCAGCTGCCACATATTAGTTGGAAAATACGTTATATTGAATGTAACATCCCAGATTTTAGTGTATTTTAATGAAGGATTTATTTAATTTAATTTGTGATTAAGTATCTTATTTTAAAATTTTGGGAGTTTTTAAATATTATTTCTAATATTTTAAGTTGTGAAAATTATTTTATTGGGCTTTCTTATTTTTAATTATTGTTGTGGATTTAAATTGATTTTTAATTTAAGTTGGGTTGTTTATGTAATTTAAAATTATTATTGTTTTAATTAAAGCATTTCATTGCGTTTGATTAATTTTAATTAGTGTTTTACAATTTAATTTCCTTTTTATTTTAAAGGATGTTTTGTCGGATTTTAATAATTTACTTTAACTAGTTTTGAGTTTAAATTGATTTAATTATTTTACTGTTTTAAAAATAGTTATTTTGAGGATCAGTTGTGACCCAAAAGTTGTGAGGATTGGACCTCATTTCTTTTCCTCATCTTTTCTTTTCTCTTCTTTTTCTTTCTTTTTCCTCTCTCTTCCGCGCATAGCCCGATTCCTCTCTCTCTCCTCTCCACGTGATTCGGGTTCTTCCTCCCTGCACCGCCGCCGGCCGGCGGTGGTCGACACTGCCGGCACCGTTCGGTCCCTCAGCCACTGGCGACCTCCCCCATAAAATCTCAGACCACTTTGTGCCGCCGTTAGCCTCCACGAGCTGATCGAACCCGCGGTGGTTCTTCCTCCATTCCGCCGCCGTCCGGCCACCTCCGGCCACCATTTTTTCACCACATCTTCACCGGCCTAGTACCAAACTTTTGGACCCAAACCCGGCCCCGATCCGTCGCCGGAGCCGGTCATACGAGCATCACTTCCGATTTGTATTTTTTGATCTTAAAACCGCTCATTTCCGTCGCCATTCACGGCCAACCACCACCACCATTAGATTCCTCACCTTCCAAAAGCCCTACCCTATCAATTCCAAGTCTCTGTTTGAACCCGTGCAAAATTTGAGATTCACTGCATTTCGGCCAGTGTTTTTACACTGTGCAATTTTGCTGTTTTGGCGATTCCTTGTGCCTCGGACCCTCCGTAAAATTGTTTTAAAGCACTGTAAGTATTTCCTAAACAATTCTTTTGAGATTTAATTATATTTTTACAATTAACTGCTATATTTTATATATATGTATCCTGGTTGGTTCCGGACTGAGTTCGAGGAGTTCGGGGGTGGATGGATTGATCGGAGTATTTGTTGTGTGTGATTAATTGTGGTTGGATTAATTGTTGGAGTTTGGTTATGTGATTTGGATATTGGATATTTTGGTTGTATTGTGATTTTGGGAGTTGATCATTGGTTGTGAGGATTGATCTAGTTCATTGCATATTGCACACATGGCATGTTTGTAAATGGAAAACGGGGTTTTCATGCATTGCATTCATGTTCATGTGGTTATTTTGAAAACTGAGTTTTCATGAGAATTGGACTTTTGGGTGCGTGTGTATCACGACCCTAAGCCGAGATGGAGCATTATCTCGGTGGAGCTCCTCTGGTCACTCGGGAGCGTAATATATTGAGTGACTTCCCCTAGGTTGTCGCCGGGCGACAACGGGATCGGACGTTGGACGTGCCAACTCCGTGGCCCTTCTGCTGGCGGGGGCTAGAGGATGACCTGGCCACGAACGCACCGGGTGCGGAACTGGGCATCGCTCGTAAAGCAGCCAGGACGTGCGGATGGTCCATAGGGGAGGCCATGGTGCATATGGTTAATTGGAATAATTGAAAATTGGCTGTTTTCTGGGAAAATAGCGTGAGTTGTTTTTGTGTATCATTTTCTGGGAAAATAATGGATAATGATTTTTGTATGCCATTTTCTGGGAAAATGGTGGAATTGATTTTATTGGAAATGATTTTTGTGCCAAAGAGATTTTTGGCGTGCGTTGCATTATTGCATATTGCATCATGGGCAGACATGGTTAATTGTTTAGATATGATTTTTATCTCTGGACTTGGTTAGGTTATAACTTACCTGTGGTACAATTTAATGGTACTGCAGACTTTGTTGATGATGCAGATGCCGAGCCTGAGGATCTGGCTCCGCCGAAGGAGTGATCTGGGATCACTCATGCTGTAGATTTTTATTATCAGACTTGTATTTTATTTTGGGACTTGGCTTTGATTTTAAGGTATTTGTATTTTGGATATCTGTATTAACTAAAATTCTAGTACTAGTTGACTTATTTACCTTCCGCTGTGTTTTTATTTGTGCACTGTTTATTTGTTGCACACACTTGACACTTGTCGTTGGGATGCGTGACCGGGTTGTCATCATCCTAACGTCACGATTCCCGAGATTTTTGTACGTGGGAGTCAGGGCGTCACATTGAAGGGATCATATGTGTGGTATAGTTGGAAACATAAACTGCATAATACAATTTCGACAAGACTGCATATTAATACAGAATGTTTACAAGTCACCAGCCTGGTTACACTAGAACACTGACAAACTTAACAAGGTACAAAAAGTCCCTAACACAAATTTAATCTTCCATTGATCTTAATCGTAGCAAACAACATGAGATTATAATTGAAAATCTCCAATACACACAAAGTAGCATGCATGCATGACTAATATATTTAACTTGACTTTGAATATCTTCCCTTGCATGTTGGAGTTCATTATCTCTCATTTGGACTTCAACCTCTCTCTTTTTGAGTTTTTTTTTCCTCTCTGTCGGAGTTCTCTTTCCCTAGCAAATGGATTTTCATTTTGTTATTCAAGATCTGCCCATATAAAATAGTTGCAGTATGGTTTTCCCTACAACAAACAACTTATAAAAATCAATGTTGAAAGATTACTTCAACAGTGTAGAAGATTGAGTGATGACCTTCTTATTGTACTTTGGACAAATAAAAAAATGTCTTCTTGAATTTCTTAAAATGTTCGAGACTTTGAGACGTGCAATCGACCCACGTAAACATATTGGAGCATTTTTAAATAACGATCACCTAAAGAAGATGATGACTAAGATTGCAATAAAGACATTGCACTTTATTAAGAACAAACACCATTGAAACAAGTAAAATATCAGTATATGGGTAAACACCCTTAAAACAAATAATATGATGAAAGAGTTGAAGACTTCCATGATTACTTGCTTGTTATTAGAAGGAACCATAAATAGAATATCGAGTTTCATAAATCTGTTCTATCTACTTTGCAGTTTGTCAGAAGTAATCAACTTCTAACAGAATGTCTCTTGGTATTAAAAAGAAAAAAAGAAAAAAGAGTAATGAATCTCTCAACATAATGCATCTCTGCACATGAATGCATCTCTATTGGGTGGTTTGGATGGGTGTTTGATCTATAAGATGCATGCATCAAGTGTGGCCGGTAAGGGTTAGGATGGATGATGTGCCAAGAATGCTTAAGTGTGGATAGCCAGCAACAAAATTAAAGGATAAAATTTTCAAGTTCATGTGTTACATAACAATTCCAAGTTTCAATACCAAAAACAAAAGTAATGTCAAATACCAAAAGCACGTGATCACCAAAAGCAAAAATCAATGTTGAATGTGACAATATCAAAAATAGAAGCCACCAATGTTATGGCATCATAATTACCTAACAAAATGTAATGTAAAATATTATAAGCAAATATGTGCACAAGAGTGGTGGCAAAAAGTGCATGATCAGAGCATGTTGAGGTTCCTATAGATACCATTAGTTTCTGGAAATTGGATAATCACCTTTATATACTAAGGTAGAGTGCAAGAAATTAAAATTTAAAATGTAAAACAAGATCCAATTTTATATGCATTTTGCAGGAAGCTAGGTGCAAACCATGTGCCGAAATCATCTTGCTTAATGTAATCTCAGCCCAGCATGTAATTTGTCCCCCCCCCCCCACGCCCCCTGTGAAACTGTCCCTCTCACACATTTTCTCAAACAATTGGACTGTAGTTTTGATAGCACCACATTTCCAAGACGATTTCAAAAATGAATTTCCAACAAAAATATGTACGAATATGTAAAGAATACCAAATGCCTACCAAATGCCTTAATTTTCAACATAAATCAGAAAGTATACCAAATGCCTTAATTAAAGATGTAAAGAATCAGAAAGCATACCAAATTCTATAATAGAGGAAAAAATGAAGACTTATGAACCAATGATTTTAATAAATCAACATTACCATATCCACATTGCCACAACAGAGGAAACATTGCCATAATTTTTTTTTTCCATAATAGAAATGCCATAAATCAACCTCCCTCACCAACAGAGTGGAATCAGGACTTATACAGAGTGAAGTTAGGGCTGGGCGCAGACGAAATTACAGTTTTGTCGTGGAAGCAACTCCTCCACCACCTCGCACGACTACGCCCTCGTTTGTTTCAGACGGAGTAAGGAATTTTGTCTTCTTGGCAAAGCTTTGACCTACAATCTCTCATTAAGAGACAACCCAAATCACATCTCAGAAGGGGGAGAGCCAGAACCATATATCGTGAAAAGCCAAATCAAACAAGACGATGTCGTAACTTTAGTTCAATAATAGATCGTTTTTGCCACGTTTGTCGTGCACGCCCAGACCTCTAATATAGGACTGTGTAAAGAAATTCTCTTAGTTATAATTGTTGCCTCATTAGTATTTTATAATTTGGTTTGTATGTAGAAAGAAGCTTTTTTTCCTAATCACTCACGTTATATTGTATAAAAATAAGAAAAATTATATTCAGCAGCCTTACACCACATACTTGTTTTTATTTTTTATTTTTATTTCTTTTTTCCTTAATAAGTGAGTGGTATAGGACTGTTGAGTAGAATAACTCTAAAAATAAATTGTTGGTTTCAAATTAAAGTAGGATCCTTGCCATTACGAAATAAAATAGACAATCATCTTGTTGGGAGGGTATGCTACCGAATTGGTTTTCAAGTGGTTGCCCATCGTCTACCAATTGCACTCTTTTGTGCTTTCCAATACTAAAATATGGTGATCTGGGTATTTTATGTAAACATGAAATGGAGAAGACTTATGATTATGTTAACTAGGACTTCATATGATACTTGCTTGGGAGGTGTGGATTTAAGGAGAGATGGTGCTCTTGGATTAGGTATTGCATATCTACATCGAGATTCTCAATTTCGGTAAATGGTAATCCAATTGGCTTCTTCAATAGCTCTCGCAGGCTAAGGTAGTGTGATCCTATGTCTAAGCTTCTTTTTGTCATTGTTATGGAGTTGTTTAGTAGAATAATATCTGTTATGGTTGCATGTGACTTTATGATCGGGTTTTTAATTGGTGACACCAATCGATGTACTATTAACATTTCTCATTTATCATTTACAAATGATATTTTGACATTTTGTGATGCAAACCAAAACTAGATTCATTCTTTAAAAGGCATTCTTACTTTGCTTTGAAGTTGTATCTGATTAAAAATGAACTTATCCAATCAGAGTTGGTTCAATTGGGAAACATTCGCAATCTCCAAATATTGGCCAACACTCTTGGATGCAAAGGTCTTATCCTTTATTGTGAGATAACTTAGCATTTTGTTGGGGCCTTTTTCATGGCTAAATTTATTTGAGATGAAGTAATAGAGAAGATTGAACATAGATTGTCATGTTAAAATGGATTATAATTGTCAAAAGGTGGTAAGACCACACTAATCAAGAGCACTTTTTCCAATTTACCAACTTATTTCTTATATTTGTTTCCAATTCTATTAAGTGTGGCTATACAAATTGAGAAATTTCATTGTGATTTCCTTTGGAGTGAGTTAGGGGATGAATTCGAGTTCTACCTGTTCAAGTGGGATAGGGCATACTCTCCAATCTCTATTGGTGTGTTGGGAATTAGAAATTTGAGGGTATTCAATTAGACTTTTCTTGAAAAATGTATGTGGCAGTATAACATGGAGAGTGAAGCTTTTATGGAAGTTGGTGATTTATTTCAAGTACGGGGCACGTAGGGGCGAATTACTAGGGAAGTAAAAGGGGTTATGGAGTAGAAATCTGGAAGCACATTAGAAGAGGTTGGGGGTTTTTACCCAACACACTAGAATCATGATGAAAGACGGATCTAGAATAAAATTTTGGCATAATTTATGGTGTGGAGATAGAGCCTTTAAAGATTCATTCTCTATAGTTGATTGTGTGTGAAAGGAAACATTAGTGGTGGACCTCATGAAGATTTATGGTTGTTCAATCCGATGGAATGTGAGCTTTATTAGGGTGACCCATGATTGGGAAGTTAGTAGCTTTTAAGATTTTTTTCAAACTCTTATGCGCCGTGAGATTGAGAACTCAGGGAACTGACAATTTATGGTGGGTATTAGTTAGAAAAAGATACATTTTCTGTTTGTTCCTTTAAGACCCTCACAAATTTGCTGTATAATCACTTTCTATAAAGAAATAATTGGAAAAACAAGGTGCATCTCAAGGCTCTATGTTTTACTCTAACAACTTCTTTAAGCAAGATTTTGACTATGGCTACTATACTTTACAGAAACGTTAGGTGATTGTTGTGGATTGGAGTTGTATATAAAGAATTGTGAAACTATGAATCATCTTTTACTAAATCATAAAGTCACCAGGGCATTATGGGATGATGTCTTCAGAAGATTGGAGTTAGCCTAGGTTATGCCTATTACTGCGGTCAAGCTCTTGGCCAGCTAGAAGGCTTTTGGCGATATTCCACAAATCATAATTGTGTGAAAAGATGATTTCTATATGTATTCTATAGAAATCATATTATTCTTTGTTAAAATTTTATTTTTATAAGCTCAAGTTTAAGATCTTTTTGTTTCTATTTCTTCCTCCTAACAAAGTGTTGACTCTTGTATACTCATCTATATTCGGGTTATGTCTATTTTTATTAATATAATATTTTACTTATAAAAAAAATAGTGATTTTTGCACGCTTATAGAAATGAAAAATGAAAAATATATATTAATTTTCACAACATTTTATATAACAATATTTTAAAAGGAAGGTTATTTTTGTAAATTTACTTGTAAAAATAACATCATTTTACTAAAAATATTCTTATTTTATAATATATATTGTGAAATATATTATAAAATGTATTGTGAGTATCATTTTTCTATATAAATAGCTAAAAAATGCTTATATAAACAAGCAAGAAAAAATTGGAAAAAAACTCGAGAGGCGATTTTTATCGGAAACACTTGTAACACGAAATATCACTACTCACCCAAAGCCCCATTAAAACCTCCCTTCTTCGAGAGAGATCCGATTCAACCGATTCGACTCTCTCGACATCAGACGCCATGAGAAGAGCTTCAACTCTTGCATCCTCCGTCCTCTCCCGGACCCTCGCTACCGCCCACGGTGGCGTCAATTCAGCCGCCGTGAACCACCGGCTCCTCCAGGTGGCGCTCTTCGGCAGCACGGGTGGTTCGTACTCCCGTGGTAGGTGGTTCTCTTCCTTCACTGGCTCTCCGGCGCGATCCGTGTCTGTCAGTGTCGCTGGTGCGCTGCTCTCGGTAGCCGCAGCGGCCACGTCACTCTCCCAGGAGGTGCACGCGAAGGAGCCACCGCCGGCTGAGCTCATCCCGAAGGACGTCATTCTTTACCAATACGAAGCTTGCCCCTTCTGCAACAAAGTTAGAGGTAAGAATCTCTTTGGCTGATCTGTCTTGAACTTTTAAATAAGTGAAAATCTTGTTGCATCGAAATCTAAGTTCCAATTCTTACCTCTAATTGGTGCTTAGCTATGAGTAGTAGGCTTAATGTTTTGTGTGGGTTTTCATGTATGGAACTGCGAAATTCTGTTGTTCTTCTTCTTCTTCTTTTTGGGATCGTGTGCTTTTTTGTTGAAAAAGACGAAGTTGAAACCCATCTCAATTATACCCATTTCTCATTGTTTAGCAAGTGAGGGTGAAGCTTCTAAAGGCCTTGGCGTCCAACAGTGGGAAAAGTACATAATATATCTCTGGGCAATGGCAGGCCTTCTCACATTTACATGTTTATAGTTATGAAACGTATTTTCCGTCCAAATTTCTTATTTTGTGATGACGAGGAATCCTGGAAACCGTGCAAACATAATGTCTTTTACCCAGTTAAACACTGGACCTGTGTAGGACGTCCCCATCACACGGATCAGGCAAATCATCGCCTTTTTCACCGCAGCCCCAAAACATGTTTGCACCCAAGGGTTCGAACCTTGGACCTAAAGGAAGCGTACCACCAAGATGAAGGTTCTTTACCACTTGAGCCAACCCTTAGTCGTTAAGATTTCTTATTTAAAAGGGGCAATGCCAAGTTAAAAACTTTAAATTTGAAAGTCCATAATTTTATAGTTAGGTTCCTAGTTGAAGCAAATTTTTTGGGTTTATACAATTTTTTAGATCTATATGTCGATAGGCTGGAAGGTTTTCTTTTCTTAAACAAATAATATTAGCTTACCAATTATCTAGTCTCCTTACATCTCATCCATTTCTCTCTTTTGTCAAATTGACAAAAATAAAATAAAACTATCTGAATATTGTCACACAATGCTATAAAAGGTAACAATGATGATTATTCACTTATAAAAAAAACAATGATGATTATTCAAGTACTTAAGTTTTTTCCCTATTATCATTTTGAGCTAAACTTTAAAATATGATCCTAGGAGCCTATACATATATATATTTTTATCAGTGAGCTTGTATTTATAAACAAAAAAGTATTTCTATATTTTTAGCGTCCTAACTTTTCAATTTTTGTTGTTTCAGAATATTTTTCTTTTGGCAAACAAAATGAATTCTGTGATTTTTTTAAAATTGTGTTGGTTTGATTCTGTTATCTTTGCTTCTGGGAAAAAAGTCTGAATATCTTGATATGAGCCTACTTTGGTCTGTTCATTATTTCTGAAAATACTCATTTTTATAAATTTTTATAACTATAGAACTGTTCATGATAATTGACAAATAAATCTTTAACTTACCCATCGAAATTTTAATTGAAAATTTGGCAGTGATGATGAAATTTCAATTTTAAATGCCAGTTCTGCTTTAGAAATTCTTGATTGATAGAGCTATTTGTGATCTGAATGCATCATTGCTTCGTTTCTTCAAATAACATACAGTGTTTTCAAACCTTTTCATTTTGTGTTGAAATTGGCTTCCATCTTTTTGTATTTCTTGTTGGTTTACTTCAAATAGGATATTTTGGTGTTTTATTTCACCCTTTTTGCTAATTTATAGAATTCGTACATATTCTTTAGATTAGTTAGAATTCGTCCTGTTTTCAGGGAGAACCTACGTGAGGCTGTTATATCATGACATGATATTATTGGACCATTCTTAGAGCCAATTGATGATGATGTGGGTGCTTATTGGATTATACTTGAGCAAATTCAATTTCTGCTTTATGATTTATCTTTTGAAGGAATGACTCTGGATGGGATGGTTGCTATTGTGCAAGTTACCTCTTGATGTGTTGGTGTTGTTTTGTATTACACTTTTTGCCAGTTGGTGATGATATTTCCTTGCCATCCCAGCCTTTTTAGACTACTATGACATACCATACAAAGTCGTGGAAGTCAACCCAATTAGTAAGAAAGAAATCAAATGGTCTGACTATAAAAAGGTGCCTATATTGATGGTAGATGGGGAACAACTGACTGACTCATCAGGTACTTGTCATTCATTGAACATAGGCTTGTTTTTACTTGTTGAGTTCCATTTTAAGTATTCATTAAACTCTTATATGGCATGCTGGCAGATATCATTGACAAGCTAGGTCATAGGATTCATCCAGAAAAAAGGGCCGTGTCAGACATGGATGGTGATGAAGAGATAAAGTGGCGCCGGTATTTTGTTTTTAATACTTAGTTATTTTTTACCCTTGGCTAAGCATATGTGAATGATTTGAGTACTTCTATATGTTGCCTTAAATAATTCTGGTTATTGGCATACACTGTGAATTAGAAGCTGGTAGGAAAATGATATGTTTACATGTTCAAGAGTTTATGACAATATTTTCTGTACATAAGAATGTCTAAGCATTCCCAAATATTTATTTTTGTATGCACTACCATATGTGTATAGACGCTCATGCCTACATATGCATTATCAAAAATAATGTAAGTACCTTTGATTTTTGAAGACATTCTAAAATAATGCACTCCTCCTCCTGCCTCGTGTTATTATTTCTTAGCTTCCACAGGAGTTGATTGGTATACTTTTGCTTTATCATTTCAAGTCTTGATCAGGATTTAGTAGGCATTACAATTACAATGATGGCTTTTGAAAATTTCAGTCTTCTAATTTTATGCCTTGATGGTGTAGGTGGGTTGACAGTCACTTGGTGCATATATTATCGCCAAACATATATCGAAATACTTCTGAGGCGCTTGAATCCTTTGACTACATCACAAGCAATGGTAAGAAATGCATGAATCCATTAAGAATTTATTGGTCTTTCCATTTCTTAATCTAGACAACAAAAGGGGTATTTTGTACATTTCTATCGAATAAATGAGATGCTTAAGTTCTCTTTTTTGAGAATCTTGTATGATTAGATGTTGGTCGTAGGTATTAGGGGGTTCTTCATCCTATTCTTCTTTTCTTGACTTCTTGATTGTCCATTTTCTGTTGAATAAATGCGATTGTGAAATTCTCTTTATGGAGAATGTTGTGTGATTGGATACTTATCAAAAAAGAATGTTGTATGATTGGATGCTGGCGTAGGCAGCAGGGGGCGTTCCATCCTTTTCTTCTAATCCTCCACTTCTGTCTTTTGCTAAAAATGTGCCAAATCTTTGGCCTGACATGTCTTTCTATACTAGTTTTATTTTTTATTTTTTTTATTTTTTATGGTGTGCTGTGTTCGACCCATCTGATCTGTTATCTTCTGGGGTTATCACAAAACTGTGGATCCGTGCGGCTGGGTGGGTGGGGAGGAGACGATGTATACTCATGTTACCATTCTACATATGTTTGGAATTTTATACCAATTGTTCTTCTCCTGATCCTACATTCTCAAGTGAATGATTAACTTGAGCTTTAGACATTGGGTGATAACATTAATCCTCACAGTGATGTCTTATAATATTGCAGGTAATTTTGGCTTCACAGAAAAAATCACAGCGAAATATGCTGGAGCTGCTGCTATGTATTTTGTGTCCAAGAAATTGAAAAAGAAATATAACATCAATGATGAACGTGCAGCCCTCTATGAAGCTGCAGAAACATGGGTGGATGCTCTAAATGGCAGGGATTTCCTTGGTATGCATACATGACAAATGCATTAGCATGCAATACATTTCATTCAATTTATGTTTTTCTTTGGGTTGGTTTGATTAGTACATATGCTTGATGAATATTGAGCACCACCCCTGTAGCTATCGCTGCTAACTTCATTGCTCACAAATGTCCCAACTACATTCTGTAGGGGGCAAATATCTCCCCAACCATCAGGTTCATTAGTTCCATGAGTCAAATATTTTGTCAGGCCCAATGATCTACCCTTCCTGATTTCTCGCTGGTGTCTCTCATTTTAACATATTCATTCTAGCTTGGCCATCAGTTAAAGAGGTGATGTATATGGATGGATCTGATGCATCAGATTGGAGCTATCTGTTATCTGGTGTCTCTCATTTCTCATTGTGGATTTCTTCCATTCTTCATTTTTGCTCTCCCTAGAATAATTTAGTTCTCTTTTTATTTTTAGAACTTAGGGAGAAAATGTAGGTGATTTTGATGGTAAGACATTGCAATGGCAGTGGATTTCCTTGTTGAACTAAACCACCATGTTGCAATCTCACCAATCTCCCAGCCCTTGGACAAAATCGGTCAGCCATTGAGTTCCAGAAAGATCTTTGCAAAGTGGTGCCTTTGGAGATCACACTTCCTCCCTATCATTGTTCAAGAAGGCAGATTCAAGTGAGAGAGAGAAATGATTGAGTGTAAGATTTTGTTTTCAGATGGGTGGCCCATCCCAGAATCTCTTTTGAGGGTGGTGGAGAATAGTGGTCCCATAGGGATGGTGATGTTCACCATGGCTGATAGAAAGAATAGAAGTTCTTTAAATTCAGTTTGTTACGCTTCTCTCATCAAATGACCATATTGTTCACTTATCAACTTATGAAAAAAAATATATTGTTCACTTATACATAAAGGAAAAAAAAAAAAAAAAAAAACTAAACTATGACCACTATGACCATATTGTTCATTTGTTCTTGTTTCTCATTGTGTCAGGGGGCTCCAAGCCTAATTTAGCTGACCTTGCCGTCTTCGGGGTGTTAAGACCCATCCGTAACTTGAGATCTGGTAAAGATATGGTGGAGCACACTCGTATTGGAGATTGGTACTCAAGAATGGAGAGCTCTGTTGGAGAGTCTCCTAGGATTAAAGTATGAACTGCTGGTCAATTGGTCTCTGCCTTTCTCAGGCTTGTAGACTCTCTCACTACCTGAGTATATTTAATGCACAAAAACTGAAAGATTTTAGAAGAAACATTCTTGGTCCTTTGCAACTAGAAGGTTTTGCTTCTTGTGGTAAACGATTCTTATAAGCCAAATTTTGCCCTTACTATTGATTGTTTGGCAACTGAAATGATATTTATTACTGCATGTTAATCGCAGACAAGAAATAAAGGAATTGTGGTTTGCAATATTCAAACTTAGTCGTTGCATATTAACGATGGTCGCCTTTTCTGCTGCCTGAATTTATTGCATGCTTTTTGCACAAGCCATGGATTTCACTACCCTGAGTTCATGAATTCTCTCTTATATTCTATGCAAACCAGTGATCTTTTTGCTGTATTCTGCATTTTTGGCTGACAGTGACAAGTGTTTAAACTTTAGACAAAAGGTTAATTGAAACCCCCAAAAACAAAGTTTCTCTTGTTGGCTCCCAGGTCTCTAACACCACTGCACTCTCTTAGAAAAATGTTTATTAAATAAAGAGAGAGAATTGATGGTTTTTGCAGGTGGAAAGATTTATGGTGCTAGTTGAACGAGGTATAGGAGCAATGGTTATTAAAAATTTTTGGTAAACATTCATTATCAAATTACTCTTTCTATGACATAATTCATGCTTCCAAGAATCATAACTAGGATCTTTAGCTTGCGAGTAAATCTACAAGAGTATTTTTTTTATTGGCACCGGGTGTCTGAGAACAGTGTCCCGACTAATCTCGGGAGTGCACAAGCTCTCAGTAAGTAGTTTTCCGTAGGTGCACATTAAGTTATTCAAGAGAAAAATCATCCAATCCGATAGTCCCTAGAGATTGTTTGTACCCAAGGGAATTTAAACCTTAGACCTAGGAAGAGCATATCTTAAGTCCAACGCCTTTACCACTTAAGCCAACTTCTAGGGGTTAAAATGACAAAAATAATTTTGAGTATTCTTTGTAAAAATACCTTACAAATATAAGATTTGCTTTATAAGGCAAAAAGGTGTCATTTGTTTGCAAAGGAGCCAAACTGGCATATGGACTCCGGTGAACATGAAAAAAGTCATAGGATTTAATATGACCCAAGTCGAAATATATACATTTGTCAAATGTCCTATTAGATGGTGCAGAAGCTGTGAGTTTGTATCTCTGATGTCTTTTCTATGTGAAAGTAATTGCTCAAAAATAACTGCATCTGCATAATCAATTGCAAGGGACAGGACCCGTTGATTTTAATGCAAATAATTTCATTATTTCCGTTTTGCACTTGCTTAGAGAAATGAGAATAAAAAAAGACGAACTCATGTTTTTTAATGTATAATGTATGATCATGCTTTGAAGCAATTTATGAATTATATTAATGCATAACTCTTTTTGTTGATAAATAAATACTCATTTTATGGCAAGAGAGTGATTCAACACACATTTTCATACTTTCGAGTAATGCTAGATACAAATTCTAAATAGACAAGTTTCGAGTAGGTTTTTTTTGTAAAAAAGTAAATGCTACTTAAATATCTCTTTTTTACACTTTCTTAAAGTGGAGCCTACTTTTTTATAAAATTTTGCACGAAATTTGTCTATTTGGAAATTGTACGTAAATGGTCATCTGGCAGCTTAATTTTGGATTAAAACCACAGTTTCAATCTTTGAGTCTAGAAGAACTGCATTAATTATCAGATGGATCTCACTTTATACTCCATTGAATTACATAGAAAATCAGAATGTATTGAGATATAAAAATATTAAGCTGTTTTTTATTAGAACAATTTGGGTCTCCTCAAACCAGAAAAGTAAAATTAATGAAATTAAATTCAAATAACAGTGCACAATAAATTCTAGAAATTCATATTTCAGATTAAAATGATAAGATAAGTCATGCATAGATCAAATTATATGTATTCAACTATGTAGAAGGTGTGTCCGGACGCCTAAACTTCAAATAAAATTTAAGCATTACATTTTTAAAGAAATTTTATAAAAATAAAATAAAAAACTGATATGGTTTTATATGATATGTCAAATTTATTTTACAATAAGTCAATTTAGAACTTGACGCAACATTTATTCACGTGATTTTATAAATTTATTTTTATAAAATCTATTTATAGAGGAAGCATTTCTCATAAAAGTTTTTGTAGGACTAGTGGGTATATGTTGTGACGCTCTCAAATTTCGCTTATAATTTGACAAAAAATGAAGTGTCGGGATATGCAATACAAAGTTACATACCCACGTTTATAACAGTTAAAATGCAATGCACCTAATATGCTTCTAACAATATGCAGTAAATACAATGGATAATTTTTTTCTTTTGATCAATATACATTGTACCAGAATGCTAATATCAAAATATAATCACTTTTCATTCATATTCACATAGCCAAAAGTCACCTCATTCGTCCAACCAATTTATAAACAAAATAACATAGTACTAGAGACAGGACTCCATAGTTACAGACAAACAAAACTCTAATCTAATATCAAGTCGCTCACGCAGCTTTGCTATTAGCTCTAGAATAATATCCAAAAACTGGAGGATCGACTCCATAAGCTTCCCGAGGCTCCTCCTTGGTCTATTCAACATCATCCAATTGGGGATTTGCTGCTCCTCTATTTCCTGACACATTGTCTACCATTCCAGAGGAGAATGATAGTTGAGACTGCCACAATGAGGTTTATAAAATCTTAGCAAGTAAAGCTCATAATCTACCAACAATATAAATAAGCATGCGTGACAGTAAATATGACATGTATGCTTGATGGACATGAACTTGCTTATAAAAACATAACTTAGTAACATCATGACTATTATGAATATGACATGCTTGCGTAAACAAAATTCATACATAACTTAGCAATAACATAACTTTTCATGAACATAGCATGCTTGCTTGCGTAAATTGAATTCATTCATGCTTATTCTTGTTGTTACATTATAATGGAAGCTTCACAGTTCCCCATGAACCGTGTGCTCATGTCGGTACCACATCATATCACAGGTCCTCGTACCAGCTATGAGTACGTCTTGAAGGTTTTACATAAACACTCAAGCCATTTGAATTAACCATAGCAAACGTATTTAGTAATGGGTACTCAGGTAGTTTTTATTAACCATTATAATAGTATTTTCACATGGTAGTACGAATTAACAATTATCATAAGTTATGTGCTCGTAAAAGGTGCGGCACCATCGGTGTTGGGTGCCTTAACTTCACTTCGGAATCCGCTTTTGGACCTATTTGAAATTTGATTGACGATACTTGGTCAACTCAGGAGACTCTACTCCATTTTAATAGCTCTAGAGTAGATGAGGGAGTTCCACTACAATAATCCATCAACCTAGTATTTGGGGTCGTGATAAAACATAACAACTCATGCATAATTTAGAAATATTTTTATGACAGACTTGTATGGTTATGACATGGTATTCATGACATGCAACATATATTCATGATCGATATTTAAAATGACATGGAATAACATATAATAATTCAATTAAATAAGTATATATAAAAACATGAATAAAATAACCTTACCACCTCACATACATAAATATACCACAAGTTAGTTATAAACTAATATACAGAAATCCATGCGTAAAGTAAGTGTAGTGTGTGCTCAAAGGAGAGATGTTCTAAGGTTAGAAATCCTCACTTAATCATCATAAAAATAGAACTTACTAACTTTTGACTTAATTTACAAAATTACCCCTTAACTTTTGAGAAATTACAAATTAGCCCTTAAACTTATGAAAATTGCAAATGGACCCCAAAGCTTACCAACATTAACATACCTCATGTAGGTTTCATTATCAGTCCATTTTTAGTATTAAAATTTACAAAAACTTAACTCTACTACAAGAACTCCTCTAGGCCGAACCATATATAGGCTAAAAATCATATTTTGCTTTCTATTTGGCCATTTATCACACCATCATGCTTAGACCAGATTTTAAAAACTCATAAAAACCAAATTCCTAGTTATAACATCATGCCAAGACACTAAATCAAACATTTATAAAAATCATAAACTCAAAATTTTAAAAAATCACACAAAATATCAAGATTAGGTCAAACTGAACCTAATCTTGGTGTTTTTGGCCTATCACTTGCATTTTAACACCAAGGACTGTAAAATTCCACAAGTCTCAACTTCTAACATGTTAATATCTCAAAATTAGCTGATAACATGCTTGAATATGGAACAAAACTCAACTTATACATCAAATGAGAATCGGCTCGCATAGAAAACATAGAATTAGCATGCATTTGACATGAACATAGAGACTAAATCCTCGATTTAAATGCATAAAATCTTAGAACAACACATCCATATACCTCACATTCAAGTTCTAACTTGATCTAAGTAGATCCAACATATCATAGCAAATAATCACACCAAAATATCCATAAACCCCGAGAGCTTCTAAGTCATGCTTAAAAACTTACTTCTTTACATATTTATCCAAATCCAACAAAACCTTAGTCATAAAGCTTTAGAAATCCAACTTAATCCATAAATCAAAACTTTAAGAACATGCGTTTATAAAAATCAAGACACAAGATATGAGTTAGAAAGGAACTTACAAAGCTGGAAAACAAAAGAGAACAACAGCAAAACCTTTCTCCAAACTCACACTTAGCTTCTCTGAAGGAAAGATATGAAAATATTTCAAAGCGAGGGAGAAAATGAGGGCGGTGTGAGGCTTAAAGGGAATGGGGTGATGGCTGCCTTTTAGTAGGTGGAAAGCATGTCATATGATGTGAAGATAGCTTGTAGGAGTGGTGAAACAATTGGTTGGAAAAGGGGTTGAAAAATTTGCTTGGCTGAATGGTGTTTTGAGTAAGGTTGTTTGAGTGTTTGACCTTCCATAATAAGCTAAACTATTTGGGCTGCCAAAGGGTACAATTTTCATACCATTGAGTGGTCATTCCATTGGGGAAACCTTAGGTGTGAAGGAAAGAGAAAAGAGGGTCATTCGGGTGAAACATACTTCACCCACTCTGGTTTGCTCATTTAGGGTATAGTTACTTAGGGCTTTAAGTCCACATGCAATTGTTTTGGTCAAATGAAAGTACTATGGTGTAAGAGAGTGAATAAAGGTGTAAGAGCTTGTACTTGAGTGGTTGGTTGTTTGTGGAAGTAGTTTAAATCAAGAGGGAAACAATTAGTCAAAACCGGATGCATGTTTAGGGTTTGGAGCATTTGGGGTTTCAGTTACCCTAGGGATTTAGGGTTTTGGTTTTCACCACCAATTTTGGGGTTCATTAGGGTTGAAACCCTTTTTGTGGTTGGCCAAATGGTATTTGAGTGGGTAGAATAATGTTTAAGAAGGTATGTTGACTTGCTTGGTTTTTGCTCCGTTCACCTTACACATTTGTACTCCTATTAAAAAGCGTAAAGTGGGTTTCCAAATAGAGGGTTGTGATAGTATCATGTGTCCAAAAAGACTTTTTAGTGATCATAGGCTTATTTGGACATCCTGCATGGCAATGTAACGACTGTTTGGTCTGGGTGACACATGGTGCTCTCCAGTGCAGTTTATTTCGCCAAATTATGTTACTAAATGCCTTAAATAAATAAAAAAGGTAATTTGTTCACCGTAGTGAATCATGATTCGACTACGCTAAAGAACTAAAACCTAATTGATCGATCGATTCATGAAAGCCTTTCGAAATTTCATTGTGTTTCTAAGGTTTAAAGAAATTCTTTCTATTGAATTTCTTTCAGGTCGTTACATATACTCTTTTATATAAAAAGCATGGATCTGCTTAGAATCTTACTTGACCTTTTTGCCCTTACTTTGGTCTCAAAATTATGGGTTCAACTATTTTAAATATTCGCACAATTAGCTTCTTCCCTTTTAACTCTTCTCTTTAATTATTAAGATAACTTATTATCGATGCTTTCTCCTTATGTGGCTTGTTGAGTAACCCTCATTTTGTGGTTTGGATTTTAGAGGTTAGTTGGGGTTCAGTGTTAGGGCAGAGGCAAGACATTCGGTCACAACCTATGGTAGTCCTTTCTTGCTCGGGAACCTGGGTAATAACTGGCAAACTAATGGGAAGATTTGCTCTGTATCTCCTTGCTATTCCAGTTTTAGTCCTTTTGTAGTCTCCCATGGGTCACCTCCATCAACTTTTCAGCTACCTAGTGGATGGCGCCGGACATGTCCATCCAATCATTCGATTTCCAAACTCTCTAGATTTATATGTTGGGCACATGGCGATGCGAGAGTCTTGTTCTTTCTGAATTGATTGTTGCCACTTTGCTTTTCTTGAGAGGAAAAGAAAATCCATAGCTCTTTTGGGGTTTAGCTATCTCCATTGGTTTTTCTTTGATGCATCTGAAGATGGTTTTAACATAAAGCTCGATCACATAGCCACATATTGTTTAGTGCTTTTATCCACATCCTTGATGGTTTGGTTTTGGCACAATGATCTCTTCTTTTAAGAAATTATAGAAGATTCTTTCTTATATTTGTCAGTTGGTGCCTTCTATATGTTCAGGGGCACACTGAGTTTGAAGGTTGGTGTTGTTTTTGGTCCCTGTTTCGTTACTGTTTTGATTTTGCATCATCTTTTAGGAGGTAAAAAAAGGCAAAACCCTGACTTTCACTTGAAGAGATGTTATGATTGTTACTAATTAATAATTTTTCATTTGGTAGTGGTATTTGCTCTTCTTCTTTTTTTCCATTGTCGCAAAAAGACAAAGTGCTCGATCTCTAAGCAAGCATCGTCGGAGCAAAAATGCTTGTCCCTAGGTGAGTACAATGTACAACAAAATAGATGAGAATTTCAAAATATGTATTAACATTAAATATGAAGTCACATTCTTTGAAAATTTGAATTTAAGCTTCTTGGCAACAAAAAGAGTGTTCATTTTCATGAAAATGCGTATGTTTATCTATCGTGACAAAACAAAGAGAGCATAACATGTGGTAATAATATTGATTATCATTTTCTTGGAGTTTTCAGTTTAGCTTTTAGTGTCTACTCGGATTATTTTTGTTATGTTAGGCTTATTTAGTCCATTGAAAAATGATATAAGGGCATACGATTATTCCCTATTGTAAGTTCCTGATGAGCCTCGAATAAAATGGTTTTGATGGTCCTCTATTGCTTCCCCTTTGTTTGGTGCTAAACTCATACAACAAAAAGATTGTGCTAAAATGAATGTTTATTTTGAGTTAACTTCCTATGCTAAACTTGGTTTTATTTTCTTAATTATTTTGATTTTTTAAAACAAAGACTATCATTTTACTCTCAACCATTGACCTAACTAGTTTTACGCCCACCACTACTACACTTACATTGGGTGAGAGTGGAGGAATGTGTTATCCTTATATTGCATATGATTCTTTAGCATTTCCCATCGTAGAGTCTCCCAAAGCGTTTCTTTTGAAGTGTCATCTAAAAAGAATCAAACAAATATATCTTAGCAAAACAAAACAATAAAAACAAACTTCTAAAATAGTTATCGCTTTCTTCCTAGCAAAACTAATAATAGTTTTTTTCCTAACAAAAATAATAACAATTTTTTTCTTATTAAAATAGAAAATGACTCAAATATTTTTTTCTTAGCAAAACTAATAAGTTTTTATCTTATTAAAGGGAGTAACTGGAGTTTGACCTACAAACAAACTTTTTAGTAAAACTAATAACAATTTTGAGAGACCAAGTTTAATCAATTAGACATATTCTAAACAATGAACAAACCAAACAATACAAAACTAATAGCATCGGCCAAAGCACAACCTGAGTTTAATCAATGCACAAAACAATTTTAATCAATTAAAAATTAGAAATGTAACAAGATTATGAATAATGAACAAACCAAACAATACAAAACTAATAGACTCGATCAATGCACAAACCAAGTTTAATCAATGTACAAAAAGATTTTAATCAATTAGAAATTAGAAATGTAACAAGATTATGAACAATGAACAAACCAAACAATGCAAAACTAATAGGCTTGGCCAATGTACAAACAGACTTTATTCTATTAGAAATTAGAAATGTAACAAGATTCTAAACAGTAAACAAAATTCTACACAAATGAGTACCGTACCCGTGCCTTAGATTGAAAACCAAATAGGTGGCACCGTCGCAGTGTGGGGTAGAAGCAAACGGGGGAGAGAGTTTTATGACAGTAGTGGAGATTGGCTACCAACGATGAGGCGGCAAAAGTCAACAATGAACAAAATTCTATACAAATGAGTACCGTACCCGTGCCTTAGAGTGAAAACCAAATAGATGGCACCGTCGCAGTGTGGGGTAGAAGCAAAAGGGGGGAGAGAGTTTTATGGTAGTAGTGGAGATTGGCTACCAACGATGAGACGGCATAAGCCAATCACAAGAACGGTAGCATGGGGGTGGAGAGGGATGAGTGAAACTTAGCGTGGGGGTGGAAGCCAGTCACAGGCGTGGTAATATTTTAATTTAAGTGTGGAGTATGTATCATTGTATTATCGTGTTTTAATGTTAGTCTCAATATAAATTTTAGTATATTACTAATAGTTATTAGCGTATTTAACGTCTTATACGATCAGTGGTCAATGACTATAATAATTTAGCTTGTTTGATTTGTTATTTAGCTCCACATTTTCCTTTACAAACAGTTACATAAGGATGAATGTTCAAAGGGACATCCTTTATAACTACTACATCCTCTTATAGACATAAAGAGAATATGGTAGAAGTAAAGGAGAATAAGAAATAGAGGATGGTAGAATTGTTTCAATTCTTGAATTGATATTTTTCAATCTTGTTTTTAATACACGAATAACTCTTTATAGATTTTTAGTATAACAGAGTAGCTCTCTTCTAGATATTACAAAATTTAAATAACAAGAAGAAAATCATTTCAAGATTGAACTAACAACAGAATATCTTTTTCAAAATTTAGAGAATAGTAGAAGATCAGATCGGTTGTCCTCCTAATTCTCCTCCTTATTTTCCTTTAGTTGACAACTACAACTTCGCTTGTTTGGTTTGTTATTCAGCTCCACATTTTCCTCTACAAACAGTTACATACGGATGAATGTTCAAAGGGACATCCTTTATAACTACTACATCCTCTTGTAAACATAAAGCCCATTTGGCCAAGTAATGAGCCACTTAATCAGCAACCCTTTTGAGTTGCTTCTCTCTCTTTCGGAATGGGAGTTTAAGGTGGAGTAGTGGGGTCCACTAGATTCTAACAGAATTTAGGTGGTGTGTGAGAGTGTAGGGTGGTGGTGTGTAAGAGTAAGGAGTGTCAGAGAGTGAGTGGTGTACGATGGAGGAAGGTTTTGGGGGTGTCTCCCACCAAGAGAAGGAAGAAAAATATAGAAAAATTCAGAAAGAACAGATAGAATGATGGAGGAGTTCAAGGAGAAATGGAATAGACTGCATTTGCTGGAAGATGCATAAGCTGCTATAGACTTTGATGAAGTTGTTGGAGAGGAGATTTCCTACAAAGGAGAAGGCAATCTAGTGGGGAAAATGTGCATGGATAGAAGTATAAGCAATGAGCTGATGGAGAGCACGATGAAGAAAGTATGGAGGATAAGTAAGCCTGCAAAGTTTCTAGAAGTTGACACAAATGTATGTACTATCACCTTTGCTAATCCAACAGACAAACACTATGTTTGGAGTGGAAGACCATGGTTGTTTGATTACCATCTATTTGTGTTGAAACCTGTGATGAGGACACAGCACCTAAGAAGCTGAGGTTCATGAAGGAGTGTTTCTGGGTTCAGTTGCATAATCTGCTACTGTCTTGTATGAATGAGGGCAGAGGGTTGCAGATAGGCAATACCATTGGAGTGGTGGAGGAGGTGGATGTGAGGGAGGAGGGAAGTGGATAAGGTAGATATTTGAGGGTCTTGACTGAGATAGATTTATCAAAGCCACTAGCTAGAGGCAGAATCATCAATGTGAAAGGAGAGAAGCTCTGGATTCCTATAAGAGACGAAAAGTTGCCCAGATTTTGCTTTTCTTGTGGTTGTTTAACAAATGGGAAGGAAGGTTGTGTAAGTAAGAGTAATGAGGCTGATCATAAGGGGTATGGTTAAGAGCACATTTGAAAAAAGGAGCAAAAACAAAAAAAGAGAGGGAGTCAGTCAATTTGAAAAAGGATGATGAAAGAAGGAATGGATGGTATATACAGGGTGAGGAAGATGATGCATGTAATAAAAAGAGGGGGAAAAGTGTTAAATAAGGAAAAAATTACTGAAATGGGGA
Organism: Cyclocarya paliurus; assembly: GCA_029856935.1. Classification (NCBI taxonomy): domain Eukaryota; kingdom Viridiplantae; phylum Streptophyta; class Magnoliopsida; order Fagales; family Juglandaceae; genus Cyclocarya; species Cyclocarya paliurus. The sequence continues at coordinate 32,602,059 of CM056947.1, read as the reverse complement.
AGGGGATTAGTGAGACTGAGTCTGAGAAAACAAGTGTAAGGGAAAAAGAGAATGAGAGAAGTTTAAATGAGGAGGTGATGAGCACGAAGCAAGCAGAAGGAGCAAGGGAAATAATAATTGAAGAGGAAGTAGTGAGGGAAGGGAAAGGGAATGAAGGGGAAAATATAACTATGGTGGAGGAGTAGAGGGAAGATCTGAATGAAACGATAAAAGAGCTAATTATTAAGAGAGCTCCACTGAAGGGTGAATGGAAGAGAAGGGCAAGAGAAAAAGGGAAGAAAGTAATAAGTAAATGTTATAGTAAAAAAAGAAGAAATGAAAGTGAGGAGGGATGAGAAACAAAAAGACAGAAATGTAAAAAGATTTGCAGAAGTGGTGAAGAGGAGGAAAACAATTCCATAGAAAGCATGGTGGTGGCTGTTCAACAGCCCCACTATTCACAATGAAAATCTTTAGTTGGAATTGTCGAGGGCTTGGGAACCCTCGGATAGTTCAAAATCTCTACCTTATGGTGAAGTAAAATGACCCAGATATGATATTTTTGTTGGAAACTAAGCTGAGAAGTGAGTAGTATGTGAGAATGAAGAAGAGACTTAGCTATGATGAGTGTTTTGTGGTGAATCCATTGAGAAAGAAGGGAGGATTATCTCTATGGTGGAATAGTAGAGTTAAGGTAGAGATACTAAACTTTACATAGAGGAATATTAGTGCCTAGATTTCAGAAGAAGGTGAAGAAGAAAGGTGGCTGATGACTGGTTTTTATGGCCAGCCTGAGACTAGTAAAAGAGATGAAGCTTGGAACTTGTTAAAATCTTTAAAACCAAGGGCCAATCAAGGGTGGTGTGCATTAGGGTATTTTAATGAGATTATTTCAAATGATGAGAAAATGGGAGGTAAGCCAAGATCAGAGAGACAAATAAAAGGTTTTGGAGCTGCACTAGAAGAGGGGAATCTATTTGATCTTGGGTGGAGACTGAATAAGTTTATATGGAGTAATAAGCATGAAGATGAGACATTCACAAAAGAAAGGTTAGATAGGGCAGTGACTAATTCAAAATGGGCACAAATATTCAATGATCATTGGGTGGAAGTGCTGACAGGCAGAAGCTCAGATCACAGGCCAATCCTTTTGACAATGAAGAAGAGAGGTGAAAATGTTTGGAGGAAGAGAAAAATTTTTAGATAAGAGGCAAGTTGGGCCAGAGAGGAGGGTTGTGAGGAAGTTATTAAAAGGGCTTGACATACAATGTAAAGGGAAATGCATAATCAGAAGATTCAGATAAAGCTGGAGAAATGCAAGGTTGCCCTTCAAAGGTGGAGTAGATAGATCAATCAGATAGAACTAAAGAAATAAAAGTAAAATCTAAGTTAGTAAAGAAGCTTGAAGATGTAGAGAGTAGACATAATTTTGAAGGAATTAAAAGAATTTAGGGGGAGCTAGGGACATTGTTTGAGAAGGAAGATCTTAAATGGAAACAAAGGGACAAGAGAAACTGGTATGCAATGGGGGACAAAAACACCAAATTCTTTCATGCTTGTGCATCACAGAGGAAAAGGAAAAATGTTGTGAAAAAAGTCATGGATGAGCAAAACCAGTTATTTAGTAATCAAGAAGACATTCAAGGGGCATTCAACAATTACTTTAAGAATATGTTTACCTCAACAAGGCCAAGCTGAGAAGATATTGCAGAATATGTGTAGTAGGTGGAGACTCGAGTTACAAGTAAGATGAATGGAAGATTGGTTAGGCCTTTCTGCAGATTGGAAATAGAGGAAGCTATCAAACAAATGTGTCCTTTGAAGTCATCTGGTCCAGATGGTTTTGGTGCATGTTTTTACCAAAACCATTGGGACACAATAGGTGAGAAGGTGTGCAATGTAGTGTTAAGCTTCCTTAATGGTAATTCTCTAATTTCTACTATTAGTTATACTTATATAGCATGAATCCCCAAAACAAAAAGCCCTTTATATGGTACTGAGTATAGGTCAATTAGCCTTTATAATGTTATTTACAAAATTGTTTCAAAAGTGTTTGTAAATAGGCTAAAATGAGTTCTATTAGAAATCATCTCATTCAACCAAAGTACTTTTATACCTGGAAGGATCATTACTGATAATATAATGGTTGCATATGAGGTTCTACATACTATGAAAGTGAGAAAGAAGGGTAAGAAGGGAAGCATGGCCATCAAACTTGATATGTCAAAGGTTTAGGACAGAATTGAGTGGATTTATTTGGAAGCCATCATGAAGAAGATGGGTTTTTGTAATGAGTGGACACAACTGATCATGAAGTGTGTTTCTTCTGTTACATATTCAGTATTGATTAATGGAGAGCTAGGGGAGAAAATTTATCCATCGAGGGGATTAAGGCAAGGGGATCCACTATCCCCTTACCTTTTCATAATGTGTGTTGAAGGGCTTAGTGCTTTACTTAATAATTCTTATCAACAAAGGTTACAAGAAGAGTTTTAGTTGTGAGGGGGGGTCTGATAATCAATCATCTGCTATTTGCAAATGATTGTGTTCTATTTGGAAGGGTCAGTGTGGAAGAATGGAGAAAAATGAAAGGTATCCTTAGCACATATGAGAGAGCCTTTTGATAGTTCCTAAACAAGGAAAAGACAACCATAAAACAAAAGAAGGATTCTAAGGGAAGGTGGGGATTTGGTGAAAGGGAGTTATGAGAAATACTTGAGACTTCCTACTTTGGTGGGTAGCTTAAAGTATAACACATTTAGGTGCTTAAAAGAAAGAGGATAAACAATTAGAAGAATTCTTTCCTTTCAAGTGCAGGAAAAGAAATCTTGATAAAGGCTGTCTTGTAAGCTGTTCCATCCTACACCATGAGTGTATTTAGGCTGCCAAAGAAGCTTTGCAAAGAACTGGATGAAATGTTAGCTAAGTTTTGGTGGGGCAATCAACAAAGAGAAAGTTGTATCCAATGAAGGAGTTGGAAGAAAATGGGGCAATCAAAAGGAAAGGAAGGATTGGGTTTTAGAGATCTAGAGAATTGCAATACAACGTTGTTGGCAAAACAAGGCTGGAGAATGTTGCAGAATCCTTCTTCTCTAACTGACAAGATCTATGAGGAAAAATATTTTAGACATTCCTCACTGTTGGAGGCAAAACTGGGCTATTCACCCTCACTGATTTGGAGGAGTGTTTGGAGTTCTTTGGGGCTGTTGAAAGAGGGATTAAGGTGGAGGGTGGGAGATGGTAATAAAATACAGATTTGGGGCCAAAGATGGTTGTCCACTCCATCTTCATTTAGTGTGCAGTCTCTAATTCCAATATTGAATGGAGATGCTAAGGTTAGTGAACTTATGGTGGAGGGCAAGGAGTGGAATAAGAACTTAATTATATATGTTTTTATGAAAGAAGATGGTTCAATGGGAATCTTCCATAGGGGCAAGTCAGATGATCAATGGAAACACATATGGAGTCTGAATCTACTTGGAAAGATGAAATTGTTTATGTGGAAGCCAGGTAATGACTTGCTAGCTACAAAAAGGAATCTATTTGTCAGGAAATTCAGTGATGATCCAAAGTGCCCAATTTGCTTCCAAGAGAAGGAATCTGTAATGCATGTTCTATGGCATTGTCTTGCTACAAATGATGGGCTGGGTACTTAAAGACTGTGTAGAAATGGAAGACAGAAGAAGAAGAAGATTTATTGAGTTTATGAGAGAAGTTGTCACAAAAGCTCAATAAAACTGAAATTGAGGAAATTGCTGCTATCACGAGAAGCTCATGGATAAGAAGAAATAGTTTTATTTTCGAAAAGAAGTTTAGTAGCCCAAGCTGTGTCATCAGATCAGCAAATGAAGCTTTGAGTGAGTTTCAACTAATTCAGGCTTTACCAGAGGGACAAGAAGGGAATAACAGTGCAGTAGGAATGGAGAAAAGATGGAATCCACTAGAACAGAATATGGTAAAAGCTAACTGGGATGCTGCTTTGGATGATAGAGCAAGAAAGATGGGAGTATGAGTGATAATCAGAAATGAGAAGGGAGACGTTATGGCAGCTTGTCATGATAAGAGACAGAATATGGTAAGACCAGCTCTAGCAGAGTGTTATGCTTTGAGAAAAGCAATGGATTTATGTGACAAAGTAATATTTGAGGGTGATGCACATGTTATTATAAATGCAGTGAATGATCCAATTGAAGATTTGTCTTATGTTGGCAGTATTATTAAAGAGCTGAAGATGGTTCTCAAAGGTTAGCATGGATGGAAGGTTCAATACTCACATAGAGGCACTAAAGTAGTAGCTCACAAGCTAGCCAAGGCTGCTTTACATTCTGAGGAGGAGAATGTGTGGATAGAAGAAGCTCCATTCTTTGTTTTAAATAGTTTACAGATTGATAAACATTGTATTGTTCAAACAAATATATGAATGAATGAGGAATGGTTAATTTAAAAAATAAAAATAAAAAATTAGCTGGTCTTTTAACATGAGTAAAAGACCAAGAATGAAAAGACAACAATAACAACTTAATGCCTGAAATGATATGACCACAACTACTAAGATCCTCATCTGCATTGTTAATTGCATCCATAATCTATTTTGCATCTTCTTCAAACATCACTTGTGCAAATCCCAAATCTAGACAAAGACTAACAACAATGAAAGCACCCCAAGCTTCAGCATCCTTGAGATGGAAATAAGCCAGTTTAGGAGTTTGTCTGAAAGTGGAGATGTGACCCATAGAATCTCTGATGACAATCCCAGCACCAACCTTACTAGTTCCCCTCTCAACAACTATATCCCAATTAGCTTTCACATAACCAGTTCTTGGTACCTGCCATTTTGATTGTATTATCTAATAATGCAGGGTAGGAAGACCATGATGTTGCAGTTCTTGAAATTCTGCAAGAGATGATTTTGCCTAATCAATCAGACGTAAAGGGTGATCAAAAGATTGTCTAAATACCAGAGAATTTCTTCTAAATCATGTACCTCGAGTAATACATAACATTAAGTCAACATCTTCAGTAGACAATCTTTGTAGGAAATGCAAACATGTAACGACCTGATCCTATATTATTAGGGATTAATTACGGATATTTTTATTGGGCTCGATAATTAGACTATTATTTTTTCCAGTTAATATTTTTTTATAGATGAAGTAGGATTAAAAATTTTAATGTAAGATATATTTTAAGATAGGTTTCTAAATAGTGTCTATCTATTTTTTTTTTTTCCGTACGTGTAGTCCTATATTGTTAGTCTTCTAGTTTGAATTCTTAGATAAAAACCTACATTCCGATCAGTATCAATAACTCGTCGAGTAGATCCTATCACCTTTCACGCCTCAATCCTTCCAGTCTACGCTTTCTCGGTGTCATCCATTTAGATTCCTAAACCATACCAAATACTATGTCTATCCACGGCTCCACTCACATGCACGTACACGTTCCTTGCCCGTCTACGTCTTCATGCTTGGCTTTACCGTGCCGTTTCTTCCGCATGCATGTCGACACCTCTAGGTTTCCCTTTTGTTTCTCAACCAGTTAATTCTATAAATACACTGCTGCCCAACGTCGAAACACACTCACACACGCATAGCACCCTTTCTCGAACTCACACGCACGGCTAGCCCCACGAAAACAAAAACTCAGTAGCAGCTTCTATTCAAACCAGCCTCTTCCTCAAGCCGAAAGCAAGCCCTCGTCGAGTTGTTTCTCCACACACAGCAAACCTCACACTCAACCCTTTAGCACAGCAGAAGAACCACAAATAGAAGGCAACCAACGTGCCGAGACCCTCCATAGCGCTGCCCCTTCCAGTCGTTTACCCACCGTGTGTTAGCCACTGCACGAACCACTGCAGGCCACCGAGAACCCACTGCACCACCTTGCCGAAACCAAGCAAACCACGTCGAAAACCTCCTTCCCCTGACCACCTCGCTGCCCAGCCAATCATAAACAAGCAATATATAAGAAGCCAATCTCCACACACGGCATCCCCTGTTTTACCACCCGAAAACAGAGGATTTTTTCCCCCCACGGTGAGCCACAGCCCAGCCACCCCACGGCACCAACTCCCTCCATGGCGTCACCACACTGCACAGGAAGTGTCACCGGGCACCTCACGCCAGCCCAAGCCGCCGCTCCTTTCGGTAAGCTCACGACATGCCCACTGTTTCTTTCTGTCGCATCCCTCACGCAGTGCTCATGTCCCTCCCGTAAACTCTCTCACTCTTCATCTCTCTCTCTCTCATCACTCACTCTCTCTCTCTCTCACACAGTTTCGTACACACCCAGCCTCCGGAGTGCCACCGTCGAGAGCAACCAACCTCACGCCTAGCTCTCGGTAAGCCCCTGCCCTTGCCTCTCACGGTAGACCAATTCTTAATGCATGCAACGTAGAATAAATTGTAGGTTGGTTAATTAATTACAAAAATGCCCTGCCCTGCCCTTGTTAAGACTTACAGAGGAGAATAATCTATGTGTTGGACGTAAAGGGATATATATACATGTGTATATATATATTTTTATATATATATATATATATATATATATATATATATATGCATATTGTTTTAACGTAATGAGACTAAGTGGGCATATTAGGATCTTACTTAGAGATTGGGTTGTTTTTAAAATTATCATGAAGATAAACATGTATGTTATTAGACTATATTCGGACTCTAAATTATTTTGGACTTGATAATAGTTTTATTAGAGCGAAAATTATATTTCTTAAGGGGGATAGACTTGTTCTTAAATATATTTGTGTTAAAATTAGAATAAGTGAATATCAATTAATTATCGATGAATTTAGGGAGATAATAGTGTTTTAGGGATTAGGAGAATTTTAAGTATTGAAGAATTAAAATAGGATAATTTTAGCATTTTACAGTTAAATATTTAAATACGTGTTCGATTGGAATATTTATGGATATTACACGCTCATTATATAGGTGATCGATTACGTGTGGAAAATAGTGGATTAGCGTTGCAAGGTAAGTAGTATGATCATACCCTTACACGTATGTGCGGTAAACGACATGTCTTTTATAAAAATATTATGCATGTATACCCTTTATTGGAAACCCCTTTTTACGTACCCAAGACATGATAAAAATATGAAAATCCATGATTTTATGTAAATAATTATGCATCAAGATATTTATGAAAACTCATGATTTTATGAAAGAAATTATGCATCAAAAGATTTATGAAAAGTTATGATTTTATGTGAGAGTTATGTATTAAAATAATTTATGAAAAGCCATGCATGATTTTATGTGAAGATTTATGCATTAAAGTATTTATGAAAAATCATGATTTTATGTGAGAAGTCATGCATCACGACATGTTATGAAAAAATGCGATTTCATTTGAAATCTATAATATGATATGACAAGATATGACATGTATGTGATTTCTTTTGAAATCTATGATATGACAAGTATGCAAGTATGATTATGATGAAATATGAATGATAAGATACGTAACGGCTTATGTTATGATATGAAGACGGTACCTATGTTATGGGCATATTGCATTGCCAGCTAGTAGTGCACCCAGTATGTCTTCCTTCTATATGGATTCCACAACCCGCGGCCACGGGCGGAATCGAAATCTATTTAGATTTGCTAACCCTAACTCACGGGGGTCAACAGTGGGTAACGGCCTATGACAAGTGAAAGATAAGCTCATGTTCATGTTCATATTATTTACGTATGTATTTATAAGTAAGCACGTTTTTCAAGAAACCTTATTTTTATTATGTTTACTGTATGATGTGTGCTTATTGAGTATTCGACTCATTTTAGTTTGTTTTTATGTTTTTAAACCACCCAGGTGATGAAATTTATGAAAATGAGACTGCAGGACATGACTTGACCCCGGGAGGCGAGACAGAGGCCTAGACAGATTATGATATGATTTGCTTTTATGGTTTAAGATTTAAGTAAATTATTTTGATAAGCATACGAGACTTCCATATTTTTTTTAAATAAGTGCTTCCGCAGACTCTATGTTGGATTTTAAATATTAATTAAATTATATTTTATTTATGAAATCTTTTGCATCTGACTCGTTATTTAAAAGAAAAAGTTTTAGTTAAGTTCAGTAGTAGCACACTGACTCCCGGAAAAATTCTAAAACGTCTTTATTAGAGAGCGGGGTATTACAAAACATAATTCCTAGAAAGTGATATTTTGAAGGGACGTTTTTTGAAGAGTGATACAACAATTACCCCATACATCCTGTACAAAAGGACGCTCTCACAAAATGTGTTTAATGGTTTCAACCTCCACTTGGTAGATAGGACAATTTCTATTCATTTATATAACTACTTAGAACACGTTATAAAATACTATATAAAAATTATTTAAACAAATATATAATTATTTCGGTCAGTTGGGGATAAAAACATCTCGAGATGGGATTGAAAATCGAGAATTTTCAACTATTAAGACCATAACAGACCGGTTTTACTATTATTCAAGTTCTAACCGACCAAAACCGTCCAATCGAGACCGAAAATCTTTCACTCTTACGTTAAGCTACCTATTTTTATAAAATTAGTTTATAGCTAAAACTTTCCTCTTTTTATCAAAAATATTTGAGATGAAAAGATCCGTACACCGTTTACATAGTCGTGGAATGCACAAATGTTGTATAACTATTTTAAAAAAGAGCTAGATTTATTATTAAAAAAGAGTTATGTTACATACAGTTATTTTTACGTACTCTTTACGTATTTTACTAATGTAATTGATCAAAATAATTATTTTTTATTAAAAAAATAACATAATTATTCAGATTAATAGTGTGCATAAAGAATATAAAAAAATGATTCTATATAAAGTTTTTAATTAAAAAATTAATTTTTATAATATAAATCTTATATTTATTATTTTTTTAAAAAGGGGCTGCGACGGTCGGTTAGAAATATCATTTCTCATTAAAATAGGACAAAATGATGTTTACCGACGTCGCTACTGTAGTAACATTTAACTACTAAAAACTCGATTTGGTACTCTTCTCCTCCCACCCTCTCTGTATTATCCGCTCCCTCCTCCTGTCCCTCTCTCTCTCTCTCTCTCTCTCTTCCTAAAACTCTCGGTCTCCGTCGGAAATTCAATTATAGGGTTCTGAGAATACTCATCCGAATTCCAGCACACATGGCCTCTCATTCGGCCAATCTGTGGGTGCTGCTGGGATTGGGCTTGGCTGGAATTTTACTTGTCACGAGAAAGCTCAGGAAAGCGGTGAGGGAGGACTTTGGCGCGTTTATCGAGAAGTTTCAGCTGCTTCCGCCGCCTGCGCCTCCTCCGCCGAAAGCACCCCACCCCCTCACTGGCCTCACCTTCGCTGTTTCCGACGTGTAAACCTCGTTTACTTTAAATCTATATTGTTTTGATCGTTTTTGTTGTTGTTTTTTCTGTCTCTATTTTTCCGTTTGCTTCCCGATTAGATTTCGGGGTTGGAAGTATGTAGTAAGGAGGTGCTTGTGGTTTATGCTGTTTCTGGGTGGGGAAGGGTTATCTAGATTAAGGGCTCTTTTTGACTTCACTGTTCTGCTTGGTTACTGAGAAGAATTGGGAGGGAAGGAAAAAGAGGAGCAAAGTATTGAATTTTTGTTGTTTTATGTTACTGTTGTTTGAACTAATCAAAGAGTATGGAGTAATTTAAGATTGTCTTTTGGTATGTTAAATCTTTCACTCGAATCAATCAACTTCCAACTGGGCCTGGCAATTAATTTTTTTTTATTGGGTTGAGTTTGGAAGACACGGTGGTTGTGCTTTAAGTTCCAAAAGACTGAAAAGCGAGTATTATTTTAGTCTTTCCCTCACAGGTTTCCTATTCTCATTATTTCAAGGTACCTATCTTGATTGATATTGTCCGTTTTGCTCTATGTGATTTTTGAATATTATGAATTTTGAAATTGTGCACGTTTCAATTGATTTAGCATTATGTGGAGGTACAGTGATATCCTCAATTTCAACTTCTAGAGAGACCTCTAGCGCGGTAAAAGCCTGAAAGGAGCCTTTTTTTGATCTCCAAAAAAAGGACTTGTTAGCATCTTATAAAACGAGAAAGAAGATTTTTTTTTTCTTTGGATCATTTAAACAAGTTATTATCAGTCCTGCTCAAGATGCTGTTAATTGGGCTAGTAATTCTTTTGGTTTAAAGTTTTTTTTGGTTGCTGAGGAGAGTAAAAGAGATGCTCATTGCTGTTTTTTTCACTGTCACATACCTTGGCTCAGTGACCACATTATTGGAGTTGCACTCCTGATCTTTGATTTCTATTTTTTTTTATTCATTTATTAAATTTATCAGATTTGACATAGATGGGCATGAGACTGGATTTGGTCATCCGGACTGGGTGAAGACGCATGAAAAAGCTTCTTGGACATCTCCTGTGGTTACTACTGTTGTCGAAGGAGGTGCCACTTGCATTGGAAAAACTGTTGTGGACGAACTAGCTTATGGGTATATCTGTCTAGTACTTAATTTGTTGCAATTTCACATTGGGTTGGACATTGTTGATCCTTCCTGTGGCTATAATAAAAATCTATTTGGACTTACTAAAATTTTATTTCGCTCAGAGTATAGTTTGCCATGGATGAAGATATGCATGTTCCACTTGTTATCTTTGTTTATTTTTAGTTTTTCCCTTCTGGCTGTTGTTTTGATTTAATAATGTAATTTTTATTTTGGCACGTCTTATTTTCAGTATCAGTGGAGAAAATAAGCATTATGGTACACCCGAAAATCCTGCAGCATCTGGAAGACTGCCAGGTGGATCCTCTAGTGGAGCTGCTGTAGCTGTGGCTGCTAATCTTGTTGACTTCTCATTGGGTGAGCATCTGACCAACTTTCAACAGCTTATTGCTGTTCCCTTAAATCTTTTTAGTATCAACATATACATTGCCGATGCTAGTGAAATCGCTAAAAGGCTCTTCGGGTTAAAATTTTCTGTTTGGTTGATAGTTAAGGCAATTGGGTTCATTCTTTGCATGTTTTGTTGTTTTTGGTTTCCATTTCCTTTTCCTGGCATCTTAGAATTCTTTTACTACTCACTATAAAGATGAAGTGTGAGACGTCTAGTTCCTAACTTGTAACTAGGTGTTTTCTTTTGTATAATTCCTTTGGGCAACACCTATTTACTTGAGTCAATAAAATTTTATTTGAATTTACCTATATAAAAGAAAAGATGAAGTGTGAGACTTATGACACTGCTTCTGAGTATATTTATTGGTGGAGCTAGCCTTGTGGTGTTATTAATGTAGTTTCTTTTGTTTTTGTTCTTTCCATAGTCTTTAGCTGGTTGTGATGCCCAGAAATTCTGTTTACGAAGGCCCAACTTTTAATTGTGCTTAAACAACTAAAATACCTATACTCATAAAAAAAACAACTAAAATACCTATTCATGATTTTTAAAGAGTCACTGTGTGTTCTGTACCTCAGGACTTTTAGTAAGTAAAATTTGTTTTTCCAATAAAAATGAAATCAAACAATAGAATAATTCAGCATTAAGTGTGAAACATAAAATGCCTAGATTATTATTGTTCCAATTTGCTGAAAGGTCAGCAACACTGAGAAGTTAAATTGTATCTTGAAGAAATATCCTAGATAATATTAAGTGGTAGCTTTTTTTTTTAATATCTATCCTTGAAATTCAATTTTGGGATGTGTTTCTGCAAAGATTTTTCTCTGTATTGGTTAGCGTAATGGAACTTAATGAAGAAAAGTTGTACTTTTGATTAAAATTGTATGATTACCAATGCTAAGTTACTGGATTTACTGGGAAACGATATAGATTTTCTACAGAACATATATATGCTTACTTCGAGTTGATCCACACTGATGACAACTTTAGTGGATTTAAAATTTGTATTGCGTGTGTTGATAATGGAAATAGGATATTGTACTCTCTGGGACAGAAGTATCGTTTACCTTTAATGTTAATGCACTTGCTGAATGGAGGTATAATTTTAAATAAACCTAATTTGGGTTCAATTTGCAGCATATCCAGATATATCTGGTTTAAGCAATGAGTTTCATGAAGCTAATCTACCATGCTATAGTTTATACTGGAATTATTTCATCACATTATTGCATGATGTTGTCAATCTTCTCAAGTGAGAATGAATGCACCAGCAATGTCATTTATACTTTGATCAAGTGATGCTGAGGGCTGGGAATCTGTATTTTGTATATAGAAATTAAATTTTGAACACGTTTTCGGTGTTTAATGACTTTTTGCATGCAGTTCCCTTTTTGGAGTCCTTAAATAAGTTTTTGTATAAGTAAAGGTATTGATATTCATTAAAGAACGCTAGGGGCATAGCTCAATTACACTGGGGGGTATACATTGGAGAACACCTATTTAAGATAAGAATGAGAACAAGAATCCAAAAAAGCTACAAAGGACGAAGACCTAGAATTGTTGTGGGCGACTGAATACTCATACAAAGATTTAAGCAATGATATTTTAACTAAGATAACTGTCACTTGTAGTCTTCAAAATTGAAGGAGCTGCATTCGTTCCCATTACTCCACATCAAGCACTAAGGAGCCATCCTCCATACATTTGTGCTCAGATTACCTCCCGGTTCACTGCCCCATATTTCCATTAACTTAATTCACTGTTGGAGCATCACCCATTCAATCCCAAAAAGATGTAAGATTGATGCCCTCAAGGCCCTTGCCACTTAACAGTGAAGGATTAGATGGTCTATCGTTTTCCCTGCTTTTCTTGCACATAGAATGCTGGTCTATCACCATTAGTTTTTAGATGAGAGACAGATCCATAGATTTTGTGCATGATGTGTGGTGTGGGGACTAGGCTCTAAATGCAGTTTGATGAGATTTGTTTAGAATCTCCTTCTGCAGGGGGGTGTCAGTGGCTGAACTTCACCAGGATACTAATGGCACAATGGAGTATCTTCTTCATCAGACCAGGATGATTTTGGGAGGTGGATTCCATCTCTTCTCTTCTCTTCTCAACCTCTTTTCAAATTGAGGTTAAATTCCATTATCGCTACTACATCCAGCAGTGGAAAACTCCTTTTAGTAGAAAGTATATGGCAGTACAGGTCTCTCTCAAGAGTTAGCTTCTTTGTATGGACAGCGGCTCTAGGGAAAATTAAATTGGATTTTTGGCTTTAGTATTTTGCTTTCTTTTTTGTTTTCCTTTTAGGTATTTCTCTTGTATACCTCTCAACCGCTAATGTTTCACTTCCTGTAGCATTCTTTATGTTATTACATCTGTTTAAAAATTGTTGATAGAATTGTTGTGATGCTTGATCATATTTTAAATCCTTGAGCAAGCAAATTGTTTTAATCTATGATTAAGCCTTTCTTACTAACAGTATATGGCAGGTGTTGATACTGTTGGTGGGGTGAGAATACCTGCTGCATTTTGTGGCATTCTAGGATTCCGACCCTCACATGGGGCTGTTTCTCACATGGGTATTATACCTATTTCAACAAGCCTTGATACAATTGGTATGTATGGCTGCAATTCTGTTTGCTACCTTAATGCAGATATATGTTGTAATGTCTCTATGACTGCCTGGGCAAGCTTAAGGAGATATATATCGTGTTTCTATTTTCTGGTTTACAGGTTGTCAGAAAAAAGGGTTGATAAGAGTATTAATTGCCGTAATGATTATTTGCCCTTTTATTTTTCCATTCTTAATTTGCCACCATGTTTATATTTTCTATAAGTTCATAATTGCTATCTTCTAGTGGGTGGGGTTGTGAATCCTGGCTTATAACCTAGGGATGGTCCGAAGGGCCCTACCTTGGGGTGGTTCCACATTATCAAAACAATTTGATAAGTTGTTATTATTTTAAGTTTTCGTAAAATGCCACGAGTGATTAATTGTGCTTCTATCATAGTTTCTTTTAGTGGATTTGGAGACCAAAAGCTTGCATGCCATTTTGTGCAGCATTTATAGCTGGTCACCATGCTTTTGTGTGCATGAGTCCCTAACTTCTCTGAAACTCATATACTGCAAACTTCTTAGTGACTCTCTTTGAAATCTTAGTTTAAAAGTAATTGTAAGAAGTTCATGTAGATAATAGATGGTCTTGCATTACCGAGTCATTACATGTGATGTAATATGCAGTCACCATGCCTTGGCTGGATTTTTGGTTTCAACGATCATTTCTCACCCTCACTGGATCAGGATGTCATGTAACTGATTGCCTTTTGCATTGTTCATTGGTTGGAAACTTGATTTCTGCAGTTTGAAAGCCATCGACACACATTCTAGATCCCTTATATAATTTTATTGTAGTTATCTTATGCAATCTCTTTGTCAGGATGGTTTGCTAAGGATCCTGATATCCTTCGTCGTGTTGGCCATGTGCTGCTGCAACTTCCATATGCAGTTCAACGCAGTCCCAGACAAATTATAATTGCAGACGATTGCTTTCAACACTTAAAGATTCCTGTTGACAGAGTTTCTCAGGTGGTCATCAAATCCACTGAGAAGCTTTTTGGAAGTATGTCAATTTGCTATGCTCCCCTAAGCGTCTATTCTTCTTCTTCTTGGTGCTGCTGCTCTTATCATTATCATTACTGCTATTGCCTTCTAATTATCCCTTTTGTCAAAAACTGTCTACTTTTTACGTTGGAATTATGGTTAATGATGCCTCATTAAGCTTCTTCAGGACAAGTATTGAAGCATGAAAATGTCGAGGGCTACCTCAAGTCTAAAGTCCCAAGTTTGAAAGAGTTTCACAGCAAGAAATCAAATGGTGAATTCAAAATTTCTTCAACGAGTTTGATTGCAAATGTTATGCAGTTTCTTCAAAGGTTAGCTTGCTTACAGAGATGTTGCTATATTGAAGCAAAGATGATAATGACTACTCTTAAAGAAATTTCTGTGGGTACAAAACGAGTTGGATATTTCTTTCTATTTCACAGATCACTCTTTATAATTTGTTATTTTCTTAGCCCATTCATTTCACACAGAGAGAGAGAGAGAGAGAGAGAGAGAGAGAGAGAGAGAGAGAGAGAGAGAGAGACTTTGGGAAAAATTAGTGTAGAATGGTTTTGGCCACCTTGGAAGCTTGCTTTTAGTTAGAGGGAAAAATGAAATTCATTTAGGCTCCATTTGGATACTAAGAGTATCTCAGATGATCTTTGAATAGTAGTGAGAATAGTAACCTTTCAAGTTCCCATTTCCAATGGTTTCTGCTAGGAATGATTTCTGATCTTCTTGTGTGTTTTTCCCCTACCTTGGTTTGGTTGTGTTCCTGATGTGGTTTGTTGTTATGTTAGAGATGGATTAGAGTTTACGTATAGAAGCTAAGGTGTTAGTATTCAGGAGAGAAGGAGGTAATGTTTTCTACATTACAGAAAAGGGTAGGAAATATTCTTTATCTTCATACTTATTTGATGGTATGGTTGATTGGTTTGCAAAGGAGATGGAAGATTGTTTGAAGAAATTTGGTAAGATGGTAGATTATCAGACTAGAAGGGAGGGAGACAAAGTTTTTATGTTGCAAGGGGGCCATAATCAATATGGTAGGTTTTTGAAGATGATGGTGTATGGTACACGTAAGGGTAAAGGAATTTTAGTAATCCTTGAAGAGTGGAGAGGTTGCGGATGGGCTAGTTTTGTGAGATACCTGAGAGATATGGTTGGGGCCTCCTCTATTGTGGTCAGCACATGTTGATAGAGGTATGTTCAAGGCTAAATATGCTGTTAAAGATTCCAGTAGTAATATGGTGGCTGCTACTTCTTCGTATGGTGGTGACAAAAAGGTTGGAGGAGCTTCTTATGTGGCAGCATTGATGAAACCTGTTCAAGTTGCAGAGAGATTTGGTGGTGCTAAGAGCAGGAAGGAGGAAGGAAGGTGGGACAGAACTCCGGCGAAATAAATTTGGTGAAGTAATTGGAAGGAATTATGAGGTGTTGGAAAACAGTGGGGAAGTGGAAGGGTCTCTTTGGCATTTACGATCTGAATAATGGGATGGAAGGATAAGATTGATTTTATGCTGAACAAGGTTAATGGAGGGTTGGGTCTTGTGATGGGCTTGGGCCAAAAGATTAGGGCCCTTGAATTAAATGAGAAACCAGTGGAGGAGAAGATTGGGTCGAGTGAAGAAGGCAAATGAAATGGGCTTGTTAGAGGCCCAGATAATTGATCTTTTTTTGGAGGCCCAAGGAACAAAGGAAGTTACCAAGATTGTCTGGCCCGATAGAGGAGATGGCAGCTCAGCCTAGCTTGTGGGTCGTTTGTCTACTCAGAAAGGAGTGACGGCGGGAGGCGATCCTTCAGGGTGCTTTCTGCAAGGATTGACACGGTGGTAAGGGTGATTCCGAGTCTTTCTCGCCCGATAGAGGAGGAGGAAGTTCAGCCCAGTTGCTCGACAGCACCGATGGGTTATTTGTCTTCGTAGAATGGAGCGACAACGAGAGATGATCCGTTAGGGTGTTTTCCGACAAGGAATGGCATGGTGGTGGTCATTTCAAGGGAGATCTTTGAGTCTGGTTTGCGACAGTATGTAAGGAAGCCTTAAATCGAATCTTTTAGGGAATTCTTCTTTACAGAAAGGCTCGATAGAGGAGGTGGTTTTGGGGTGTCCAGGATGTTGGGAAGTTCTCAGATGAGAGAGAAAATTCAATTTTCCTTAGTTTCAGGCAGTGATAAGGAGGTGTTGAGTAAGGAGAAGGGTAGGAAAGAAGACTTGTCGTTTGTTCAGTGTTCTCAGATGAGTAAGGAACGGGAAGTAAGGGAGGAAGGGGCAATGATGGTGGAAGAGGAAGTTGGGAAAGAGGGGACGAGGAACCAGGTCAATAACACTGCTGGAATGTTGGAGGATGGGGCCATTTGTTCTCAGAATAATATTTTTGAGATGCAAATGGTTATTAGCAATAGTACAAAGAATGAGGATGGTGAGATTGAAGTTTCAAGTGAATTTGGAGAGGAGTCTTCTCCTGAACCTTTATGTTCTATATTCCCTGGTCTAAAGGGAGAAAAGAAGGATTTTTACCCCACGGTCAGGGAAGGCAACAACAACTTCATAGTGCAACTATGCATCAATGTTCGAGGCAGTTGCATGACGTTGGTGGAATATGGTAGTGGTGGCGGGCAAAACTTTATCTTCATACCTGAAGAAAAGGAGGGCAATGGATGGAGAAGGATGGGGGAAGGCCTTGTGGGAGTTTATTTATGAAGGGAGAAGCACCTATAGAAGGCCATGCACGATGGTGATTCAACTGCAAACATGCTCCTACAGGGAGGCTCTGATGCCGGAGCAACCATGTGAAACAAGAAAAGGGGACAACGGGAAGCTCAGGGAGGTGCCACTGCAAGAAAGGGCAACGGATATGGTGCTGGTAGACTTCCTAGTATTGCACAGTGGCAATGGCAGGCCTACTATTGGCATGGCAGGGGGGAATGTACTTGGTACATTGATGGATGTGAAGGCACAGCTGGTAGGCCTTTATTGTAAAGTAGATTGGCTGATATGGTGTGAAGAGGATAAAGGAACATTGGGGGTGGGCCTGGAAAGACGTGGGCCTACTGCGGGCCTGGGTGAGGAGGAAGCTGTAGAAATATCAGGGGAAAGCTGTCAATGTAAAAAGGGCTTGGGCTCGGAAGTCATTGGACCCAACAAGTCTTTAGCAGCAAGTGTGCTAGGATAGAGCAGCTTGTGTGTGTGTGGGTCAACCGCCTAGGCCTTAACCTGTGGGGACAATGTGGGAAAGGAGAAACTCGGTGCCCAGCCTGTGTGGAGAATCTTGAAGGGGGGGGGGGTGATCCACGGCCCCTTACTGGCGGGAGCCTCGCATCCTCACTGGAAACGTTGCCGGGAGCCTTGCAACCAGCCAAGGAACCCTCCACGGAGGCCCAGAGGGTACCGGTGATGGTGGAGGAGTCGACGACAGTAGTTCCCGAAAGAGAGCTGGACTTTTCTCTACCTCTGTGTGTCGGGACTCTGGCATATTAATGTGGCTAGACGCCGCCGACGATCAGCAAGGAAGCTCTATCCCTTGTCAAGCTCTATCGATAGCCTGAGGAGCATATCGAGACACGGGCAACAAGGAAATCTCATGATGATGCTTTTCCCCTCTCTGGAAGTGACAAGGGAGATTTTAATGGGCCACCACAAATGCTTATTTCGATGCAAGGCTATTCTGAGTGGGAGTGTAGAAACCTCTTTGGGAGGAGGCAATGGGGATGTCGTTGGACTCTCAGTGGGTTACTAGAGAGGGGGAGCCCTTACCCCTAAACTACATGTTACCAAATGAGTCTAGTGTGTCTGATTGGGTTCTGCTAAAGGTGAAGGAAATTCAACATTATGTGGGGATGGAGAGTGAGGGCTTGGAGGAACAGTTTATGGCTTTACTTACTGCCATAGAGGTGGGTCACATTCAACTTAAGAAATCTGGGTCTAAGAAACAGAGAGAGCTAAAGAGACTTACGTGGTCGTTGAATTATGAGGGCAGCTCAAGCCGAGATAGATCCAAAGGGAAGGGGATAGTATCTTCTATATGAAGCCCAACATTGTGTCTTGGAATGTCCGTGGGCTTAACGAGGTCAATAAGCGTCTTTGTATAAGAAATTTGCTTCGTGAGTGGAAGGTAGACATAGTATGCTTACAAGAAACCAAGTTGAAATCTATTCCAAGAAGAATTGTGAGAAGTATTTGGAGCTGTCCATTTGTGGATTGGGTGTATTTTGCATCGAATTGGGCTTCGGGAGGAGTATTAGTAATGTGGGATAGAAGGGTGGTGGAGAAAATGGAGGACTTCATAGGCGAGTAACAGTGGCATGTTCCTTTAAGAGTGTGGAAGATAATTTCTTGTGGGCTTTTGCAGGTATATATGGGCCGAACTTAGATAGTACTAGAAGATTATTATGGGAAGAATTAGCTGGAGTATATAGTTGGTGGGACCTTCCTTGGTTCTTAGGTGGTGATTTGAATGTTATAAGGTTCCCAAGCGGATGTTTTGGAGGTAGTAGGCTGCGACCAGCAATGACAAAATTTTCAAAGCGTATTTTCGACTTGAAACTGGTAGACCTTCCTCTCATGGGGGGTACTTTCACGTGGTCTAATACTCATACTTGGTATTGATTAGACAGATTCTTAGTCTCAACGGAATGAGAAATGCATTATCCGGATGTTTGTCAAAAGAGGGTGCTTCGCATTTGTCCGGACCATTTCCCCATCTTGTTGGATTGTGGTGGTATCCAAGGAGGACATCGATATTTTAAGTTCGAAAATATGTGGCTGAAAACTAAAGGCTTTGTGAATAAGGTAAAGGTAGTGGTGATCCTCATACCAGTTTCATGGCACCCCTAGTTTCATCCTTGCTGGTAAATTAAAAGCCTTAAAGCACGTTTTAAAGCTTTGGAATACTCAATCCTTTAGAGGCATAGGGGAATGTAAGAAAACCATGTTGGAGGAGTTAGATAGGATATATGAGGATAGGGTTCTTTCATCAGAAGAGATATCTCGGAAGACAGAGTTGGTTTCACAATTAGAGAGGGTAATCTCTTTAGAGGAGATCTTTTGGCGCCAAAAATTAAGAGCATTGTAGTTGAAAGAAGGTGACTGAAGTACGAAGTTCTTTCATAGAGTAGCTAACTCTCATAGGAGAACTAATACCATTGAGATGCTAAATATCAATTGTGAGGATTCTATGGAGGCTCCCATGATTCGG
Source organism: Cyclocarya paliurus (assembly GCA_029856935.1). Classification (NCBI taxonomy): domain Eukaryota; kingdom Viridiplantae; phylum Streptophyta; class Magnoliopsida; order Fagales; family Juglandaceae; genus Cyclocarya; species Cyclocarya paliurus. The sequence continues at coordinate 32,582,401 of CM056947.1, read as the reverse complement.
GAGCATGTTGCTGATTTCTTTGAACACTTGCTTATAGTGCAAGAGGGGTGGAGGCCCGCATAATGCCTTTTGGTTGGAGAGGCCTTTTGAGGAGGCAGAGGTTTATGGTGTGGTAAGAAGAATGGTCAAAGACAAAGCACAAGGTCTGGACGGCCATTCTATGGGATTCTTCCAAACATGTTGGGAGGTAGTGAAGGAGGATCTAATAAAGGTGTTTCAAGAGCGAGCTGCTTTGAGTTGGAAAATTTGAGAAAAGTCTAAATGCCACTTTTATTGCATTGATTTCTAAGAATATTGGGGCATTAGAGTTAAGGAATTTTAGGCCCATTAGCCTTGTCAATGGGGTGTACAAGATCATCTACAAGGTGCTTGCAAATCGCTTAGGGGAGGTATTGGGGAAGATCATTATGAAACCACAAAATGCATTGTAAAGGGTAGGCAAATTCTGGACTCAGTTCTTATCTCTAATGAATGCCTAGATAGCAGACTCAAATGTGGTTCCACAGGGATCCTATGTAAGCTGGATATGGAGAAGGCCTATGATCACGTAAATTGGAACTTTATACTTTACTTACTGGGGAGGTGCGGATCTGGGGAGAGATGTTGTTTTTAGATCAGATGGTGCATTTTAACGGCAAGATTCTTAATTTTGATAAATGGAAGTCCAATTGGTTTTTTTGGCAGTTTGTGAGGCCTAAGACAAGGGGATCCGTTGTCCCCACTCCTCTTCATCATTATTATGGAGGCACTTAGCAGGATGTTATCGGCTTTGGTTATGAATGGCTTTGTGGCAGGCTTCTCGGTTGGTGACCCCAATAGGGGTATTATTAACATCTCTCACTTATTGTTTGCAGATGACACTCTAGTATTTTGTGAGGTAGACCAAAACCAGCTTTGGGCACTGAAGACGCTTCTACTATGTTTTGAAGTAGCGTCAGGTTTGAAAGTGAACTTTGATAAATCAGAGTTAGTGCGAGTTGGTAGTGTTAGCAACATTCGACAATTGGCCTGTACGCTGGGATGTAAGGTTTCTTCTCTTCCCATGGATTACCTTGGACTTTTGTTGGGGGTTGCCTCAAGGGCTATAATCAATATGGGATATAGTGATTGAGAAGATAGAATGTAGATAGGCCAGGTGGAAGGGCTGTACTTGTCGAAAGGTGGCTGGATTACCTTAATCAAGACTACTCTTTTTAACTTTCCAACATATTTCTCGTATCTTTTCCCAATTCCAACTAGTGTGGTGGCCCAGATCAGTCAATTGGGACAAGTTATGCACTCCAATCTTCTCTGGTGGATTGGAATTAGAAATTTGAGAATTTTCAATTGGGCCTTACTTGGGAAATAGTTGTGGAGATATAATATGGAACCGGAGGCCCTATTGAAGTCGGTAGGTGATTGCAAATATGGTAATTTGTGGGTTTTGGGGGGGGGGGGGGGCTGGTGTGCTAGAGAGGTGAGTGGGGCATATGGAGTGGGAGTTTGGAAGCACATTAGACGAGGGTGGGGCATTTTTATTCGCCATACCAAACTGATGTTGGGAGCGGGCTCTAGAATTAAATTTTGGAGTGGCATATGGTGTGGAAACTCATTTCCTTCAGTTTTTTGGATTGCATGTGCTCAAGAAGTTTCAGTGGCTGATCTCATGGTGTTATTGGGAGAGCAAGTCCAATGGAACATCACTTTCAGTAGGGTGCTTCGAGGACTGTTTTAGCCTATTGTATTCTGCGAAGCTGAGTAGACAACGAGTTGATACGTTGTGGTGGGTATCTCCAGGTAAGGGTACATTCTCGGTTTGATCCTTCTACAAGTCCCTCACACACTTGCTGAACAATTAGTTTCCATGGCGAAGGATTTGGCAGATAAGGCACCTCCCAAGGTGGCATTCTTTTCTTGGACAGCGTCCCTGAGTAAGATTTTGACAACAGATAGCCTGAGGAAGCGAACGGTGATTACACCAGATTGGTGCTGCATGTGTAAGTAATCCGGCGAGTGTAAATCACCTCTTACTGCATTGTGAGATTGCTAGAGCACAGTGGAATGAAGTGTTTGGCCGAGTAGAGTTAACTTGGGTAATGCCTGCCACAGTGGTTGAGTTTTTGGCCAGCTGGACACATCCAGGAGGTATTCCACAAATCAAAGCCGTGTGGAAGATGGTACCTATCTGTATTATGTGGTGCTTGTGGCAGGAGCGAAACGACTGGACTTTTGAAGACAAGGAGTGTTCATTAGCGGAACTTAGATCTTTATTTTTTAGAACTCTATTCCTATGGGCCGTAGTTTAATGGCTTTGATTTTCATGACTTTCTTGTTTCTATTGCTATGACCTAAATAGGTCTTATCTCTTGTATACCATCTTGTGTACTTGGGCTATGCCTATCATCATTGATACAATTGTTTACTTATAAAAAAAAATGATAATGCATCTTTGATCACTAAGAAAAATGATCTTACTGATGTAAAAAAAGTAAGTTATCTATTACAATGAGCTTGTAGGAATCATTTAGTAGTGCTAGGGAAATAAGTGCCTATATTCTCCTGCAAGATGAGCGCAGTCTAGAATCCAACTGTAACCATTTTCAGTTGCAAGTGGGCTCGAGTGTCTGTCCCCCCACTAAGGAACAAAATAAAGGGAAAAAGATTGAGATGATTTTAACTTCTTGGGAAGGTAGATCCTTTAAGCATTACTTATCAAAAAAAAAAAAAAAGATCCTTTAAGCGTTAAAAAAAAAAAGGTAGATCCTTTAAGCATTAAAAAACTTCATCTCTGAAACCAGTTTGGATGAAGCTATATTTGCATGTGTAAGTAATAACGTTATACCATCAGCCTTTGGCAAGCTCACCTCATTGTTAGTTTACAACAGCAGTGAAATTTTTTTGCACCATGATTTTGGCATACCAGAATCTAGTCACGAGACTTTCATATGAATGAAAGATTTTCATGATGGCTTGATCTTGGTCCAATTATATGTTTTCCTTTGTACTGATTGTTTTTTTCCTTGTACATTCAATTATCCTCAGTTGAGAGGCAATTGTTTGTTGTCCGTTGATTGCAGATATTAGTGGATGCCTTCTTGCTGTGGCTTATGGGTTTGGATAGATGCAATGTGCTATACTTCTAGTATTTATTCTGTAATATTTATTGTTGCTGTTCTATTGTTTGTTATGCCTTTTTCTCCCCTCTCATATATTTGTGACGAGACAGTAGCTACAAGTGGCTAAAAATCTGTTCTCTAGTGATTCAATTAGTTCATTTTCTTTATATTTGCACTTTTCCTGAAGAATGTGTTTCATCTCAACCCTTCCTAATGCAGACATGAGTTCAAACAAAATCATGCAGAATGGATTAGCTTGGTTAAACCTGTTTTAGATCCTGCCATCTCAGCACAAATATATGAAACACTGGAGATACTGGATGCAGTTATCTACAGATCTATAAGGGATGAAATGCGATCAGCTATCCAGTATCTTTTGAAGGTAATGCCCTATGGAAGTTTAACGGTTTGTTTTGGTCTCTGAGTCAAGTTATACATGTTGCAGACAATATATAGCAACTTTTTAGCCTCTATTCATGAAGTTCCAATCTATATTGCTTTCAAGAAGAATAAAGCTGCATATAGTTATAACTTATGAACCTTTATGGTGGTGGTTGGCACTGCACCGATTGAAGTGTTGTTTGTTTTAACTCAGTTGATTCATTCTGTAACAAAATAATGGCTTCTTGGGTACTGCTTTGTAACTTAGCATATTACTTTTGTAGGTACTTACTGCTTTGTAGTTTTTACCACCATCACTTTTTAATCGTACCTGATTTGTATTTGAAATTTTGTTTAGGATGATGGAATTCTGGTGATCCCTACCATTGCTGATCCTCCTCCAAAACTTGGTGGGAAGGAGATCTTATCGGAGAGCTACCAGAGCCGTGCATGTAGTTTGTTGAGTATTGCTAGCGTATCAGGTTGCTGTCAGGTGACTCTCTCTCTCTCTGTGAAAAGGCTTAACACAGTAATTTCTTGTGTCTTGAATCCTCAATATCGAAAATTAACTGCTTGCTGTTTGTTAGGTTTTCCTTATACAGAGATGTGTACTGCTTAAATATCATCTCTGTTCTATGTCTCTTTTCAGGTCACAATACCTCTAGGATTTTACAACAAGTGCCCTATTTCAGTATCCTTCATAGCCAGGCATGGGGGTGACCGCTTTTTACTAGATACCGTCCATACCATGTATACATCTCTCCAGGAGCAGGTTGACATTGCTTCCAAATCTAAAGTATCAAAAAATGTTGTCAGCAAGGAGCAGTCTGCTGAGATTGCTAAAGAAAAGGTAAAGGATGGGTAACTCAACTCAATTAGGGCGGCTACATGTATCCTTTTAGGCCACTCAGCTCTATCTAGGGCATGGTTCCCATTTAACTCTTTGGAATTCATTTTAATAAACTTGTAGAGTTTGACCAGTAGTGCTAGATGTGCTAAGTAGTGTTATGAATGACCTGGCTCTTCAACCCCCTGTATGGGCACGGTTTTCCTTCATAGGTGTTTTGTTTTAATATATGGTCTAGTATTTGTTTTTATGTGATTTGTGCATTTACTTCTCCTAAATTGGATGCTATTGGGCTCTGTGGATCAGGGCAATGAAGCATTCAAAGATAAGCAATGGCAGAAGGCTATTAGCTTTTATACAGAAGCTATTAAGCTTAGTGGCACTATTGCAACGTATTACAGTAACAGGGCATTAGCATATCTGGAACTGGGAAGGTATTATCATATTCTTGAGTTGCACTCCTTTTTTTTGGCTCAGTAGGGTTGAACTCCTCAGTCATTGCATTGTTATCAAATGTGTGACCAACCTCTTTTTGCCCATATAGTTACCTCCAAGCTGAGGCAGATTGTAATCAAGCTATCACTCTTGATAAAAAGGTGACTTCTTTCTTCTGAAATCTCTTTTTGTGCATTGTTTTGGTCTAACTTTTGTTAGTAAAATTAATGAATTTGTCAATGCCAGCTATCCAACAATGGTTTATACTTAATATAGTCTGGCTTTTGTATTTAGTGCTAATTTGGGCTGTTGTTGTCATTGACTGTCTTATCAGAAAAAAATCCCTTGATAAAAACTCTTATAATTATTTTGTTTCAGCAATTATTTATTAAGCATAATGTAGTGAATGATAGAAGTACGAGTACTGTGTGAATTCATACAAATTGCAGGGTTTAGGTCATGTGAAGTTATTTAGTGCATACTCTATGCCAAAAGTAAATCATATTCATAAGAGTTGTGGTGCGTGGTGGACTGGACTTTTAAGAGTCCTACTCTTGTTCTTTCACATTTGTTCCTCTAAAAGTTTCATGGTATATTTATATGCACTGTATGATGTTATAATAACATGCATGCCTAGTGTGTTTTGCCTAAATCATGGTGATTCTCGCTGTTTTCTACATCCCACACCTGGTATTGCATGGTAAGGGCTGTAATCTAGATCATGCTTCCATGGATTGGCGTCATGTTGCCTCAAATTTTCAAGTGAACTTGTTTACCGATATAAAAAGAAAAAATATCAAATGAAAATATATTTTCAGGTGTAGAACTGATGCTTAGAGAGTTAAATCAAACTCAAGCTTCCAGATTCAAGGTAGCATTTATATGGAGTAGACAGGATAGGGGAAGAGATCAGCAACAGTAAAAAATTTTCATGTCTGCAACTATAGTTGTTATTGGTTCATAAAGAAATCTTGAATGTCGATTTGTGGGGCATATCATGAGGATACTTAAAAACACTGTCTTGCTGTTTCCTGCTGTTTACGACATGCCATGCCTGGAGACAGTATAGTTGTCTATCTAGTGGAGATTTATCATACGTTGTAAATTGGGTCTGTATTTTCTTCTTGATTACCCTAGGAGAAAATGAAGTGGACATGATAGTGTTTCTAAGGTGTTCAGGTAGGTTATTGCAGGATAAAAAAAAGGCACAACATTGACTACCGAAATGACGACTCTATGAGGATTTCTACTTCCAAAATTTGTCTACATAGTCTGGCCAAGTTCTGCATATTCCTAAGATTTCCATTTTCTGATTGCTTGTCATTTTGGTATGCTAAAATAATTGTTATCTACTTTTTCTTCAGAATGTAAAGGCCTATTTACGTAGAGCCACAGCAAGAGAGATGCTCGGCTATTATAAGGAAGCAATTGAAGGTAATTACTTTTTTTTTTGGTTTGGTGTTTCCTAAATGGTTTATAGTAGAGTAATGTCTCATTATTTGCTCCTTAGTTATTGACAACATGAAGTCTGCCAAGTGGTCCTATTAGGAATGTTGTAGTACTTGTAGAGAATCTTAAGCTGGAGAATGATACTCAACTAAGTTAATTCAGTTCTGGGTTGGTTTTAGATCCTCATCAATAATCAGAGTTGCTCGCATGTAGTGTTTTTCATCATTCTGTTTTATATAAAACCATGCTCCCTATTGCCTCTCTAGTTAATATATCTTAATCCACTACTGCCCATGTTATTTGAGCTGGTTTCACTCTTTCAATTTGAATAAAATTACTCTTTATTCCAGTGCATTGAACAGTCTCCATGGCAAATGATTAAATCATAACAATCTTAAACAAGTTTCTCTCCCCTTTTCCTCAATGGGATCTGACTCTACCTCTGGACAAATTAAATTATTCCTATTATATCTTTCCTAATAATCCTGCCTACTCATTTTAACATTCCTCAATCCTTTTACTTGTCAAAAAGAAAAACGTTTGTCGATCTAGTTACTTTATGTACGTGTTGCTTTTAGCTGCCTAACATTCTGTACAGCTTGCCTTATAGCCGCCCTATATAATTTTCTCCTTAACTTGGGGTATTCGATGAGCAACATCCTCCATATCACATCCCTGTGAATTTTTGGTCCAAGATGCCAAAAGTAATCCCCCTTTGGTGTCTGTAGACTATTCCTTTCCGGTCCGGATGGGTTTACTTTGGATTTCTTTCAAGCTTGTTGGGAGGTGGTCAAGGAAGATATTATGCAAGTCTTTCATGAATTTCATTCTAATGCTAGTTTTGAAAAAGTCTCAATGCCACCTTGTTAGCCCTTATTCCTAAAATGGTTGGGTTTAGGGATGTGAGAGACTTTCGTCCCATTAGTCTTGTGAATGGGATGTACAAGATTCTATCCAAAGTTTTAGCAAATAGACTAAGCTCGGTGGTGGAAAAACTAATCTCGAAGCCGCAAAATGCGTTTGTCAAAGGTAGACAAATTTTAGACTCGGTACTTATCGCAAATGAAGTCTTGGATGGTCGATTGAAGTCTAGAGAACCCGGGCTACTTTGCAAGTTAGACATGGAGAAAGCATATGATCATGTTAACTAGAAGTTCCTTCTTTACCTATTTGGAAGATGTGGTTTTGGGGGGAGATGGTAGAAATGGGTAGAATTTTGTATCTCTTTAGCTCGGTTCTCTATCTTGGTAAATGGTTCACCGGTGGATTTTTCAACTCCTCTCGTGGCTTGAGACAGAGAGATCCGCTTTCTCTTCTTCTTTTCTTATTTGTCATGACTTTTAGCAAGATGATTGAGGGTCTGGTGGATGGTGGGTTACTCCATGGTTTTTCGGTGGGAATGGCGATTTCAACATTTCTCACTTGTTATTTGCTGATGACACGCTTATTTTTTGTGAAGCTCACCTTGGTCAAGTCCAAGACTTGAGGGCACTACTCCTTTGTTTTGCTGTTGTGTCAGGTTTGAGCATTAACCTCGCTAAGTCAGAAATAGTGCCAGTGGTGGCTACCCCCAGTGTGGAGATGTTAGCTACTACCTTGGGTTGCAAGATATCTTCGCTTCCTACAAAATATCTGGGCTTACCATTGGGTGCCTCTTTTAAATCTGTAAGGATTTGGAATGATGTAGTCGAAAGGGTGGAGCACAGATTGGCTACTTGGAAGAGGCTATACTTGTCGAAAGGTGGTAAGCTGACTTTAATTAAAAGCACTCTTTCTAACTTACCCACCTATTTTTTGTCTTTGTTTCCGGTTCCCACAAAAGTGGCTAATCGCATCAAGAAGCTACAAAGGGATTTCTTATGGAGCTGATTGGGAGAAGAGTTCAAATTCCACTTGGTTAATTGGTCAATTGTTTGTACCTCAATTTCTAGGGGAGGGTTGGGGATTCGCCACTTGATGAAATTCAATCAAGTTCTTTTGGGTAAGTGGTTGTGGAGGTTACCAAAATGAAAGGGAGGCACTATGGAAGTCTGTTATAGACTTTCAGTTTGGATAAACTTGGGGAGGATGGTGCTCAAATGAGGTATGTGGCACTTATAGAGTGGGTTTGTGGAAGAACATAAGGAGCCTTTGGGGACCTTCCGAGGACATGAACATTTTGTAGTAGGCGATGGTTCGCGTGTCTGTTTTTGGTTTGATATATGGTGTAGTAACCATTGTCTACGAGATACCTTCCTTGTCATTTTTGTGCTTGCCAGAGAAAAGGAGGCAATGATTGCCGACTTTCTGACCTTTTCAAATGGCACCCCTCAATGAAATATTGACTTCATTAGGGCAGTTCATGATTGAGAGTTGGAGTCTATTACGAAGTTTTTTGCGGCATTATATTCCGCAAGTACTCCAGGGAGCTCCGGAGACAAGATGCTTTGGAATCATTCTAAGAAAGGTATCTTCTCAATCAGTTCTTTTTACCAAAAGCTCATGAACTCCAAAATGTCTATGTTCCAGTGGAAGAGCATATGGAAGACGAAAGCCCTTTCACACAGATCATTTAAGGAAACGACGGGTTATTGTCCTAGATTGGTATTGTATGTGTAAGAAGCATGGGGAGTCAGTTGATCATCTGCTTTTACACTGCGAGGTAGCCAAGGTGCTATGGGATGATTTTTTCTTAAGAGTCGGATTGTCTTGGGTTATGCAGTGTAGATTGGTGGATTTCCTTGCAAGTTGGAGAGGACTACACGGAGATTCTCATGTAGCGGCAATGTGGAGATTGGTACCAATCTGCATGTGGTGGTGTATTTGAAGGGAGAAAAATGCTAGATGTTTTGATGATCAAGAGAGAACAATTGATGGGCTTAAAGTTTTCTTTTTTAAGTCTTTGTTCCTATGGGCGGGGGCTATAGTTTGTAATGTACTTAGTGTCCATGATCTTCTTCTTTTTTCTATTGTAACTTTTAGTTAGGCTTTTTTCATGTATACTTCCTGTGTACCTGGCTTTGCCTATTTCTATATATACAATATCTTTGATTACCTATATATATAAAAAAAAAAAGACTATCCCTTTTTAATATCTCTCACTATTAAAATTTTTGTTAAACTTCTACTTCCCATATTCAGTTTTGGTCCCTACTTAAACCTAGAACCTCTAGATTCTAGAATCTAAAGTATATCTCCAAATTTCCCATATGGAGTTGTCTCCCACTCTAGTATCATCAACCAGCGCAATATCATCCTTGAAAGGCATACACTGAGGAACTTCATCCTTGATGATGGAGTAAGTCCATCTATTATCCATCCAAAGAGATATGCACTTGACGGTGAACTTGTGTGCACATGTCCCATGTCACAAGTTCGATTCCCCCTGGGATCAAACTGCGATTTAAGTGGGAGGCCATGGCGATGGGTTGCCGTGCTAGTCTACCCAGGGGTTTAGGTTCCATGGGTGCGTCCTAAGTGCTCTTCCGTGGGGTGGTTCTCCGTCATAAAAAAAATTATCCCCCGTCATTAAAAAAGAAAAAGAAAGAGAGAGAGAGAGAGAGATATGCACTTGATGCTGATCCTTAATGTAAACCTATATTGATAAGAAACTCCCTTGTTATACTTGTTCTCACACTAGCTACGTCTTCATTATTCATATATTTACTGTAGTGATATCCACTGGAGGCACAATTCTTTGCCGGAACTTATCACATTCCCTCTCTAGGTGCCCCATCACTTCTTCATGCTATTTGCAAAGATAACTGATGAATTATTTAACTGAATAGCCAAGAACTGTGGAGAATAATAATAAGCAAAAGCTTTATTAACCTGGTAGTATTTTCTAGGGCACATCTCGTGTGTGGACCTGGTTTCATTTTTTGAGTCATTTGTTTGATTGTGTTTTAACCCTGCAGATTTTAGATATGCACTTGTCCTTGAGCCAACAAATAAAAGAGCATCACAATCTGTTGAAAGATTAAGGAAGCTATTTCAGTAGCAAACTTCTTGGAGGCTCAAGAATTGGTTCTCATCCTGCAGACCCGCAGATCCTTTAAAATGGTTGATGGTTGGCATACCTCGCAACAATCTCATCGACAATTACGAGCAAGGGGGGAGAATATTTTCCTACCAGAGAGAAAAAGGAAAATACAAGAACATTTTCTTTCTTTTATGGGAGTTGGTATTATTTTGTTGCTTGATATAAATTATGGGATTATAGTTCAATTTTGTTTATTTTAGAATTTTGCATTCAGGATGTACTGCTAGTTTTGAGCTGAGGTTAAATTCTTATGGTTGGTATAGCTTGGTGATAACTTCTTGTGGAATTGACGCCTCTTCATAGTGTACTTTGCCAATTAAGTTGTCAGTTGTATCTCTCACTCATTGCAATTTCTTAGTCAATACAATTTTTTGAACTCATGGGTTCTTTTAGAGTACAAGCAAAATGCTGACTTTGATTTTCTTTTAGTTGTTACAAAAATTAGAGGCAAAAAAATGCACAAATTGGAACTAAGCTTAACATCAAATATTCGATAAAATTACGCTTCATTCATTCATAATAGGCATTCATACAACTATCTAGATCTGTAAATATTCAGTGTTGGTTTCTAAATCTTGTATGGTCCAAATTATTGTCAGTGTTTTCTCGTAAAACTAAGTATTCTAAGACATTCTTAATTTTAAAAGTTCTCATAATTTCTTTTGAAAAAGCACTCAAACTTAAAATACTTTTCAATTTTACATCTTCAATTTTTTCATATAATTATTATGTTGTTATTATCTAAACATAAAACCTAATACAATTTTCCTAAACTTAAAAAAAAAAAACAAAAAGTAATATAATTTTTTCAAAAATTTTTTAAATATATAAAAATTAAATTTAATAAAATATTTTAATTCAAACTAATTTGTTACTATTCACAGAATTTTGAAATATTCTAAGGTTATGTTTGGAAAACATGTTTCATTAAAAATTTTCATCTTCATCTCATCTCATCTTTACACTTTTTCAAATCCCCATACAAAATATAATAAAATTCAAATTTTAATTCAAACAATTTAATTTCAAATTACTATTCACAAAAATAAAATTCTCATCTCACCTCCCAAGCATAACCTAAGATTACAAAGTAGCCCCAAATGAATATAAATGGTTTCTACTTCATCAACAATCTCTCCCGCTGTAGATACCCATATTCTTCTTGCCTCTTTCATTTTCTTCTACTTTTATGGTCTTTGTTGGCACTGAATAATATATTATTAAACAACTTTTGGGATCTCTCGCCTCTTTAGGATTGATACTCGGCAATTGTAAACAAAAAAATTGGCAACAACCAATGCATTGACAGTTTGGGGAATCTTTTTATTTTTTTGGGGGGAAAATCTTTTATTCTTTTTGTGAAATCTTAAAAAATCTTTTATTCGTTTCAGGAAATCTTACATTTTGTTTCTGGTAGTACAATGCATGTGTGCATAATTGCATGTGGGGTGCTTAGAAAAAAAAAAAAAAATAATAATTGCATGTGGGGTATCTTGTGTGGGTGACGAGAAATTTGTACTATATTTTGAAGAGTACGATGTATTTATACTTATAAGATTCATTTTGTTAATTTTTTTTTAAATTTAAAATTTAAATTTTAAATTTCATGCTTTTTAGTGTATCAATAATTGATATATAGAGAAATAAATTTTTTGTGAAATTTTCTTAAATACATTTAGATTTTTCTATTTTGAATCATGCCCATAGATAGGCTACAAATAACCAGTTTTCAAGTAAAGACTTCTCAAGTCAAAGTCAAGTTTGTGAAAGGTGGTGAATGCCAACTCCCCAACCATTTTCTAGTGGCCCGGTTTAAATGATGAAAGCATCTTATCTGTACCTCATCTAGGCTGTACGGTCTCAGTTTTGCCTATCTAAATATTGTATCTTATCTCTAAATTTTAATATCTACTTAAATAAACAGTATAAAATTGATAGCGAATAATTTAAAATAATAAATGAACAGTACAATATGACGTGAACAGTATGTGAAAAGTATGAGAACAGTGCAAAATCTCAAGGATTCGAGTACTCTATAAATATCGTGAGACCCAAACCTTTTTTAAGTTCTAAAAAGTCAAAACTATATCATCTCATCTCAATATCTAAACATAAATTTTTTTACAAACTATCTTATCTCATTTTAACTAAGAAAATCTCACTACTATTTAAAATATCTTATTTCATCTCATCTAAATTGTGTATCAAAACCGGACCTACATGTTCAAACTCCAATGATTTCATCATAATTTTTGTTATTTTCAGAGAAATCGATTGATATATTATATTTTTAAGCAACTATTTATTTAAATGTAAAATAAAAATGATAAAACTTAATATAAAGAGTAGTATTACTAAAAAAATATATAAATATTAAACTTAAAAAAGTTGATAAAATAAAATGAATGTGATGCTAATATTGAAGGGTAATACTTAATCCAAGCTTAAGTTTACAAGCCGGTATATAAAAAGAAAAATACTATAGTCACAAAAAGATTTTATAAAAATAAATTTATAAATTGATGTGTTTTCATGTGAAACGATAGATTAAAATAGTTTTACAATCTGATGTACCACATCAAATTACATCAATTTATAAATTTATTTTTATAAAAACTTATAATTTTTGGTGTCTAAAATATTTTTCTTATAAAATTCGACCCCATCGGAAAAAAGTAAAATTTGATTCCACTTTGGCGTATACCAAACTTATACACTTCATTTTCTAATAAATATATATAAAATAAGAGTAATACTAGATATCATTTCAATTATTATTATTTTATTATTATTTTATGATGTAATATTAGATGATTAAAAATTATTTATTATATTTTATTTGTAAACTTATTATTTAATATTATTTTATAAAATGATGAAAAGATGATAACAAAATAAATTATTCAATAGATTTTTTCATAAAATAATTTTATAAGAAAAATGTCTTACAGACAGAGAGTCGTTCACGTTTCAGAAACGTTTTTATCGTTCAGTTCTCCTTCGACTGGCTACCGGATCTCCAGGTCACTTCCTCTTCTCTCTCTCGCGCAAATCGACCATCTCCCTGAGTCAGTCGAATACGAACAGCACAAAAAAGAAAAGAACATGCGGTTCTGGTTCATCGTTCAAATCGAAAGCGACTGGGAGGGAAGACTCGAATCTCACCGGTGGGGCCCATTCTCATTTCTTTCACTTCGTGTCTGACTCTTTCTCCATTGCATTTCCTTTTTATTTTTTATTTTGTTTGTACTCAAATTATCGGAAAATTTACTATATATATATTTTCAATAATTAAATTCAAGAACACATTTCGATAAAAATCATATTAATAAATCAGACAAGAAATAATAAAGAAATTACCTTGGAAGAAGCTTCCTTTGAATATAAATAAAATCTAAGGAAAAAACACTATAATAATTTTATTGCAGTAATGCTTTTGTATGGACATCACATCACATGGATGATGGATTAGAAAGCTGATTTTGTTATCGATGCGGTTTTAAAATTTAACCAGATATGCAATAATGAGAATTTCTTTTTCTTAATGACGTAAAAATGGTTTTTGTGGGGACTGGAAGTAGAGAATTGGAACTGGTCTGGTTCGTTGTATAAAAAAGTGAAGGAAAGAAGGGAGACGCAAAGAATTATGACAGATTCTTCAGCCGCCAGAGGCCGGTCGTCGTCCCTAATGGAGAATTTGCTCGGACTCCTCAGGATCCGCGTCAAGCGTGGAGTCAATCTCGCCGTCCGCGACGTCTGTAGCAGTGACCCTTACGTTGTCATCAAAATGGCCAAACAGGTCTTAATTTCTTTGATCCTTTCTTTTTCTCCTCCTCACCACACCCCGCAAAACTGCCTCTTTTATATCGGGTTTATTTCTCTGTCCAGATTTGGGTATGTTTTCGATATGATTCTTGTGTTAAATACTATCAGCTTTCTTGATTCCTTTCTTAAATACTGCGTGGTCTAAAGTTTTCTTGCAGGGAAAGATATAATTCAAAAAGAGTAAAAGTATCCGACCAAAACTATGTCTTACTTTTTAAGGATCTCTACATATTTTCTGCTCTCTCTCTCTCTCTCTCTCTGTTACTGCTTTATTTATTTTATCATATAAATGTTTTACTTATTGATTGTTACAAAAGCGATCAACTTTGCGTCCATAAAGAAGAGAATGTTTGAGTTTCACTAACAGCTGGAATCTTTTGAGAATGACGTAGCTGAACAATTGTGTTTTAATGACATCTAAGTTAAAGGAACTTTTTTTTAAGAAAAATAAAAATGAAAAAACAAAGATAAGGGCCTTTGACCTTAACTCAGGAGCCACCTTCTTTTATCAACCTAAAATTAGTTTCGTTACTTCGAGTTTTTGATGTCTCAAATGAAGAACAAATGAAAGGGAGGAAAAAAAAGGGATAAATATAGCGTTGAAATCAGAATATATTGCTCAATTGTGATATATTTTTTTTAGTGTTGGGGAACCTCTCCAAGGTAGGGCCCTTCGGACCCATCCCTGTAGAGTAAATCCAGGTCCTGTACACCGCACCCTCGGAAGTTTCCCTACACGGAACTGGTTAAATCACTGACTTTTTACCAGAAGGTGTGATCCAAAATGATTGTTTGCACCCATGAGGTGTTAAACCTTGAAGGGAGTGATACCCCAAGACCAAGGCTTTCACCACTTGGGGATATTTATTCAATATAGTTATGACACACTAACCTTTTACCTTGATGTGCTGGTGGAGACATGCATAGATGGTGCGGTGTTAGGAGGTGAGTTTTGATCGTTTGTTCATCCTAATGAGCATATATTGGATGACGGGTTTTTGGTGGAATTTGACTCATCTAAAGAGTCGGGTGGTGTAGTGGATGAAGTAGCATTGTGTAAAGGTCTATGGGGGAAACATATTTTTGAGGTTCCCTGGGTGTGCATGAAATGCTATTATGCACATGGTCAGATGTATTATATGAAATAGGAATAAAAGATGCTAAAAGAGTGGTATTATCTGTAGGAACATTTGTCTGAACGAAGTCATCCTTACCAGGAAAGATTCTCATCAAATATCACATTCCTTGAAATAAGCTCAGTTGGTTAATGGATCTAAGCAAGGATAGCCTTTATGAAATGCACTATATCCTAAAAAGTTAGAATACTGTTTGCTGCACTATTCTAACTTGTGTTAGTTATAGGGTCTCAATAGTGGATAATGAGCACAGCCAAAAGACCTCAACAAGGTAATAATCTGGTTCACTTTGGAATAGCTTTATATAGGGAACATTATCATCCAAGACTAGCGTGTGCAGTCAGTTAATTAAATGGACTGCTGTTTGGAATGCATCAACCCAAGAACGTGAAAGCAACAATGAATGAGCAAGGACTAGTCTTGTTTTAACTCTGTGACGGTGTTTGCTTTCCAGTATACCTTTTTTTATTAGCAAAAAAGGGTAGAAGAGGGCAATTGGAGGTGGCCTCCCTACTTGGGTGTGACCATAGTAGCACCTTACTGGCGGGAAGTCTCTGGCGCTCCCTCAAGTAGAGTTTGAGCCATAGCCTAAACCTGGCCCCAGTAGCAAATTTAACAAGTCATTAGGCGGCTAATACTAATAATCTAAGGGGGATCCATATTTGGATTCGAACCTAGGACCTAGTACATGCTAAACCATATGGGAGTAACCCAAAACCATTGTGACACCACCCTTGGTGGTTTCTATCCGCTATACCACTGTTGAGCAATATGCGGATAATAGATTTTTGTGTAAAATCCCATTGGAAGACAATTATTACTGAAATTGAGTTCAAAGATATTTACTGCCACTGTCAGTTTGAAACTTGGAGAACAAGATTTCAACCTAATTCTTTTAAACCCAAAACCGGAGTCTTATTAATGTGACAAAACAAAGAACTATATCAGGTTTGTTTTTAAATGAAAAGATTCACGAAGAACAAAGAGTACTCATTAACGGAAATAACTTGAAATTTTAACCATTAATGGATTGAACCAATGAGGTCCATCCATTTGAATTAATTATTTTCAAAGCTGAACTAGATGACCCCGTGGATTTAGAAAAGCAAGACGCTTGCGTTTGGCCAACTGAAACGGCTCACACAAGGTACACACATAGATTTGGAAACAATTTTCACCTGAAACTGGAAGAGTCTGTTTGAAGAATTTTGAGAACTTGATGAGAAGGATGGCCTATAGTGCCAAGTGGGAATTGTTTTGTTGCCGAGCAAAGCTTTGTTTGGAACTTAGATTTGTAGAGGCAGATGGACTGCACAAAATAGTCTTAAGAAGTAATCTAGTGATTGTTGTGTTAAAGATAGTAGAACCGGTATGTTATGGCTGGCTAGCCCCATTTTTAACAGTTTTGGTGTCATCACCATTGTAAGGTTGTTTAAAGACAGTGTTTACTCTGCCAAGAACCAGCAATGGCTACATGTTGATTGGTCCGCTATCCATGAACCATGATTGATCCTCCATTGAGGCATTTTTCTGAGCTGGAGAAGTTTCCTTTGTAGGAGAAATACATATGGTGATTACCATCTAAAGCCTGCTTATTGATTTTACTGCAAATCTAGAATCGTGCTGTACTTGTTTTCTGCTTGCTTTGATTGTTTGAGAATTGCTGCTGAAAGTTTTGAGTGCAGAGGATTTTTTCTGATTAGAGAATTTCAGTGGGAGTCTCTAGGTATTTTGCTTGAACTTCCTATTTGGTCCACCATTCTTCTCATTGAAGAAAGCAACTTGACCCACTTCAAGAGCTATGGATTGAGTTTGATGTTGACTTACAATGAGAGTCTCATAATTCAACAATTCACTCTGAAATCCATATGATTTTCCTAGTAGAAAGATTAAAAGAAGCAACAAAGGGATGATAAGCAACATTTGATCCACCAATAACCTTAGATAGATGGTTATCTTTGTCAACTTTAAATCCAAGTGCTTGGTACATTTCTTTGATCCCTGAGTTAAATTCTGCAACTTTCGCTTCAAGTAGGACACTCTGGATCGTGAGTGAGACATATTGGTTTGCCAAGGCTGCACAAACCTGGCATGAGGGATTTAGCCCATAAACCAAGCACAGCACCCTTTTGGACAAAGTAGCAATCATCCAGCGAAGTAACAGCTGATGCTTTTGTTCTAGAAACTAAACTATTCAAGGTAGTTGTCACCTTACCTTCATCAGGAAATTGGTTCTTAGAAGGACAAGATTCTGTGCCATCCAGAATACTCAACAAATTGTGGTTGAGCGGGATTGTTAAAAACTGACAATCAAGTCAAGTAATTAGTGAAGTCATTTTGATATACGATTTTATTTTGTTTCAATTTTATTTATTATCCCTCATCTGGAAGTAACCTTTTCTTTCCTTGGGCAGTCCATCAAGTTTGATTGAGACCAAATGGGCTATGTTAGGAAAAGTATAGCTGGAAGAAGCAGGAGAACTTGATGTGGCCATGGTGGGAAAATATTTTAACAACGGTTAGCCTAGGGCACAGATACCATTAAAGAATTTAGAAGTAAAACGTGGCTGGCCAAGATGACCAAACTGTATGTTCTTTTATCATTATATGGACAGTGATCACATCGACTCCGACAACCATTTCTATCTGTTACACCAGATTAAATGTACAGAAAATATTCGCAGGTGTACAAAGGAAATAGAGGAATGTTAATAACAACTGAGGCCTTTTATCCTAGCAGATAAGTCACAATGGGAGATATCAATCTGATCATTATCTTTACTGCTATGCTGAACGGATGAGCTGGAGTGAGTTGAGTGACTTGGCGTGGGACTAGATTGAGCTGGATGACTTGTAACGAGACTCTTGGCTTACATATACTATTTATTGTTCCTTCCACTTATAGTTGTTCAATTATATGTATTGGGCTAGCAAGACGGTTCATTAATTTTTAGTTTGTTTGATAAATTTTCTATGTAGTAATTACTTATCAAAAAAAAAAATTCTATGTAGTAATTTTCGGCAACTTTCTGCTCAGTTCTAATTACAATTAAGTGTGAACATTTGATGCAGAAACTCAAGACACGTGTCATTAAAAAGGATGTTAATCCTGAGTGGAATGAAGATCTAACTCTGTCAATTACAGACCCTAATCTTCCGATCAAGCTGGTAAGTATTTTGTTCACTGCCCACATTTATCAAAATATGAAAATCCTAATAGAAACGTTTTAAGCTTGAAAATGTGGTGCTTTGTATACTCAAAAAAGAAAGGATCGCTTTGTATGGTGAATTTAATTTTTGTGCTACTCTAATGGTGCTCTTAGAATTTTGGTTAACTTGGGAGCAAAGTACTGGATCCTTGAAGAATGTTGGACTCTGGTTTGTTTACAAGACATCAACCACAGGAAACAAGAGTTTTTGAGTGCTAACTTGGCTGGTGACTGCAATCTCCTATATAGAATGCGTTGTCATCCCTATCAAATTCATTATGGTTGAATCACATGTATGAAGCTTTGCTATTTAGCTAGAAGGCAAGAACAACACTTAACAATTCACTAGCCCATAATTTGATGCTGTAAAATCTACCTTTTAGGTAGAAGTGACTTGTGTAGAGTGAAAATGATAAGGGGCCAACGTCCTGTACATTTATGCTCTTGATGATGGCAAATATGGTAAAAACCACTTGATAGCTGTTCATGTCTTGGGCTTTTCTCTCTCTTCCGTCTTCCACTTTTCTATATTGTTTCTTATGCTTTACACCTATTTATACGTCAATGGTCATTGTTTCTTGTGATTGCAGACTGTTTATGATCATGACACATTCACCAAAGATGACAAAATGGGAGATGCTGAGTTTGACATCAGGGAATATATAAATGCCTTGAGGATGAATTTAAAAGACCTCCCAAGTGGCACCATAATCAAAAGAGTACCGCCAAGCAGGCAAAACTGCTTGGTTGAAGAGAGCTGCATAACATGGAACGAAGGGAAGCTGGTCCAAGATCTCTGCCTCAGATTGAGAAATGTGGAACGTGGTGAAGTGGAAATCCAATTGCAATGGATTGATCTTCCTGGTTCCAAGGGTTTGTAAAGTATGTGTACGCTCCTTTATTTGCTTTCTTTCACGTGTTGTGTGTGGGATGGCTTCAAGCTTTTACAACCCTGCATCTTGTGATTTCACCGTACATAGACGTGTGATGAACTTGGCTTGTATGCTTTTATGTTTGGCTATTTGTATCCAGTTTGTAGCTCATTATGTAGGTTTGAACAATTTTAGGTGCTAACTTGGCTTGTATGCTTTCATGTTTGGCAATTTGTATCCAGTTTGTAGCTCATTATGTAGGTTTGAACAATTTTAGGTGTTAATGTTACCAAAATTACTATATTGCATGTGCTCTATCATCATTTGCTGTGAATCCAGTGGATGTTTGAGGAATGAGATGAGATGAGAATTTTGTGAATAGTAGTGAGATGGTTTGTGAATAGTAGTGAGATAGTTTAAAATAAGTATTTATTGGGTTTTGAGAAATGAGAGAGAAAAAGTTGAATAAAAAATATTATAAAGTTAAAATATTATTAGAATATAATTTTTTAATATTATTTTTGTTTTGAAATTTGAAAAAGTTTAATTTTTTTTTGTTTGAAAAGTTAGGAACGTTATAATGATTAGTTTGAAAGTGTTTGTGTTTGAATAATGTTTGGAAGGAAATGAGATGAGATGAGATGGGATTAGATGAAAAATATTTCCAAACATCCCCTCAATCCGTAAGGTGCTTCCCATCATCCTTTGTTTCTGAGATTTTTTTAAGCAATTTAACTCCATCCTGTGTTTTAAAATGTTCATTGCATATTTTTTGCTGCAAATACACTGAAGGGCATTATGTTATGACTCAAATAGGATAGGCCTTAGTGCAGATCCATATCCCTGCCTATCATGTAGTCCTTCAATCATCTCATTTATTCATGATTGTGCATTGGCTTTCAGGCTCATTTTCACTGGCTTTGTTGCTGAATAAAGTAAAACTACCCAAGCTGAACACTGTATATTTGCTCGTATGCCTCATTACGACCTTCCCTGCCTCAATTCTTCTGTTGGTCACTATTGGTGAAAGAGAGAAGGAAAAAACAGAACAAGAAGAAATAAATGGTTTTCTGTTTCTTAGTTCATACTTGGGTTAAATTGTGATTATTGCAGAATCCTAAATTCTTTCCGAAGATTGGAAGACACAACGTTTTTGTTTTGTTGACATTGTTGTTGGAATTTGAGATTGTAGTTTGTGATCACCTCTTTGTGGGTTGAGCCAGCTCCTTATAGATTATGGGTTCTGGACTTTTAGGTCTTGAGCTGTTTCTTTTTACTTGGGGAGAGAGGCAGGCTAGTTTGTTTTCACAATTCATCTCATATCATTTTATCTCATCATTACAATTTTTTTTAAATTCTTATATAAAATAAAATAAACAATTCAATTTTTTCAAATTTCAAAACAAAAAAAATATTAAAAAAAATATTCTAACAATATTTTATTTAATTTTTAATTTTAATCTCAACTCATCTCATTTCATCTGCGAAAACAAACGAATGTCCAAAGTTGCAAAAGTTTGCCCTTACTGCTTAAATGAACAATCACTTTTAGGATATGCTATATTAATGTGTGATTAGAGATAACAAAATCTAAAATAAAAAAATTAATTTCCTTTCATACCAAAAATAGTGACAAAATTTGGGGCCTCTGAAAAGCCAATAGTCCCCTTGCCTGTTCACTCGGTAACATCATTCATGGATTTCTTTCTCTTCTCTTTTCTTTTATTATATATCTTTCATTGCCCGAACTTTTTTATGCATTATGATTAAGTTGTTTAAATGGAGGAATGACAAATTTCACAACTATTATTTTTATGATTTATTTGCAAAATACAACTCCTAGGAGTTGGCTCAAGTGGTAAAAACCTTGGATTTGAGGGTATGCTCCCCTTAGGTCTAAGGTTCAAATTTCTTTAAATGCAAATAAGTTCTAAGGACCATTGAATTGAGAGATTTTTTCTTGAATTACTTAAGATGCACTTGCGGAAAAATTTCTTGCTGAAGGCCTGTGCACCCCTGAGATTAATCGGACGTTCTATTCCAGACACCAGGTGCCAATAAAAAAAAAATGATTTATTTGCAAAATAGTTTCTCTTTAACGTCTCTACCTTATTAGATCCAAGAAATGTCTAGTTCCATCCCCTCAAAATAAATCCAATAGCAATGGTAGGGTAAATTAACCACATCAATGTGGAACCCAGCCCTAGTTGCTTCATAGTTCATAATCTACTCCGGCTCTGGATATGGACACTTGCAGCTCTGTTGTCACCTATCATCTTTTTTTCTTCTAGGCCACCGCCCATTGCTGCTTAGTCTTCTTAATTATGACATGATCTTACAATTGGTTTCTTTATATCTTAGAATAACTACTTCCCATCATTTTTTTTTTTTTTTTTTGACTTTGACATTACTCTATCTGGAAGGACTTTGAGAGAACCATGCACGTTGGGATGCTTTTCAGAATATATTATGGGGATGCTAAATCCAATGACAGTATTTGGCAAGTTCATGTATATGACTGACGATTTCTCTCCCATTTTAGGCACTATAATTTGAGCTGAAGCTCTAAAAATCAGAATCTGTACTACATAGAAACTCAATAGCATATATTCTAAGTTCTAAGTTCTAATTCATGTTTTTTTTTCTATTGTTCTAAGTTTTTTTTTTTTTTTTTCCCTTTCCTTTGTACTTTCTTTTTGAACATTCATTTAAATTATGATGTTTGACAGTTTCTATCTTCGAATCTCTGCATATACAGTCACTAGATAAGTCGCTTGGAGATTAGGCTTTGTAATTATCTTATATGGTTCAATCATTTTCCAACTATGATGTAACTGATCAAGTTGATCTTAACTGCACACGAGTCGACAAAATGGGTTGTTGCCTTCCACGACGCCATCCCATTACTTTTCGAGATTTTCATAGTGGAAAAGACCCTCCTTCCTGTTCGATATCGACCCAAAGCTAGCAACTATTAAAATCTTATATTGATGAAATATCAAGGATATGATCTCTCGCTGATTTGAGGGACATTGGAATATTGCACCACACATTGCTCAATAAAACACATGCGTGTGCTATTAAAATTATGATCAATTTCTATGCAATATTGAAACGTTTAAAATTATCTAGATTATCCTGATCTAGTAGTACGAGTTCCTAAGCAAAGTCAATGTTGGATCTTTTGGAATTCAATGTGCTTCCACACAAATTCATGTTCCATTCTCCAACAATATTGAAAATATATATATAGTTTTATAGCCCTATGCATGCATGCTAGGAACAATACCAATGCAAATAACATCCTTTTCTGACATTTAGGAAACTTTGTACCTTAAATAAACTATTTCTCATCCCATGAAATTGGTTTTCCTAATTATTCGTATGGGGAGCTCATTCAGCCATAGAATGTGTGCACAAAGGCAATCGGATTCGTTTGTTTTCACAATTATTCTCATCTTATCTAATTTAATTATTATATTTTTTTATAATTCTATATAAAATAAAATAAATAATTCAACTTTTTCAAATTTAAAAATAAAAATAATATTAAAAAAATATATTCTAACAATATTTTTATTCAATTTTCAACTTTTATCTCATCTCATTTCATCTATAAAAACAAACGAGTTCTAAATGATTTGTTTGTACTCCTTTGTCTGCTAAAATAGCTGGCATAAAAATAATTTCATTTTTTAATATTTAATGTTTCAAAGCTTCATAATTTTGTTTCAAAAAATATATAATCAATACCAAATTCAGGATAGGGAAGTGGCCGGAAAGATCAGTAGCTTCCCACAACTTACAAATCAAATTGATTATGAATAATATTATTTGAAGGCTTTACATCATATACTATTCACGTGTTATAATTTAATTTATTAATATTTAAATTTTAAAATTTAATTTTAAAATCAAATTATATCACATAAGTGATGCGTATTTTAAATACTTCAACTAAAATTATTCATTAATTATATATACAGAAAGGTTTCTATGATGCCCATTATAACTCTGAAGAAGAAAATATTTTCTAAGCCTCATTTTCCAAGAAATCAATCACAATCAGTACTACTGCTGCTGCTTTGGATTAATCTGATTTCTGTGTGATATGCCGAAAGCTGCATGTTGCTTATCTCATTAAACTTTAATCATCGATGGATCGATCAATCTCAGCAGAATGAATACAATCTGGTCAACTTCGATATAATGTCTAATGCTTTTCATGCAGAAAACTTTTGCTGCTAGCTAGCAGTGCCTGCTCTCGTCAAAAGAAAGGGACCAATGGTGGAGATAGTGCCACCCCAATTCTTTATTTTATTTTATAATTATTACCTATCGATAAGTGCTACAATCATAAAGAGATTATATAAAAATAAACTTACAAATTGATATGAATTCGTATCATATATTATATATACTTTATAATAAAAATAGTTTTATAATATAACGTATTACATTAAATTACGTCAATTTATATACTTATTTTTGTAAAATTTTTTTGTGGCTAAAATGTTTTCGTTATTTAAATATTTAGAAACCCCAAGTGATATATATATATACGACAAAGTAAAGCTAAAAAAAATATGAATTTTTTTATATGAAAAAAATGATGTGCATGCATTCCTTTCTATACTCTTAGGAAACACAAACCCTATTGCAGTGCGTGCAGTTAAGCATGGTGTTTGGGGTTTTGAATTTCGAATGAGTTGTGGGACTGACACGCCAATCCTTGTCCCCACTTTCCCACCCCCAAACCCTCCATCCATATATCATTAACTTCAACGCATGCTTCTGCGTTTTTAGCACTTCTAGGATGTATGTATGTGTGTCACACACACACACACTTCATATAAATATATAAATATATAAATATATATATTTCATTTCATTGAACAAACCCCATTAGTTTATTTTCTCTCAAGCCAATCATATCCTAGCGTCTGAATATATAATTACAAATTAATAAGTTTGTCCCTCTCGTGATCAGCATTTAGATCTAGCTAGAAGAATATATATATATATATATGTATATATTATATTTATATTATATGTATATATTATATTTATATTATATGTATATACGTATATTCATATATTTTCTTCTGTTGATTAATTCCAAAAACTTTATTTATATGCCACCAAATTATATGATGAGGAATTTTTTAGCCACAAAGAAATCTACAAATTGACATGACTTGATATGATATGTTAAACTGTAAAACTATTTTTATTGTAAAATATGTAGATCTAACGTCATATGAATTCATAGACTAATATATATAAATATAAATCATGCATGTGCTTTTGCTGATAGCTAGCTAGAGAATTGTTCTAATTGGTATCCTTTTGTTGTTTCCCCACATTATTTTGGGTATGTGAAAATCTTTTATGATGAGGCTCTTTTACCTCTCATATAAATAAATTATTGAGCAATAGTCATATTTAGCAAAGATATTCATTGGTGAAATTGAAAGGTCAAAAGTTGGATGTAGAGCCTCCATGTTAATTATTTATTTATTTAATCAATTTATCAATTGGGGACACAGAATGCATGTATGTCCCACGACACATAATCTTTCCTCTAATCAATAAATATTGCTTACTTTTGAATTGTAGGAAAAGCTAATCTCACTTTCTACTAATACTTCACTAATTTCAATATTTATTGAATATCCCCTATTTGCAAAAGTAATAATGCGATTATGCATAGGGGATGTTTGGATTAAAAAACACTCTTAACTCATCTTTAAGGGTGTAACTGGTTCGGTTTTGGACAAAATCTTGGACCGAATTGGTATGACCAGTTTTGTATTTTTCAAAACCGATTACGCACCGGTTATACTCCTAAACCGGTACTTCCGGTTTTACCGGTTTCCAGTCCGGTCCGGTCTGATTTTTCGGTTTTTTTAAAATGTAAGTTTGACATTTTGTCATTAAAAATATGTTTTAAAAAAATATGTTATACTTTTATTAATCTATATTAGACTATTAATATAACTATAACTATAGTCTATATTAGACTACTTTTTTTTTTGAGGGAGTCTATATTAGACTATTAGTACAAGTTATAAATTTATATATTAGTATAGCTATATATTAGTATATATTAGTATTAGTGATAAACTATATATTAGTATAACTATATAATACATGATCAATTACATTTTCATTTTTAAGATTAAGCTTTTATTTTATAATAACATTATCTTATATATAATTATATTAATAGTATATGATCAAAAAAATTACAAATGTTCATATTTAAAATTAACATTTAATGTTATATTTTATAAATTATAATATGAAATTATTTCATATATGATATATAATTATATATAAAATTTTCACATATAAATATTATACATTATATATAAAACTTATATATTTAATATATATAAAATATTTTGTATAATTTTAATTTTGTATAAAACTTATATATAAAATATTATTTTTTATATTTTTTATCAACCGGTTCGGTCCGGTCTAAAAAATCCTAAAACCGGAACCGGACCGGTTCCAACCGGTTTATGAATTATAAGAACCGGTTCCGGATCGGACCGATTCAAAACCGGTAAAACCAGTCTGGTCTGGTCCGGTTCGGACCGGTTTACCGATTTTTCGGTTTAAATTTACACCTCTACTCATCTTATCTTGGGCTCGTTTGGATAGTGAGATGAGATAATTTTAGATGAGTTGAATAAAATATTATTAGAATAATTTTTTTAATATTATTATTATTTTGAGATTTGAAAATGTTGAATTGTTTATTATATTTTGTGTAAGAATTTGAAAAAGTTGTAATGATAAGATGAGATGAAATCATCTCTGTGTCCAAACAGGGCCTAATCTAATCATTACAATTTTTTCAAAAATTTCAAACAAAATATAATAAACAATTCAAATTTTTTGAATCTCAAAACAAAAATTATATCAAAAAATTATATTATAATAATGTTTTATTCAATTTTCAATTTTTATCTCATCTCATCTCAACTCAACTCAACTCATTATCCAAACCTCCCCTAACTCTATTATACGGACTCTACACCATACACCATTCACGTGATATAATTTGATTTATATCATGTAAATAATGAGTAGTATAGATGGCTTAGAATAAGAATTTCTCATAATCAGTTTCTTTGAACAAGCTGGTCATGACTGCTGTTTATAAGTCTTGATCAGACTATATTTAAAGAGTCTTTTTCTTGTTTGGTACAAGTCCATTAAGTCCACTTTCACAAAGTTTCCGATGATTGATGGTTTGTTTATAAAAGTTTGGCTGGCTAGTTAGGAATATTGTTATAGGATATATAGGCAAGTTAGGCAAAATTAATTAGCCACTACCCCGTATATATATATGTTAATTCATTGAGGTCAATTATTGAGAACCGGCTAGTTTCCTGCATTAATTTCAAACTAGTAATTATTTATTTCATGGAAAAAAATACACCTTTTTAAACGTATATATAATTTTATTTTATATTCAAAACTATTAAAACTGCACATCGATAAAAAAAAAAAAAAATCTCAATGGGACATACAAAACATTATTATTCATAGATCAACTCAGATCATCTGAGATCAATTCAGAGTCCAAATGCAGCAGAGAAAGGAAACATATCAAATCACAGAGATTACTCCTTAAAATTTAACCATATATATTAGAATAATTGAATGAGAAATTAATCCATTCATTTCTTTTGCGTGGGATCATATATATATATGTAAGATTTTTTTTTTTTATATACTAATTTTACTCTGATTAATTCTAATGTTTATTATAGGGTACATTTGGGAGTCATAGTATCATTTTCCTAATTGTTATTCCCCATTCTTAAGTATTAGAATCTCATATAAATTCAAACCAAGTTCCATAAGTTTGTATAAAAGTTTAGAGTCATTTATTAAACGAACCAAATTCGTATAAATTACTCATTTTGAAATAAAGCCATATAGGGTTTTTTACAAGTAGTTTTAGATTTATCAATTTAGGTTTTGCAAGTTCACTTTTTTTTTTTGAAAAAAAAAGTGAGGCTCATCATTAAAAAAATAACTTTTTTATATGAATCTCATATTTATCTATTTTTTTTAAAGAGAGTGCACTAATTATAAATATCATTTCTCTATGTATATACGTGCATGTATATATAAACGTCTATATATAATCTTAACATATATAGTTAACTAATTAATTACTAAAAGGAACTTTTGAAAACATGTACTACTTTACTTATGTATGGAACTTATTTTATTTAGGAAAATTATTTTATTTAAGAAAATTATAAGAAAATCATGTAGCTCTTGAATAAGCTTCATGAACTCAATTAAAAGCAAATTAACCGATTGTGAAATTAAATAAAATGTAGTTCGATGATAAATGTGAACAAAACTTGTACATGAGTCAATACTCAACTCAATTCAGCTCTATTTCAGCCTATACTAGCATCTTATAATCAATATTTCATTTTCTAATTCATAATTTCTTGAGGGATAAACTTCAATATTACATGCATGTTGAGGAATATATGATTCAAATATTTTATAATAGATGAAGTTTCTTTCTAGTGGATCCTTCACGTGACACAATTGATCTCTATGCCTTCTATTTGTCCCTTCTCCATCACTCTCCAAATTTGCATTACCAATTACAAATTCTCAATGCCTTTGTGATTGAGTAATGGCAGATACAGGACGGTTTGGATACAGATGTGAGATGAAACTATCTCACCTCAAGTCTCGCATAGTCATTTTGAAAAAAATAATTTTTATGTGAGTCTTAAGATTAACCAATTTTTTCAATAGAGTTTCTTAGGCTTGGACACCTTAGGATTGCAAATATGATCATTCTTCTTCTTATGAAAATCTCTTTTGCACAAAGATTATATATGATCACGAAATCGGTCATTTCTTTAGCATTGTTTTTAGGTAAAACGTTACTATTAAATTTTTCTGTGGGTCAAATATATATATATATATATATATATAGTAGATTTGAATAACGAAAAGTTTAGGGTGCACAATGCAATTTTAATTAGAGCACTCCCAATAGATCCTTTATAATACATTTTTCTTTAAAATATAAAGAAATTCTTCTAAAAATGCCTTCCAATGGATTTTGTATTCCATCCTTCATTTTACATTTTGCTACAGTAGCAAGTTAGATGTAGAGGAAACTATTCATCCTTTAAACATTTTAAATTAGTTTCTCTCTCATGCTATTTGATTTTCCTCATCTCTTCAAAAGTCCTAAATTAATTTCTCTCTCATGCTATTAGTTTCTCTATCATGCTATTTATTTATTTTTTGAATTAATTTATATTTGGTTTAGTTTATAAATTTGGATTAATTTAAAATAGAACATAATTATATGACATTGTTTATGGAGAAATACTGCAAATATCATTTGAGGATATTATTAATAATTAAAGAAAATATTTGAAATGAATAAAAAATATTAAAAAATATAATATTTAAATGATATGAAGAAAAAATAAAGAAGTTGATGTATGGTATATTGTAAAAGTTAGTATGTAAAATAAAAAAAGTAGGTTTTGATGATGTATTTTAAAGTATAGGATGAAGAAGCTATTGGGAGTGCTCTTAGTAGCTTAATAAAGGTACATGTAAAAAAATGTGCTATAGTATGGGGTCATGAAAATTTTAATTATTTTTGTGTGGAAGTTATATGAATATTAAAGTTTAATTACCTACAATATATACAACAATTTGTCTTAATTAATGCTCTCTTTTAGGATTTTGCAACATGAAGCTGGCTCAAAGCAAATGGTTCTTGCATGAAGGAGAAGAGGTAAAGTTGCACATAAAGATACTACAGAACCTCGCTAGGCGGTGCTCAAGCTGCAATCCATATCAACTGCATGATCATGTAGAACGATAGAGATCAGTCAATTAATTAGGAGGTAAATATCAAATTAAGGAGAGGAAAATAAATAATAAAATTAGCGTTATACCGTATTTTTTTCTTCATTTTCGGAGTGAGTATAGTGTGAGCTAAGATACGTGGACTAAAAATTGAGAGATAAAGATGTTTCTTTTAGAAGTTATCCCGTATTTCTTTCTTCATTGAATATACATTCATGTAATACGATTGATGTGACATGTATTATAACCTCTACTACATGCTCGATACGTCGTAAATATAAGATCGTAATTAGCATTACTCATAATTATTACATGGAATTATGGAGGCCAATTGCTAGACAAGAATATACATGAAGTAGTGTGGAATGAAAGAAAATTGGATTATAGCGTTTTGGTGTTGCCTAAGGCATAGAGTTGGAGCCTTTGCAAATGCCAAGTACTAAGATGCGGTCAGGAATGGACAATTTAGGGTCCACGTGAAGGTATCACCCATCCATCACTGTTCCCTAGAATGATAATCTCACCAATGAAATAGGAATTATTCCAAGAAAATTGCCAAGAAAACTTGGAAAATAGGATCTCTTTACAGTACTATTTATGGCACTTTCCCATGAATATCTTCTTATTAATTAACCCAACCCCAGAAAAAAGAGAAGAAAATAAAAACCAAAAACAAGCAAATGTAGCCATGGTAGCCACATCTACAATACAACCCACGAGCATAAAAGCGAATCCAAGAAGAAAGAGGAAGAGGCTCTTTTACAAATTAGCCTTTACAAACAACTACTTAGAGACACACCCCAACCAAAATGCCTTTCTCCACTTTATGCAACCAATGGTGTTATAGAAGATAGAGCCATATGCCAACTTACCAAGTTATCAAATACCACCACAAACCCCTATCTCATCTCTCTCTCTCTCTCCAAAACCCAAATCCAAACACAACTCAAAACAAAAGGGAAAAAAACAAAGCAAAATAAAAAAGCAAAAAACTCTGTATGTGCGCTTTGGGGACTGTAAGTGCAAGCTTGTTTCGCAACTCTCAAAGCTGAAAAAATATTGCTGTATTCTGCTTATTACCCACTACCCCAGAAACCAAAACACATGCTCTCCCATTTCCCCAACTCTTTTCATCATCACCTCCACCATCGAAATCTCCTTCTTCTTCTTCTTCCTCAAATTTCATCCAATCTTTTGGAACTTCACCTCCTTCCTCTGAGCTTAGGGACTCTCTCTTGAATTGGGTAATACAAGAACTTATCAAAGATGATCACACTATCAGATTTCTACCATGTTATGACTGCAATGGTGCCACTTTATGTGGCTATGATCTTAGCCTATGGCTCAGTGAAATGGTGGAAGATCTTCACGCCAGACCAGTGCTCTGGTATCAACCGTTTTGTGGCTCTCTTTGCCGTCCCTCTCCTCTCCTTCCACTTCATCTCCACCAATGATCCCTACACCATGAATATGCGGTTCATTGCTGCTGATACCCTTCAAAAGATCATCGTTTTAGTTGTTCTTGCCGTTTGGACTAAGGTGAGCAAAAGGGGTTGTTTGGAATGGACAATTACTCTATTCTCACTCTCAAGTCTACCCAACACTTTGGTCATGGGCATCCCTTTGCTCAAAGGAATGTATGGTGACTTTTCTGGGAGTTTGATGGTCCAAATTGTGGTCCTTCAGTGCATCATTTGGTACACTTTGATGCTCTTCTTATTTGAGTTCAGAGGTGCTAGAATGCTCATATCTGAGCAGTTCCCAGATACAGCAGGCTCCATTGTCTCAATCCATGTTGACTCTGACATCATGTCGCTGGATGGAAGGCAGCCTCTAGAAACCGAAGCTGCAATCAAAGAAGATGGAAAACTTCATGTCACTGTAAGAAAATCCAATGCTTCAAGATCAGACATCTTCTCAAGAAGGTCACAAGGTTTGTCATCGACAACTCCCAGACCCTCCAATCTAACCAATGCAGAGATATACTCCTTGCAATCTTCAAGAAACCCAACTCCAAGAGGGTCTAGTTTCAATCACACAGACTTCTATTCAATGATGGCTGGTGGCAGGAACTCAAACTTCGGAGCCTCCGATGTTTATGGCCACTCAGCTTCACGAGGCCCAACACCAAGGCCTTCGAATTATGAGGAAGATGGTGCAGTCGGTGGCAAGCCGAGGTTCCATTACCATGCTGGGGCTGGTGGTGGTGGTGGTGGTGGTGCTGGGCATTACCCTGCACCAAATCCGGGAATGTTTTCACCAACGGGTTCCAAAAATGTTGGTGTAAATGCAAATGCAAAGAAGCCGAATGGCCAAGCTCAGCAGAAGCCAGAAGATGGTGCTAGGGACCTTCATATGTTTGTTTGGAGCTCTAGTGCTTCTCCCGTATCAGATGTCTTTGGAGGACATGAATATGGAGCTCATGATCAGAAAGACGTGAGATTGGCTGTTTCTCCAGGAAAAGGTTGTTTCCTATTTTCAGTTTTGTTGGATTGTGCTTTTTCTTTCTGTGGAATTCATATTAATTTTACTTTCTGTATATCTTCCTTTATTTGCTATTTAAATGGGCTTCTTTTTCTGTTGAATTGGATTGTTAGTGGAGGGTCACAGAGAGAATCAAGATTACTTAGAGAGAGATGAATTCAGCTTTGGGAACAGAGGGTTAGAGGGAGAGATGAACAACGTTGAAGCTGAGAAAGTGGGAGATGGAAAGCCTAAGGCCATGCCACCAACAAGTGTCATGACCAGGCTTATACTCATCATGGTTTGGAGAAAGCTCATTAGAAACCCCAACACCTATTCAAGCTTAATAGGTCTCACTTGGGCACTGGTCTCATTCAGGTATCTGTCCTTTTCATCTCAGTATAACCTCTGAACCTTGAAATTGTGCATAGTTTGATATTTTCTTGAATATATGCATATTTTTGGGTTATACCCTTTTAGTTTTGATAGTTTTTTCTTATGGGGTTCCTTGCAGGTGGCATGTTGAAATGCCTGCTATCATAGCAAAGTCCATTTCCATACTGTCAGATGCAGGGCTTGGCATGGCCATGTTCAGTCTAGGTCAGTAAAAACAGTACCCTTCTTGATTACTTGTATTACAGATTTCTTCCAGTCCTCCCTCCTCCAGACAAAATTCTCTCCTACACTTCCTTTGCTTAAAAAATCTTACCCGATTCTGTCTCACATTTCATTATTAAAAAGTAGTAATAAGAAAGCAAGCAGACCAGTAACAAAAGCAAGCAAAGTAAAGAAAAACAGTGTGGTTATGATAATGTCTTGGGGGGGTATTTCTTTTATCGATGGGAGCACTCTATCTGTCTTCCACTTTTTGCCATGTTTGTGTTAAGTTGCGATGGATTAGTGGTGGTGGTGGTGATGATGATGAAAGGTCTTTCAAAAAAAGAGAGACTGACAGTCACAGACAGACAGACAGACAGACAGACAGTGTAGGGGGATCTGAGGAGGGGGAGTAGTGATGGGCATGCTTTGGCTGATGCTTTTTCTATGTGAATATTGATAGGTCTGTTCATGGCTTTGCAACCGAGGATCATAGCATGTGGAAATTCCATTGCAGCTTTTGCTATGGCCGTGAGATTCCTTGCTGGTCCAGCTGTCATGGCAGCAGCTTCCATTGCTGTTGGCCTTAAGGGCGTTCTCTTACATGTTGCCATTGTCCAGGTCATCATCTCATCTTTCTTGCTTTATTTTCCTCTCTCTCTCTCTCTCTCTTGCCTCCTCCTGACACAACCAATCCTACTTAACTGCATAAGCTCCAAAACTTCACATTCAAAAAAATAAAATAAAATACTATATATATATATTGCTATGAGCTATCTCCTGATAAGATTTTTTATTCAGTTAAATTTATTTAATACATACTATTATAATCACAGCATCATCTCATTCAGGTCCTGATCATCAGGATAATTTTGCTTTTAAAAGAGCAATAGCATATAATGTAAAGCAGTGAGCTTAGAACATGTATATATATATATATATATATATATATATATATATATATATAGTTCCAACCATGACAAACATGATCTAACGACTTGTTTGGGGGCTTATTAATGAACAACAAACATATGTACCCATTTCTAACATGTTCTTTTGCCCCTCATGTTCCCTTGATTTCCAAAACAAAATTAACAGGCAGCTCTCCCACAAGGAATCGTCCCCTTTGTCTTTGCCAAGGAGTACAATGTACATCCTGACATTCTCAGCACAGCGTGAGTATTATATATTTTTCCAACTTATTAACATCCTTTCATTTAGATCTTTCTGCTATATTATTATTATTATTATTATTATTATTATTATTATTATTATTATTATTATTATTTTGTGTGTTGTGTATAAGTACTGAGGAATTTCTGAATTTTGCAGTGTTATATTTGGGATGCTAATTGCATTGCCCATAACGCTCGTCTACTACATTTTGTTGGGGGTATGAATTGGTGGAAATCATCGCAGAATATGCAGTGATCCATCCATGCAATGCTCAAGCAGGGCCATCAATGCATTGACAAGTTCGGATGTTGAAGAAGTCAAAAGCATGCATGCATGCATGCATGAGAAATAGGATCGAGCGGATCATGATCAGAATGAACCTTTTTCTTTTGATTAATTTGTCTTTTGCTAGTAAAATTGTAAAATCATCATGTTTGTAGT
Source organism: Cyclocarya paliurus (assembly GCA_029856935.1). Classification (NCBI taxonomy): domain Eukaryota; kingdom Viridiplantae; phylum Streptophyta; class Magnoliopsida; order Fagales; family Juglandaceae; genus Cyclocarya; species Cyclocarya paliurus. The sequence continues at coordinate 32,548,566 of CM056947.1, read as the reverse complement.
CAATTTATAATATATATAAAAAAAATGTTTCTCTAGTTAATTATAAACAAGTACTTCCTTTGATTCTATTCCTAGCTTGAATTTATGCTCTCAGAAAAAGCAACAGAAACTAAGAAGAAAAGGAAAAGGAAAGGAGGAAAAGTGCTTGATGTGATGATTCATATATACCTTATATATCCTCCATTAATAATGCTCTACTATTTGAATGAAGGCTGGAGGTTAATTTCAAAACTTTCTTTTCTTTTCTGGTTCTGTTTATACCATGCACTAATACCATGCACTAACTGATCAATGTGATCATGAGACAAAGTATAAACTTGGACAAGAACCAAGAACCATGTTTAGAATATTCTACTTACCAATCGATATATATAGAGCGAGAGTATGTCATTGACGATTTTAAGAGAAGTTTAAAATTAAATTATCTTTCAAATCAAATTCTATCATATTAACAGTGTGGAATGCACGTCATGTGTTATAATTTACATACACAGGCGTGCAAGTATATAAATATTCGTTAAAAAATCATTCTTTTTCAACTATATATTGTTACCATGCATTATATAAATCAAAGGGTACTACTCGAGAAAACTGAATTTGGCAAAGTGATCTAGACCCTACTTTAATTTGATAAAGATTAATTTACCAGCTTGTGTTAAGAGTTCATGAGCTTGATTTAGATTTGAGAGCTACATATATATAATATATATATAAATATATATTATCAACAAACCTAGCAAGGTAATGGTTTAATTAGAAGGTAAGCAGTTAGTGCAAGGAGGGACCCTCTCCCCATTATAAGATGGGGGGTGTGATTTTGATTTAGACTTATTTCGAATATTGGGAGACAAAAGTCACAGTCCAAAGTTTCTCCTCCTTTCTTCGTCTCCTCATTCTTTTAGTTACATATTGCCTTTTCTTGACACCTTTCCTTTTCACTGACGTTGGTGATATCTATATATATATGTTTGGTGCTTTGTATGACACCGGCCTTTTGAACTCTTATGAACCAAAATAAAAAGGCTAGCTAGCTATATACAAGGAGGGCTCCTCCTGTTGGCCACTCATGATCATAATATTATTAGATATATATCTTCTTAAATACGCCAATTATTTATTTATTTTTATTTATTTTGAGAGAGTATAAGGAGGCAATGTCTTCATATTTTATTTACTGTTTCCTATAGTTATATATGTATAATTGTGATAAACATGCATTGTTGTTTACACCCGATTGAAATACTAGGCATATATTAAATTGTGGTTTGGACAGTGAGTTGAGTTGAGATGAGATGAGATAAAAGTTAAAAGTTGAATAAAATGTAGTTAGAATATTATTTTTTTAATATTATTTTTGTTTTGAGATTTGAAAAAATTGAATTGTTTATTGTATTTAGTTTAAAAATTTAGAAAAATTATAATGATTAGATGAACTGAGTTGAGATCAACTCATTATCCAAATAAGGCCAAAAGACACTTGATTGTCCATATACATTGGTTGATATGTATGTATATATAGAGTACATTTTAAGTAACTTTTCATTTAATTAATTTGCATGGGGAGTTGCTTAAAATGCGTAACCTAAATTGATATGACTGCAGATGACAAATCCATGATAAGAAATAACATTATTTTATTAATAAGTGCGCACACATGCATAATGTGGAACATAAATTGATATGAATGTAGATGATAAATCCATGATAAAGAATAATATTATTTTATTAATGTGTGCGCGTGCATGCACGCATTAATAAAGTATAGAAGAAAGAGTGCAGACCAAGTGTTTGCTGAAATGCCTCAAAGGGCTTCTTTCATATTGCGAAAATACTTTCTTCCATTTTGGCCATGCCATTTACATCATTTATACAACTCAATACATAACCGACTACTCTTTATCATTGTGACACATGTATCACATAATCTCATTCTGTTTTTACAAGAATATTCTCACTCTTTAATTTTTGTATCTTTATTCTAGAAGTTTCTGGACATGTGCCATGTGGTCCTTCCTTTTTTTTGGTGCAATTAGCTTCATCTTTTTCTGAAGATTGCCTTGCCTTATTAGCCCCCCGTGAGTCAAGTGATACTCGGCAAATAGTGAGGCTTGATCGTAAACAAAAAATCAAGCTGTGGAGAGGGGTTTGGTTAAAATATATGCAAATTGATCATTGTTGGAACTAAAGGAAACTGTGAGAGTCTTGGTAGCTTCCTGATCTCTAACAAAATGATAATCCAATTTGACATGTTTGGTATGAGAATGTAGCATTGAATTGATCGATAAATACGTGGCACCCTAGTTATCACACCACAAAGTTGGAGGTTTGGTTAGAAATATCCCAAGTTCTTTTAAAAGAGATTGCATCCACAAGATCTCACAAGTAGTATTTGTGACGGCCTTATATTTAGTTTCAGTTGAGGATCTAGCAACTGTTGGTTACTTTTTGGGCCCCCATGAAATTAGATGAAAATCAAAGTAGATACAAAACCCACTAGTAGACTTTCTATCATCAGGGCAACCGACCTAGTTAACATTAGAGAAGGCTAAGAGATTAAATAACGAGTGAGTTGAAAAGTGCAAACCAAATTGAGGAGTGAGACGAAGATATCTGAGTATTCTTTTGACAGTTTGCCAGTGGAAATTTTTGGGACAATGCATGAACTGACAAACTTTATTAACAACAAATGATATATATGGCCAGGTAAGTGCTAAATATTGTAAACTTCCGACAACACTTCTATAAAAGTGAGAATCCTCAAAGAGGATTCATCAAGTGTTGTGAGTTTGGTGGAAGTCAAGATAGGAGTGGAAACAGGTTTAGCATTATGCATGTTAGTGCGATGCAAAATATCATTGATAAATTTGGACTGACTCAAATAGAGGCCCTAACTATTTTGAGTCACCTCTATACTAAGAAAAATAATGCAAATGGCCAAGATCTTTAACATAAAATAATTACCCAGAGCAGTGATAAAATCAAAGATAAGTATAAGATGTGAACCAGTAACAATTAGATCATCTACATAAACTAAGACAAACACAACATGAGCAGATTTTTTGAAAACAAAGAGGAATGAATCAGACCTGAACTCTTGAAAACCAAGAAAAAAAGCTGTGAACTAAACTTGAAGAACCAGACCCAAGGGGTCTGCTTAAGGCCGTAGACTACCTTTTTGAGCTTACAGATGTAAGTTGGAAGATTGGGGTTCACAAATCCAGGAGGTTGATGCATGTAGACTGCCTCCTCCAAGTCACGGTGTAGGAATGCATTCTTTATATCAAGTTGATGTAATGGCCAGTTGCACAAAACAACTACGGAAATGAGCAAGTGAATAGTGATAGGTTTGACAATCGAGGAGAAGGTTTTAGTATAATCAATCACAGGTTGTTGATGGAAACTCTTAGCTACAAGGTTAGCCTTGCACATTCAAGATATTTAGATGCTTCTGTGTTCTAAGTGGGTTCCTCAGGAACCTCGGTTAAAGGGGAAACAGTGAGAGAGATAGAGGGTTTGGATGAAGGCCAGGCAATAGTGCCATCAATGCGCACACAAGGGCATCAAACATTTGCTTTTAATCGTGTAACCATAGGGTGAGTATTTTCTAGGGATGAAATCATGGGAGGGGGAGCAGATGAAGAGATCGGTGCAGAGGGATTAGGATTCGAGAGGGTTAGGGAGGAAGAAGATGGACTTAGGTGCTTTAAACTAGACGAGGGAGAAGGTGGACTTATCATGTGATCTGACGGACTAGGTATATGAGTAAGTGGGTTGGACGAATCTAGTGGGCTATGAGGTAAGGGAGGAAGTAATGAGTCGGATGGGCAAGAGGCAAAGGAATCGGGTGGGCCATTGGGATGAGCTTGCGTGGTGGGGTTGAAAATAAATAAGAAGGAAGGCTGGACGAGCTGACCATATGGGCTGATTCATGAGTGATAGGTCTGGAATAGATGGGACAAGACAATTTAGTAGGCTGTGAAATTGCACTGGGCTTAGATGCAAAAGGTAAGTAATTCTTATGAAACTGAACATCTCTAGAAATTTAAGTGTGGCCCGATGGTAAATGTAAGCAACAATATCCTTTATAGTCAAGACTATAGTCCATAAAAACACAGAGTTTGGAGTGTAAGTCCATTTTATGTTTATTAAAAGGACGTAAATTGGGCCAACAAGCCGCTCCAAAGGTTTTAAGAAATATATAATCAGGAGGATGATGAAAAAGCATTTGAAATGGAGATTTATTTCTTAAGATTGATGTGGGCATTCAATTTATAAGAAAAATAGTTGTTTGAAAAACGAAAGACCAATACTAAAAGGGCATGGATGCATGTGCAAGGAGGGAGAGACCAGTCTCGACAATATGTCGATGATGTCGCTTTACACTACCATTTTGTGCATGGGAGTATGGGCAAGTGATCCGATGACCAATACCACATGATTGAAGAACTGTATGGAGAGTTCACCTCCTCCATCCATTTGCACAGCCAGAACATTGGCTGAAAAACAATTGCTAATGTAACGTAAAAAGACAACAAAAATAGACGTGACATTAGACTTTGCTTGAAGAGGAAAAAACTAAATATATTTAGTAAGTCATCTACAATAGACAAGTAAAATCGGCAACCAATAGATGACAATACTGGAGCCGGCCCCCAAACATCAAGAAGCAATAATTCAAATGGTTTTTTGGAGCGAGAGGAAGATGGCAGATGTGGTCGAGCATGGGTCTTGACCTGTGGACAAGCTAACATGGAGATGCTAGGATACTTGAATTATAAAGGAAGTGACTAGGGGTGAAGGATGACCAAGTTGCATATGCCAATTGTAAGTAAATGTACATCCACCAAGGAGAGCTTGAGGTGTAGTAGGTATAGAAGAGGAAGTTAAAACAGTGGTGGGAGGAACATACAATCCATTCCTAACAGTGTCTTGAAGAAGAACCTCTTGGATTTGTAAATCCTTCACAAAGAAACAAGAGGAATAACATTCAAAGTGAACCGAATTATCTATACAAAATTGACGAACTGACAAAAGATGTTTTGTAATGGAAGGAACATGTAAGAGTTGAGAGAGAAAGAAGTTGCCAAAATGTGTATGCAGATGAGTTGAACCTGTATGCTGTATGGGAATGGTAGAGCCATCTCCAAGACTGACTTGATCCGTTCTATGATAGGATATTGAGTCCAAGTTGAGGTTTTGAAAATCACCAATGAAGTGATTTGTGGTAGCAGTATCTGGGGACCAAGGATGGAACTGGGTTGAAGGTGCATGTTGTGTCGTGGTTGTGAGGTTGGCTGAGAGACTCAGTGGAGGTGGTGTTTGATAGGTCTGGTTGAATTTGTGGTAGCAACTCAAGGCTATATGTCCAATTTTATGACACACTTGGCAAGTAGGGCATTGGTCATTTCGTGTATCACAGAATCTCATTCTGTTTTTATAAGAATATTCCCACTCTTTAATTTCTGTATTTTTATTCTAGAAGTTTCTAAACATGTGCCGTGTGGTCCTTCCTTTTTTTGGTGCAATCAGCTTCATCTTTTTCTGAAGATTGACTTGCCTTATCACGCATGATGTGTTTGTGAGTGTATATATACATACATAGTTGAGCTTTCTACACTTAATAGTTCATATATATGGTTTATTCAAATGTTTTGTTGTGTTTAATTCAATATAAAATAATTTTTTAGAAATAAGAAAATTATTAGTTTTTCATTTGTTAGATTTAGACTAACAAAATCAATGAAAATAACTGGATAACGATTACAATTTTGCAGGTAAAGATATATTCACCTGAAAAAAGGTAGACACATGAATTGAGTTTTATAATATTTATCTTTGTAAGACCCACTTCATATGTGCATCTTTTCTCGCTTTAGGTTCTATAACTTTGGATAAAATTATAGAAGATTCTAAATCTCGAAGAAACATAAGATCCCAGTCGAACAAGTACTATACGTACATTGTAATCAATGATTACATTGTCTAACAATAATTTTCCTAATTTCTAAGGAAGATGTGTCTTGAGGTGAATTAATTGCAAGTGCAAGATTTATGAGAACTGCTATGGGATTATGAAGTTTTAAATGTCTAAAAGAAAAAGGAAACAAATTGAAACGACAGTATATCATGCATGAATGGTGCCCATTCTTATTTCTTAAAGTAATGTTAGATATAGCCTTACGGTATCCAAGTAGGGCTCACCATTAAATAAATGATTTTTTCATGTAAGTTTTAGGTTTATCTACTTTTTTTTTCAAAGGGATTGTATGAGACGTGCACATCTTAGGACTGCATATATCATTTCTCTGTTAATTATACCCAGCTAAAAGGAATAATAGGTACAACTTTAAGAATGTGGATTGATCACAATCATCAGTACTACTATTTTTTTATTTTTTATTTGGCAAGCACAACAACCATGATCACTACTAATAGTGATAGGAAGTCGGATTGCCTAATTCGTTTGCCAACCTCTTATAATTACTAGCTAACACAATGTAGGCCTTTGTGAGATCAAAGTAAATTATCGTCGTCCATTTGCTAGCTAGCTAGCCTTTTGTTCTACAAATTAATGCCATCAATATTCACTTACTTCTTTATAAAAATCTTCGGTCCATGTAGTCCATGATCTATATTATTGTGTCAAATAAAATGAAGCATTGTGACTATATATATACATTTACATACATGCATTTTGTTTTGGTCCTTTGGAAAACGTGGAGATATGATTTGCTCTAGAACACTTGCAATAGACCCACCTTGGAAGACATTGATCATTACGCGACATTGACATCTTAATTAATTATTTGGTGCAATAATTTGGACATATTGATCGATCTTTATTCTTGATTTAGACTTTTATGTGAATAAAAAATGTAGAAGAGGAAAATTGGAGTTGTCTTTCCTACTTGGATGTGATAATATATAACACTAGATAGGAGAGGCCTAAACAGTAAGATGTCGTAAGTGCTCCCACAAGTTGAGTTTAAATCATAACTTAGACCCTAATCTCACTAGAGAATTCAATGAATCATTCAACGGCTAATACTAATAGTTTAAGCTGATAGTTAATCCATATTCAGATTCGAATCCATGACCTAGTACGTAAATGTCAAATCACTTGGAAGTAACCCGAGAACCAGATTCAAGTTGGAACCATATAAATTTTCGATTCGACATAAATGTTAAGAAAAATAGATGTAATATTGTATGGACCTTATGATATTTAATGCTCTCGGATAAAGAGTACTTCAAAATATTTCTTGTCAAAGTTTATGTTGTTTGGCATTGTTAATTGGTAGATGAGCTTGAACATCACTTAACTTTAAGCACATGCATGAATGTGAAAAGCCCCAACAGGATGCAAGAGCTAAACTTGAGGGGGATAATTATTCTGTTCATGCGCCATGTTATGGGTTTTAGCCCCACCGAACATTAATATGCATGGCACCATATATAGCAAGTTGTCAGCATGCATATTCCATGCATGCATTAGTATGCAGTATTTAAAATTGGCCAAATTGGTTTTATTAGAATTTATCTAATCAGATGATATGCCCTATAGGTTTATCAAGGACAATAATATGAGAAATAATATTTATAGTCATGAGTGTGCAAGAGTTGTATATTCCTTTTGAAAAAGTGAGTACATGTAGGATCTAAATGAAAAAAACTAATTTTTTAATAGTGAACCTTGCTTTTCTTCAAAAGAAATGCGCGACACTTACACAACCTATGATTGTATTTAATATTAATCCAATAATATATACTTTCCTATATTTTTAATGCCACGAACTGTGTAGCTTAGAAATGTACTTTGAAAAATCAGTTTCTGTATATAAAAATTTAAAACCCTCCTTTTTTCGTCCTTCTTATTGAGAAGTCCCACACGGCTTAAGAATAAACTCATTTTGATCTTTATAAGGAGTTATCACACTCCTCCTATTAGGCCTTTTATGGGGAGAAATTAGTGTTTCTATATTGGGACTTCTCAATACGCCCCCTCACGTGTGGGGTATTTTCGGTACCATTATCATGGGTAGGTTGTGAGAGCCTATCATCGGTCATTGGTTAACTTGTCTCTGAAACCATATAGAAATACTATTTTCTCCCCATAAAAGGCCTAATAAGAGGAGTGAGATAACTCCTTATAAAGGCCAGGATGAGTTTATTCCTAAACCGTGTGGGACTTCTCAATACACTTCCTGACGTGTGGGTTGATATTTTCGGTACCATTATCGTGGGTAGGTCGCAGAAGGCCATTATCAATCATAGGTTAACTTGTCTCTAATACCATATAGAAATACTATTTTCTTCTCATAAAAGGCTCAATAAGAGGAGTGAGATAACTCCTTATAAAGTTTAGGATGAGTTTGTTTCTAAACTGTGTGAGACTTCTCAATACTTCTTATAAATTAAGTTCAAGCTCCTATTACTTTCGTAAACTTTCGTCCAGATTTAAGAATTTAATAAAGAGAGAAACATATAAAATAATACCTAAAATATTTATATATTATTGCAAATCTAGATTTTTTGGATGATCGACAGACATAGAAATTAAGGAAGGTTTGGACAATAAGTTGAAATGAAATGAAATGAGATGAAAGTTGAAAAGAAAAATGTTACATATATACAGTACTCACTTTTACGTATTCTTTACACACTCCACTGATGTGGACAGTTATTTTATATTAAAAAAATTGATGGAACCAATCATATCAATAGAGTGCACAATGAGTACGTAAACATGATTACGCATAGATTTTTTAAAATAATATTACATTTTCGTACTGTAACTCTCTGTGGCCTATTGATATATGGAGCAACAACTATATTTTTATATATCTAACAAATAATGTTAGGTACAAGTTTCAAATACCTAAATTTTACATAGGTCATTTGTAAAATAGTAGATCCCACTAAAACAAAAACTTGCGCAAGAATTGCCTCTTTAGAATTTGTATCTAACTCATAATTTATTTGACACACATGCTCATCATGTATGAATGTGTGTGTATATATATACATATATATATTCAGTAATACCATGGCTTGCTATCTTGATGCGGGCAAGAGATGATGATGGCGGAAGAAGCCAGAGCATGGAAAGTTTGATGATCATCACCATCAACATTGCACATCAATCAAATCAAATTAAGCATTGTTGATGACAATAATGCAGACATGCATATTTGGTTTCAAAGAAGAAATTAAAGCAGCTAGAGCTAGCTAGTTTAATTGTGTGACCCATGCATATTGATTAATCTCGTACAATTAAGCAGATGATCATCGAGATCATGATCTGCCAATTCACGAAGATCAGACCAGACCAGACCGGCGGATCATTGCTGCCATATATATGCAACTAATTTATAATAAATGGCTCCCCAGCATTGGCCAACAGCAGTACTAGTACTACTAAATTATAACCTCAATAATAGCGAAACGAAATTAAGGATCGATGTGACTTTGAGACATCAGATGATCATCCACCGGAAAATGAGAAAAAACTAATGATAATAAAGCTTAGCTAGCTGGCCGGCCTTATTCTTTGTCCGTGATAAAACAAGCCCTTCATCTACTTCATCCTTCGTCAAATATATCAGGCTAGGCTACTCATGTAAATCCTCTGCTGCATGTTCATGGAGCTCTACATTTACATATCCAATATTGCCTGGTCGCCAGTACTGCACGCGGACTAATATTAGGGTTAATTGCTACTTGCTAGCTATTTCTTTTCTTATTTTCATTTAATTATTCTATTCATTATTCATATACTACACATTACATATTATTTTTTATTTTTTTTATTCTTACTAAACTAAATGAATTCTTCTAGATATCATCCATATGCCATATATTTAATAAGAAAAAAGATAAAAAAAAAAATCATGTGGTGTATTATTCTGTATATTAAGGGTAATGAATAGAGTTTTTTTATAATTTGCTTAGAAAAATAGTAATTAAATTATGAGAAAAGATATTAATTACAATTGTGAATTGTGAAATCGTCGTGTAATCATGCGCGCGCTTTGAAAAAAGTGAATAAAATATGATACTTAAATATAAAAAATTAATTTTTTAATAGTATATCTCTTTTTTTTTAAAACGATTACATAACGTTTACGCATTTCGTAATTATACGTAAAATTACTCATTTAAATTATAAGAAATTTATATTTTTCATTCTCAAATATTGAAACCGGTGGCCCCATCGACAGCATGCATGCACTAATAATTATTAATTTAAAAAGATCTATAATCCTTATATATCTAGCTAGCCAAGATCAACCTCGATCGTCTTAGCTAGTCTAGAAGTAGCTGCCTGCATGCATGTCTGCCATTGTTGGGGCCCTAGCTAAAATTCAGTGCTGCACCACATGACCAAGATGATCAGGTATGTGTGTGTATATACACATACATGAAGCTCCAAAACAGTAGTAGTACTCATGAAAGTCCAACACATTATTTCAATAATGGATTTAAAATTATGATCAAACGGAAAGATATAAGTTGATGTCAGTAGTGGGAATGTTGGTTTCTGTCAGGATGTTGTTCATTAAATAATAAATATATATACAGCATATACAAGTACTACTGATCTCACAAATATTATCCGTCATGACTATTCTTCATTTCTCTACTGTATATTTATTTATTTTAACACATATATAAGATAAGAATGATGAGTATAAGAAATCATTTTTCTATTTTTATAAAATTATAACAGTTATAATTATAATATAAAAAGAGTTGTGCTCTTGTCATAATTAATAACTAAGCATGAAGAGCTAATTACTAAGGTACGTCTTGGCCAAAATTTAAAGATTTGATTAGGGGATGCCAAAGTACGTAGCTAGAGAGAGAGAGAGAGATTATACAAAGCAAATTATTCTGCAAAAGAGAAGGCAAGCAACGTCGACATGAGTCTTGTCCTTTGCAAGTGGAAGCAGCGAAGCATGAGAGAGAGAGAGAGAGAGAGAGAGAGAGAGGGAGGGAGGGCCTGGGGATGGCAGTGCAAGCCCTATTATATATACAGACGTGACAAACCCACAAAGCATTGTCTCAGTGACGGCCGACCCAACACAAGTAAGTGGCAGAAAATCTAAATGGTAGCCACGTACGTACAACTCTCTCTCCTCTCTCTCACCCATATTAATTTGATATAGCTAGGCACAGAAATATAAAAGAGAGATGTACGTGTGTGCTTGTTTTATTCCCGGCCTGCCTAGATTCCCATTACAATTTCTTTAACGCAGGAAATTAGATCCATGGCGAATTCCAGCCTTTAAAGTAATTATTTTCTCTCTTTTCTTTTCATCCCATGCAGCTTTCACCAATAGATGCTCTCTCTCTCGCCCTCTGATTTAACATTGCCTACTACGGCACGTGAAAAGTGAATAGATAACGTACAATATCACGAATAAGTTATTTTAATAGGAGTAATCTTATAAAGAAATGATATTTATAATTGTGAAGTGCATAATTATTATATAATTTTTTTAAAAAAGTGAATAAATACATAAATAATATAAAAAAAAATTAATTTTTTAATAGTATATCACACTCTTTCAAAACGATTACGCGATACTTGTGTACTCTATGATTGTATATAACATTATTCTATAGTACATTTTTTTAGACATCCCATGCATGCATCCCGCTCTAATATTGTTAATTTACTTAATTAGTGTATAATTAATGGTAAAAGAAAGAACTAATTAATAGCTTTTGTTAGATATCTCACTTAAAGTTCAAATAAACGAGTACCGCTATATCTATAAAAGAATTACATAAAAATAATCACATAAACTGACGTAGATTCATCTGATCCGTTAGATCTACTTTACAATTAAAGTAATTTTATAATCTGACGAATCACGTCAATTTGTGAAATTATTGTTGTGTAATCTCTTTATGAATAGAGTATTTTCCTATGCTTAAATAATACTCATATGTTAAATAACAAATTATTCTTTTAGTTTTTTAAATAGTAACATTAATATTATATGGATTATTTTGCAATATACTTGAGCTTCAGTTTAGATTCAACCATTAACTAACCTATAAAACTAATTAACGAATGCAATCAGATGAGTATTTTAAACAGTAAAACGCAATATACATACATATATTACAAAATTGCTTTTACCACTTCCTTTAGACATTATGAGTGGAATGTTAAGCCCTTTCGTCTTAAGAATGCGCCTAGTGAATTCTTGAATATTACAAATGATCATATTTTCAATTCATTAGTGATTTTACAATTGTTGATATTGATGATGTCCATATTTATTCCAAATCTATTGATGAACACTGGAAACATTTGTATTCATTTCTAGAAGTCATCAAAAGAAATTATCTTGTTGTCTCTGCTAAGAAAATTAAATTGTTCCAAACCAAAACTCGTTTCCTTGGTTATGATATTTTTGAAGGACAAATTTGTTCTATCAATAGATCCATTCAATTTGTTAATAAATTTCCTGTTGTCATCACTGATAAAATCCAATTACAAAGATTTTTTGGTTCATTAAATTATGTTGCTGAGTTCTACAAAGACCTCAAGAAGCACTGTAAAACACTATTTGAGAAGTTACAGTACAATCCACCTTCCTGGTCAAGAATTCATACTTCCCTTGTCAAAGAGATTACGACTCATGTCAAGACTAGTACTCTACCTTGTCTTGGTAATATTCCTACTGTTAATTCTTTCAAAATTATTGAAATTGATGCCTCCGAGATTGGGTATATATATATATATATATATACAAAACTTGCTACTTACTCCACTACATCTGATAAATCAAATATTTCAGATGTTCTTGCTGCGATGTTAAGAATAATAATGTAAAAAATATTAGATACCAAGTAATTAATTTTAGGATGCTACGAGTTGAGCTAAGTTAATATAAGCTGCTAATTAGTCTAAATTTTTGTTCAAACTCGATTTATTTGTTAAATAAATTGAAATCGTGTCAAGTTTATATATACAATCAGTCAAGCCCAAACTGTTCACGAGTAAATGGAATATTCTTTAATAGCACGTACGCCCCATTAATTATTAATCGAGGTCGTCTTAGATGATCATTCTTTGAGAATTTATTTTAATTAAATTTCTTTAAATAGTACTAAACATTAGGTCTTAAATTAAATGCTCACAAATTATAAGCATTTTTCTTATAGTGCATATACGCGGTAAATACTAAATAATGATCAAGTGGGCCTTAAATATTGATTACATGTAATACTATCTTTAGAATTTGATTAATTATCGTACGATTAAATATTTGATGCATCCATTAATTAATATTATATTTAAGGATCGAATACTTAATATTAGCCCATCAAAATAATTAAAGTAGGGACCAGAATTACTATTGGGAATTATGTGTTACATATTTAAGGGTTCTGCATTATTAACTTCCACATGATGAGTAGCTCATGTGTGCGACAGATAATCTTGATCACACTTCAATCTTACGTAAAACATAATAAAACAACCCAATCCCCCATATCTCTTGTGGCAAATCACATGGCCATATATATATATATATATATATATTGATAGGTTGCTTGTACGCATCCATGTTGATTAAGAAAAAAACAAAGAGAGACACACGAATGAAACCATGCATGCATTTGTGACATGTTGATTAGTGGTTTAGAAAACTACTTATTTGCAACCAGTTATTTCTAGCAAAATGACTATTTCTAGTAAAATGACTATTTTCAGCTAAAATGAGTCTGTTTTAGTCGCAAATAGTCATTTTCGTTAAAAAAAAAAAGTCACAAATACCTATTTTTCTTGTAGCTAGAAGATCATGTCCATACACTACTAGTACAAAAAAAATGATTATTTGTAATAGCTATTTGCGACAATAATAGATTCATTTTAGTAATAAGAGATGATTTTGTCATAAATAATTAACCACATATAAGCTTTTTTCTTGTAGTGAGCTGAAAAGTTGAAATATTGCGGAAAGACTAGTAGTGCTATTATAAAACATTTACACTACACACTGCTGATATGATATAATTTAATTTAAAAAAATCAATTTTAAAATCTAAATATTACAAATCAAATTTTACCATATAAGTAATATTGATTGTGTGCTTTACATAATACCGATTTAAGAATAAAATAATTAATACTCTCGTGAAAATGATCCTATTAATGTACACAAGTCCAAAAACAATCAGTAATAGTACTGGTTGTTCAAAGTTATAGTGAAAAGGATGGTCAACTCAACTGATTTTTCAAAAGTTAAATGATTTTATGACGCTCTAGCTAACAATAATGCCTTTTGGACTTTCAAGTTTACGTGCTTTAGTGGGGAAGTTCATAGATATATATATATATACATAGATATACATATATATATATATATATATATATTAATTATAAAGGGTCACTTTTCTTACATGTCTTTCATTTGTACAAATCTTAGTGGATATTTATAGATATCATATATATATATATATATATATATATATATATAATTAAGCAGCTTAATTAAATAATTCCTAGCTAGTTATTTGTATTAGTGGAAGTCTTCTGATAAAATTAAGGGGCAAATTAATTAAAGTTGTTCTGCAGCATCACACGCTTGATTTAGCCCTTGAAAATGAATGAAGCAACTCTAAAAGCCTAGTTTCACTCCAAAAAGATAAAGTCCTGCTTTCATTATCCTATGTTATCAAATGTCAAATCATCTTTTTTAATTAATAGTTTATTGTTAATTCCCGATCTACAATTTTTTCTTTTTAATCTAACCACTTTTTACTATTTGGATCATAAAGATAGGTAAGCCGGCTGGTTTGGAAGATGAGACGAGATGAGATAGATAGTTTTAGATAAGTTGAATAAAATATTATTAGAATATTATTTTTTAATATTATTATTATTTTGAAAAAGTTATAATGATGAGATAGAATGAAACCATCTCTGTATCCACAGGGCCACTGTAGTTAACCTCACAATGAGTTGTACTGCATATATTTATAGTTTTATTTACACTTAATTTACTTATAAAACTCATTTTATTAGTTTTTTTTTTAAATTCCAATATTTTGAATTTAAAATTTAATGAATTGCAGCATATCAATAACTGACATGTGGAGAAATAAATTTTTTTTATAAGTTTTTCTTAAATACATTTAGCATTTTCATTGTTAAAACTAGGAAATTGTTGATCATTAATCTCTATTAATTAAGAGGGTTATGAGTTTCTTAAGTGGTCTTACATATATGATCATGAATTGATCTAAATTAAGCCTTTTGGGGTCCTTAATCAACAACTACTGGCCTAATCAAAGCCTTGAAAGGGCCACTCTACCTTTCAGGGCACATTAGAATACTCTAACCACCAATCTTTCTCGCCAGTTGCCAATGGCAATTACCAACCCTCAGAATAGACACATTCATTAATCTATTCACACACTGACATTATGGATTTTTTGTCCTTTTTTTCGTTGTAATTAGAGGGTTGGAATCAACAATAAAACAAAAATATTTTTTGGGCACCAAGAAAAATCTTAATAGTCAGGGCCAACTAACATCTATACATCATGTGATCAGATCTTGGATATATATATATATATATATATATATATATATATATATATGTATATGTATATATTGGCTTCATGTTCATAATTGTTTTTTCCTTTCTGTCTTGACACATGCAGTAATGCATGTCTACTTGAGATAATTCACAAAAATATATTCCAGCCATTAATTTCTTGGAAGCTAACCCTTTCCAGCATTTTACTAATTGTCCTATCCCAAACATGCATGCATGCATGTTCCATTAACCCCCTGCAAATAACTGATCTCCATGACTACTACTATTTATGACCAGGCCTAAAATACTATTTATATTCCCAATAATCTAATAATTATAATAATAATAATAATGCTCCCAAAAGAGGTAGTTCAATCAACAATAGAGAAAATATGCTTTTTCATTATGAAGCGTGCGGGAATGGGTCAAATAATGAGAGACAAACAAAGAGGTCCAAATGAAATTAATTAGGTTAATCATGTGAGTACTATGATACCCATATGGGAAGCAGCTTTGCCCAGAAAATTAATCTCTCTCTGTACAAATATTGCAGCTCAGGACAATGATCTGATGATATGCATCATGATGTGCTTCACATGAAACCCTGTTCTTAACTCTTTTTTTTTTTTTTTAAAGAAGAGCCACACACATAGCGTAGTAACATCATTACACTTGAGGGTTTATAAGATATAACGCTATAAACTAACCCCAAAACCAAGTGTCAAAACAAGCCAATAATATATAAATATATATATATATTACCTGCAATCACATTTGTTAATGCGATTTATTTTAAGTGGTTTTATATATCTATCTAAATGGACAACCACTTAAAATATGTCATATAAAAAAGCGTGGTTAGAGATGACAAACTATAAGATGAAAAACAATATTTTTCTTAAAACTACCCTATTCAACAAAAACAAAGGCCACGAAACCCAAAACTAGAATCAGCATATTATCTTAACATCTTAAGAAGTAAATTAAAAATGGAATTATTATTACCATTATTAATCCAACCTCTTTCTCAAACGGGTTTTGCTATTCATCCTCCCCACACTCCACACTCCACACTCCACACTTTTTAATATTTTTTAATATTTTTTAATATTTTTTTAAATTTTTTTTTGAATTTATTTTTTTAAAACTATTTATAATTTTTTATTCACTATTCATATAAAAATATATTTGATAAAAAAAATTAAAAAAAAATTAAAAAAAGATGGAGTGTGGAGTGTGGTGTGAATAGTAGGAGATTGAGTAGAATTTTTGTTCTCAAAACCATGGCAACCTAACCTAAATAAAAAGAAGAAGTTCTTGGACATACTGGGCCCATACATGTATATCAGCCCAGGAATGTCAAGAGAGGCCAGAAAAGTATTTGAGATTTCTGCATTTCGAAAGTTTCTGGCTCTTGGATTTTTTTACTTGAAAATCTCTTCGGTTCTGTAGGTGGCCTTGGGCTGAGAAAGACTACACATTCCTCCTCGTGACTGTAACCTTTTAATTTTGCCCGAGGGACCGAAGAAGGAAAACGACTCTAACTTTTAAGTTAATGGGCTTACTTTCAAAATATTGTTGGCCCTTAAACCGAGAATATATTAGAGGAAATAACTATAAATTGGCGGCCAGATTGAGATCAGTCTAAGGCTACATTTAGGTAGTAAGGTAATCTCAAATTATCTGTTAACAGTAATAAAAAAATAATAATAAAATATTAAATAATAATGAATAGTAGTCAAAAGTAGTAAAAAGTATGTGAAAAATAATGATAAATATTGAATAGTAGTGGAGTGATTTCACTACCCAAACAAAGCCTAAGACTATGTTTGGTTACTGAGTGATCTCATACTACTTCAATGCTATTCACAAATTATTCACTACTTTTATACTACTATTAATTACTATTTTACTACTATTCACAGATCATCTGAGATCGCCTCAACATCCTAATGTAGCCTCTTTTGCTCAAATTATAGCATACGAATTTTGGAGTTCTACGCTATTGTATAGTCTCTGAAGTATTGTCAACACTATTGGGTGTAGAAAGAGCTTATTCTAATCACTGACTATGAGGCATTGAAGTACATCAATGGTCAACAAAAGTTGAGTATGCAATTGTTAATGATGTGTTTCACACCACCAATTGCACGAATGACCTGCAATAGATGAGATGGTGGCATGGGGTGCCCAGTCCGATGCCTAAGTTAGAGAGAAGTGGTCACAATATAAGTATATGAATGAATGACAAATACGTTACCTTTAGGTGTTATTTATAGGAGTATCAAAATGTTGATAATGGCTAGCTCTAGAGTTTATCTTGGATAACACTCGAATAAATTGGGAGGATAGCTTTCTTGATACATCGGAAGTGTATCTATTATCTATATTATCTACCACGTGTTCATAGGTTGAACCTCTTAGCTTGCAGATCAGCCCAGATTCTTGAGGCCTCAGACTTGAGCCCTCCAACACATGGGCTTATTCCTCCGAGGCCTTAAATATTCCTTATAGTTATCCCACTAATTTCATTCGTGCTTGCACGTGGGAAATTCATCAATTTGTGCTTTCACTCTATCCCGCTAGTTTGGGGCAGATAGACGACCCGTGGGATCTTTACTCATTATACCTCGCTGAGGGTCTATACTAAATAAGGTGTGGGTTTTGGAAGATTCAACTTTTCGTTATGTTAAAGAAGTGGCCCATGTCATCCGTAAATGGGCCAAAGATATAAGGGTGCCCTGTGGACTAAGAAGCACTTGACTCCCGCCAACATTAATAGATTCCTTGTTGTGCTTGACCGCTCCCATGTTAAAGGGCTTAAATTAAAAGTTGTGACGCCTCCTTCAAAGATAAGGCCCACTTCCGCCTTATGAGACTCCTAAAAAATATCTTCATTGCACTGAGGGCGAGGCACCTACTAATCGTCTTGCTAAGAACGTTGAAGGTGTAGTTGACGTTGTGGGGCCAGAAGTGGTCGTTGACTCTGGTGCCAACCCGACTGCCGAGAGGAGGGGGGAGCCATCTACTTCTCCTATACATGTGTTGCCGCCTACGTCTTCTGGGCTTGATGACCTTGATGGGCTTATGGGCCAAAACCCTGTCGACTTGGCCATATCCTTTGAATTTGATTTGCCCCCCAAAGGGTTGGACTCAATGGATTCACCCCTTTCTAAGTTTCCTTCTCTCCTCTCATGAGTTTCGACTCTCAGTGGCGGGGATTTTGTGTTTGAAAAATATGACACCTTCTCTATGGGCATTGCTAGGGTTATGGCATCTGAAGCTATGACTCCTACTAATGGCGGCCCCTAGAGTTCTGTCGTGGACTCTTTGTTCCCGAGGGGAAACCTTGATGATCATGGGGACTAAGGCTTCAATCTAAGTCCCCTCCCTACAACCGTCTTGGAGGGTGAGACTTCGCTTATCGACCATGAAAGAGTCTCCATTCCTTCCCCTTCCTTCTCCTCATTCGGTGGTGACGTGGATTCCTCAACCCCTAAAGAGGGGGGTGGGTTATCCAGGGAAGGTGAAGTGGAAGGGGGGACGTGGGGGATGGAGATGGAAAAGATGGAGACTGAGGATATGGCGGCCTTGTCGGTAGTTTTGAATTTACCACCCCTACGGACCAAGGTGCATCTATGCCTAAGGTAGAGGTTCCAGCTACCTCTTTTACACCTTTTACGCATTCTTTGGAGAGAGCCCATGTGGAGGGGCAAAAAGCCATGGTGAGAGGGGTTGAAAGGCCTTCTCACCTGCGTTCCCTTCCTCAAGATGGAGTAGTGGTGGAGAAGTCTCAACGCTTGAAATTTTTTTTGTCTTCGATATGACATTGCTGGCTTGGTTGTACTTTCCTTTACATGTATGGCCCATACCTTACTGTGTACTTGTGCTTTGCAGGGCATGGATGACTTGGAGGCTTGGATTGTGGATGATCGTGCCGCCTTGGAGTCGAAGGTACACGCCAGGCTAATGTTCGGGTTTTTTGTTAAGAAGGAACTGAGTCAGCTACTGGTTGAGAAAACTAAGGTGGAGTCTTACCTAGAGCAGTCTGATAGGCACATTTGCTCCTTGGAGGCGACCTCGAGCTCCTTCATGATGAAGCATCTGAGTTCCGTGGTGAGTTACTTCGTATCAAATCCCTCAACATGCGTAACAGCTTCACCTTGCAATTGATGGAGTCTAAACGAGATTCTACTCATTCCTAGCTATCTCGCATGAGTGAAGAGTCGAACTCCTCTCAACAATTATTACCTGCCGTCGAGCAATGATGCTTGGGGTCTACCCAGGTGTTGGCTTCTTCTGAGGAAACCCACAAGCAACTTGCCTTTGAGCTTTTAGAATTGAAGGCATGGCATGAGGAAGCTTGTAGGCAATTTGGCCTTCAGCTTTCAGAAATGAAGGGGTCCATTCATGGGTATCTAGTCTTGAAGACTCTTAATACATTAGTGCCTGTATTGCTTCTTCTTCCTTAACTAAGACCACGAAGATGACATGGGGGGATACTGCCAGGTATACATATAAGTTATCCCCCTAATTTGGTTGTTTTAATAGAGGTGAGTTAGATAAATATTGTTTCAACACCTAGAAAGCACGATCGCATTCTTTGATCCAAGGGTGCATCTTTCGTAGAACCCTAAAAAAGGGAAGACATTTGTCCGTGGATCTTGACACAAACCTATTCAAGGTTGCCACTCTACCCGCCAACCATCAAGCGTCATTGATGTTCTGTGGTGGTTTCATGTTCAAGATGGCGCCAATCTTTTCAGCACTTGCCTTGATTCCTCTTTCTGAGACAATGAAGTCCAAATTTTTTTTCGAATCTATCTCGAAAGCACACTTTGCCAGGTTCAATTTCATCTTATACTTATGAAGCACAACGAAAGATTTTCTTAGGTCTGCTAAGTGTTGGGCGGGTTCCTTACTTCTCACCAACAAGCTGTTGACGCATACCTCTATTGTCCTCCCTATCTGCTATTTAAACATCTGATTGACCAACCTTTTATAAGTCGCACCGGCGTTTTTCAGCCCAAAGGGCATCACTCGATAGCAATAAAGGCCTCTGTCGGTGATAAATGTTGTCTTTTCTTCATCCGACTGGTTCATGCAGATTTGATTTTATCCTTCATATACATCTATAAAACTCAACTTTCGGTGTCTTGCTGTGGCGTCAATGATAATATCAATCCGTGGCAAAGGGAAGCTGTCATTTGAGCAGGCTTTATTCAGGTCTGTGAAATCCACACAATTCCTCCATTTCCTGTTAGCTTTCTTGACTAACACCACGTTGGAAAGCCATTCTGGAACGTAGCATTCCCATACTAGGATTTACTCTCCCTGAACCTTGCCAACACCTATTTCTATTGGGAACTTCATTGTTAGGTGGTTGGTAGAATTGACTACTTCCAAATTATTCAAAGTTAGGCGTCCCAATATGGCGTTGTAAGATAACAGAACTTTAACTACCAAGAAGTTCGTGATTGTTGTAGCCATGTGTGACCCTTGGCCCACTGTGGCTGGTAGTGCTATGGCGCCCATTGGTTAAACAACCTTGTTAGAGAATCCCTTTAAGGGGTCGGTGACGGGCGTAGCCTTTCGAGCCTAATGCCCATTTTGGCGAAGGCATTCCAGAATAAGATATCAGTTGAACTTCTGTTGTCAATTAGGATCTGCTTGATCGTGTGGTTTGCGATTAGCAAGGTAACTACCAAGGCGTCATCATGGGGGTACAGGACCCCTTGACAATCTTTGTCTCCAAAAGAAATGGTAGGAGGGGTACCTAGTCTGGGGTGTTTGGAGGGTTTATCGGCAATATACACCTCTTGGTACCTTGCTTTACGGGCGTGGGCCTTTCTACTGGATGTCGTCACGCCCCTGTCGGAAAATCCTCTTGCTTTGGTGAGGATTTTTCCTAATGGAGCTTGGTCTTGGTCGTGAGGTTGGCAAGGGGCGTCATGTCTTTGTTCCCTTTCTTGTCTCTACCTTTTTGGGATACTGCTCTACCTAGGCTCACACCCCCGGCCTTCTTCTCTCCTTGGTTTGACGTGCTCGGCCAACATTCGCTCGAGTTCTCTGCTTCCTGCCAATTTAGCTGCTCTTTTTTTCATGGTCAAATAGTCTTCTGTCCAATGGTATCCGCTTGGTGGTACTTGCAATAGAGCTAGCCCTTTGTGGGTGGGCGCGCTTCTTTCCATGTGGTTTTCACATTTTTATGTACATTCAGATTGTTGTGGATGAGGCGAGTCCCTTGGTCTCGCTGGGTGGGGTACCTTTCTCGTCACCTGTCTTGATGACTTAGCCTGGTCTTCCTGTTTCTTGCACTGTTCGAGTTCTTGGTTTCCGACTTCACTTCTTGCTTCTTAGGTTTTAAGAGGGTTTGTAACGTGTCATCCGCGTTAAACATAATCATTAGTCCTGTCCGTGAATTTCCTCAAATTCGATGGGGTTTTCCTGGCGACCTAGGTCATGAATGGAATTTGAGGCCTTATATCTCCAGAAAGGGTAGCTAGTATGATCCTCTCATCCTGATCGTTCGTGGTCAAATTTTCCTTGTTGAATCGGGTTAGATAAGCTTTCATACTCTCCTTTCCCCTTTGCTTAATGGTAAGAAGATAAGCGGTGGGTTGTCGACGTCTCCTACTCGCCATGAATTGTGTTAAAAATTGTTTGGCCAACTCTTTAAGATTATTAATAGATCAATAAATCTTCCCAACCTCCCAACACTCCACACTCCATCTTTTTTTAAAAAAATTTTTTAATTTTTTTTATTAAATAATTTTTATATGAATAGTAAATAAAAAATTTGAAATATTTAAAAAAAAATAAATTCAAACAAAAATTTTAAAAAAATATTAAAAAATATTAAAAAATATGGAGTGTGGAGTGTGGATGAATAGTAGGAGGTTGTGTAGTAAAACCCCTAATAGATCTTGGTCGTAAAGTTTCAAACCAGCCCCGTGCTATTCCTTTTAATATTAAAGGGGAAGCACGGCAAGCTTCCTCTCCTAGGAAGCTGTGGAGAGTCATGTGTGCTTTGAAATTCTCTAAACGATCAACAAGGTCCCAGAATTTGTCGTACATGTCGATTTGGAAAATTTTGAATTTAGGAGGGAATGGTATTGCCATCACTTCATCACTGTAGGGAAGATCAGTTTGATTCAACAACTGCTCTACATAGGAAGATCTTCTCATTTTTCTTGTCATCTCCCCGTATTTATCTACGAGGCTACACAACTCATCGTGTAATATCTTTTTTCTAACTCCTCAGCGTTCATGCCTCCTGCTTTATGTGCGTCTCCTTCTTTCTGTCCATTGTGGATAGGTGCTCAACCACTGCCGTTGCCTTTCTCAACTTTTCTTTAGCTTCTGCCAACTTCACTTCTACGTCTGTCGTATTCATCTCTTAGTTACGGGTTGTTTGAGATCGTGTAGTAGTTGGCATGTGAAAGTCACGTTGAAGTCTGTAGAGATTCCACAGACGGTGCCACTGCTAATGACGTGTTTCACACCATCAACTGCATGGATGACTTGAAATAGATGAAGTGATAGAATGAGATACCGGTGGAACTCCGATGCCTAAGTTAAAGAGAAGTGATCTCAATATAAGTATATTATTGAATGACAAATACGTTACCTTTATGTGTTATTTATAGGAGTATGAAGATGTTGATAACGATTAGCTCCAAAGTTTATCTTGGATAACCCTTGAATAAATTGGTAAGGTAGCTTTCCTGATCCATCGAATGTGTTATCTATTCTCTATATTATCCAGCATGTGTCGATAGGTTCAATCTCTGGGCTTGCAGATCAGCCTCAATTCTTGAAGCCTAAGACATGGGCCCTTTAATATATGAGCTTATTCCTTTATGACCCTAAATATCCCTTCCAGCGACATTTCAAGTGGGTTGTCTATCTGCAAGAGTTTACATTCTAGTTGAGGCACAATCAGGGAGTTTGAACTAGATTACAAATACTTTGAGCCGACGTGTGTCACTTCTCACTATCATGAGCACAACAATTGTGTGTCCCAGATTCCTTTTGAGAGAGCACATATACAAGAGTTATACGGAGAAGGATATTTGGGCGAGACAAGACTTTGGCATTGATCTTAGTAGATTACTACTGGCCCAAGTTTATCAATGGTGTTGTATGCAGAGAGATGCTTTGTTTGTTATATGTCGAAGGGAGCCTTCACCAATGTTGGGCTTTATACTCCATTATTTGTACCTGAGAGCCCATGACTCGATGTCAGAATGGATTTCGTCTTGAGTTTGCCCTGAACCTAACAGGCAATGGATTCAATCTTGGTGGTGGTTGACAGGTACTCCATGATGGCCCATTTTTTAGCATGCTGAAAGACTATAGACGCTATACAGATTGCCTATCTTTATTTCAGGGAGATTGTCTGCCTATATGGCATTCCTTAATCCATCACCTCATATTGGGATACAAAGTTTCTGAGTAATTTTTAGAAGAGTTTTATGCAAAGTTTTGAATTTCTTACCGTACCGGCCAGTACGGCCGAAATATACCGTTTCTGTGGTGTAGCTGGTACAGAAAATGATATAGTTTTATACCAGTCAAAATTTTGATCGTTTTGGCCCATACAGACCGATATTTCGACTTTTACTTTTTTTTTTTTTTCATTTCTTCAAACTGCAAACTCATTTTTTGAACCTCTAATTTAGACCAAACTATTTATAATTTATATATAATTTATTCATATATAGATTATTCCGAAATGGTACTGGTATCGAAATATCTCGTCTTAATGCGTCGACCGAAATGATCACCGGTATGGTATTCAAAACATTGGTTTATGAGAGAATTGGAATGAAACTAAATTTTAGTATTGCCTACCATCCCTAAATAGATGGCCAAATTGAGGTAGTAAATTTTCGCTTGGGTAACTTTCTGAGGAGCTTGGCTGGTACTAAGCCGAAGTAGTGGGGCCTCGTCTTATCTCAAGCATTGTTTGCTTACAACTATTCTAAGAACAAAATTATACAACTGAGTCTATTTGAGATTGTGTATGGGCAGAATCATTCAGACATACTTGACTTGGCAACCATTCCATGTAGTGGTTGCTTGACCATTAAGGCAGATGAGATGGCAACGTACCTTCATAGAGTACATGACCAAGTCAAGCACACAACCTAGAAGAGCATTGCTGAGTTCATGGCTTGAGTCGACAATGTTAAGGTATTTTTTGTGGGCGATTTTGTTTTGGCCATGCTAATCGTGATTGTTTTCCTGTTGATGAGTACAACAAGTTGAAGAACAGGAATATTGGGCATCATGAATTTCTTTAAAAAAATCAATGACAATGTGTATAGATTGCGCCTTCGTAGTTATTTGAGGACCTCTGACGTGTTCAACGTCAAACACCTCAGTCTATTCTTTTGTCGACGCTAACATGAACTTGAGGGCAAATTCTTTCCAACCTGGGATTGATGCAAAGGATCAGGGTCTGAAACATAAAGATTATTCAAATTTGGATACTATTGTGCATATGTTAGTATTTTGGCCATAATTTTGACTAATAGTATCTGAATTGTGCATAAAATCTCGATCTAAAGTGTTTTTTTCATTGCGCACATCATGGTTATTAAAATACGCTATACAATTTGCCTTCAAGCTATGTATGGGGTTGTCTCTCTTTCAATCCGCTATACAGTTTGCCTCCAAGCCTTAAAAGATAAAGAAGGGGAGGAGCAGTTATCTATGTAATTATTGTCTTTTGGTTGGTCGTTGTTCCGGTCGATTACTCTCTTTTTTTGTGTCCAATTCCATCTTACCAAACAAGACTAACTTCTTATCAACCCATTAAGGGTTGTGAAGTTGGACTAAGTACGAAAAATGAATCTATATCCATGTTCGGAAGTTGGCCAGCTGCCACTCAATTGTTCGAGCATAATACAGTGGCAACTCCCCCTATTAAGTTTTCTCAAAGAGAATTGACAGTTTGAAAAAATCACAATAACCCAAGTCTTATAAAAGTCTTGTTTCTTTGGTGATTTTTTATTTATAAGAAGGTGTAAATTGGAGTAGTTTTACATTTTTCCTTTTTTTAATTGACCTTAGTTTTATATAATTTGACTAGCCAAGACGTAAAGAGATAATTGGTAAAACAGATTCAAGAGAAAATGTAGAAAATCAAAGAGAGGGAAGATGGGGAAATTTTGCACAAACGCACGTTAAACTCGCTAGTCGCAATCAAATGGATGCTATTGCTATAATTGAATAGTCAGAGATCCTGGATAAGAATAGGCTCGAGGCTGTAACCAAACAGGGAGTGGTGGAAAGGACAAAACCGGATTCCAGAAACCAAAAACGTGGCCTAGTTTTCCAATTAGAGAAGCACACGTAAAAAGTAAGATCAGATGCCTGTATAAATTATGCATCACACACTTTTTTTTTTATTTTTTATAATAGAGTATAATTTATTATTAAAATATTTATTTGTTATATAAATTTTATATTTATTTATATTTTTTTTAAAAAAATTCTATTTACAATCGAGGATTGCTTTTGTAATCTTATATTTTTTTTTTGATTGGGCTTTTGTAATCTTATTAATAAATGATGATAACAACAAAAAAATAATTATTTAAAAAAAATATTATTATAAATTTAAATTTTTTTAAAATATAAATTATATATATGAATTTGTATGAATATTCTCTATTTAGAGACGGTATTTAGACTAACTATTTTTAGAAAGATTGCCGGCCGTTTGAAAACCAAAAAAACAAAAAAAAACAGCAACAACAAACCGGCCGTTGCAGAAGCTGATTAGCTGAAGAGACATAGGTGAGAATAGCAAACTTCGTCACGACAATATAAATATCGGTCCACCCAACCCGAGGTCTCGCAGCACGTGGCAGCGACTGGATTGGGTCACCGACTCACCCTACCGACAAAACGGCCTTCTTTCTAAAAAATGATAACATAATTTGTTTTTAACAGAAAAATGATAACATAATTAATTGGACGTGGATACTGGATGCATTTGGAAAGTTGTTTAAAATAGAAAAAAAAAAATCTGAATTCTGTGTCTTAAATTTAAATAAAATATAAATTATAGGCATTAATATTATATATAATTTTAGAATTTATAATTCCGTATGTTTCATCTTAAAAAAATGGAGCCAGTTTTTTTATATAAATTTTAAATTTACTTATTTTAAAAAGAGTGCACGCAATTTATATATAAATAATTTTCTATTTAGATAAATCAACGTTTGATTATTAAATTAATTTATTTTGGATAATGTTATTTTTTAATTTAAATTTTAGAAATTTTATTGATATGGTTCATTTTAAGTAGTTTTATATATCAATTAATTTAAATTAATTTCATTTAAAATAAAAAAATATCATTTTTTAGATTAATATAAAAAATAACTATGATATGATTGTTTGTTTATGATTTTTTGACTAAGGAAAAAAATCCATAGCAAGTAAATAGATAAGTAGTTGACATCACTGTATATATTACGAACATTGGTCTTGAAATTAAAATATTAGAAATATTAAGAATGATTATGTAAAATTGTTTTTTTTTAATCAGGCAACAACACTATTATCAGTTGGCAGTAAAATTAGTTATAAAATGGTTATAAAATAATTATAAGAATATTGTTATTCTAATGTTTCTATAGTACATACTATTTATGTGACATAATTTAATTTAAAATATAAAATATAAAATTTAAATTTTATAAATTAAATCTTAATATTTAGGATATGAAAATAGTATACTCTATAAGACAATAGATAACTCCAAGTATAAATGTATGGACAAAATCAACAAATTCTATAGTTTATGACACAGAATTGGCAGGTCTATAAAAAAGTAAAAAAAAAAGAAAAGAAAAAAAAGTAGAAGCTCTATGTTATGTTACTAAGCATGATGGATGCTTTAAGTTTTTAACTTTCTCATTTTATATAATCTCTCGCAATAATTCTTTCTTAGATGAAGAATAATGTTATAAAATTTTATTTTATTTTTTAAATTTAAATAAAAAATTTCTAAGTTTTTGATCAAGTGATATTAGCATATCTATTAATAATAAAATAATTATATGGCTATGAGAGTGTCTGTTCAGTTCATCTAAAATGCTAGACTCTGAAAATATTTATACACTAACATGGTTTAATATAATCGATTAAGTATTAAAATATTATTTTATTATAAAATAGATCTAATATCAACGTCTAAATTTTTTTATCTAAAATTTATGTGTAAATTTATTATTTTTCTTTTAAAGAAGAGAAAAAAATGAAAAATAAAAAAAATTTGTTTTTAGGGCTAGTTTTGATAGAGTATTATTTATTATATTATTATTATTATTTACGTATTTTTATTACTATTTATTATTATTTAATATTTTATTATTAATATTTTATTATTATTTATAAAATATCTGAAATAATTTTACTATCTAAATGCAACCTTATTCAACCAGAAGTGGTGTTAGGTTGATGTCCAATATTGATCGTTGGATGTGTCGTCTAGGTTAAATTTATCTTTTCATTTTAAATTTTTTTTATATTTATTTATCGTTTAAAGTATTTTAAAAAAAAATATATAAAAAATATCAATATACTAATAATTATTTTTTTAATCAATAAATAAAATAAACATATTTAAAAATAAATAAATTTATGAACTGTTAAAATGAGTGGACAAAATGGAGTGATATATTATTTGGAAAATTCTTTAAAATTATTAAAAATATGTCATTATAAAATTCACATCATTCAAATCACTCACATCTAAATTATTCACATGAAGACACATGTGTGCTATGCATCAAATGAGCATAGCACAGCTCATATTATTTTTAAAAAAAATCTGGAGAGAAGCCACTGTAGTGGAAGCAGCCGTTGCACACTCTACATGGCACAAGTAAAATGATGACAAAGTGACATACACCTCCCTACAACATTCATCTCTCAAATTCGAAATTATTATGGATTGAGAGAGCTGATGAGAGAGAACGGATATGAGAGAGAGTCGAGGAGAGAGAGATCGAGATGAAAGAGAGAGACCATGAGAGAGACCGAGATGAGAGAGAGAGTGATGATGAGAGAGACTGAGATGAATGAGAGAGCTCGAGATGAGAGAGAGTCGATGGGATGAGAGAGAGTCGATGGGATGAGAGAGAGTCGATGAGAGAGAGCCGCTGAGAGTGACGATAAACAGAAATGATGAGAGAGACGAAGAGAGAAGCTGTTGCAAAACCAAAAAATAAAAAGACACATAGACCATAAGCATCCACGTAGTGTGTGCATTGTGTGTACCGGTGGATGCTATATAAAACAACTCTTATTTTTAGGTCAAATTTATGAAAAGTAGAGGGATGACGTGGGAGGGCTCCATTGGAGGGTTGAAGTCATACAGGGGGAGATTCTTGCCGTTCGCAGCTTCGTACCTTTTTCTCTTTGAAAGAAAAAAACACGAAAAACGCCAAAAATTCACGAAACGGACTTTATATATATATAAATCGTCTGCCCTTCTCTGCACACCAAGGCATTGTGAGAGTTCCATTCGTGCTGAAGGGAGAGACGTGTGAGCTAATGCAGCAGAAGGGGAGGTCATACAACCGCAGATCGAGGAGCTTTTCCAGATCTCGTCTTGCCATTGAGGGTTGTTAACCTTTGCACCCCCACGCCCAATCTCATCGCATTTTTTCCGGTCTCGGTTTCTTTCTTAGAAATCCCCTCATTTCCCTCTTGGCTTTTTTTTACTTCTCCTTCCTTGCGATTTTTCCGCAATGGATGCTATTCAAGGTACGCCATTTGGTTGTTTTGTTTCGGTTTGGATTTGAGGTCGGTGAATCGGTTTTTGATTTGGAAATGGTTCGTTTTGTAGAACAAGAGCGTGAGATGCAGAAGAGCTACTGGATTGAGCACTCTGTGGATTTGACCGTCGAGGCTATGATGCTCGACTCCAAAGCCTCCGATCTTGACAAAGAAGAGCGACCTGAAGTAAATCCCTCTCCTCCCTCTTTCTGATTTTCACTGTATTGATAAATCTGCATTTGGACGTGTACATTGAACATCTTTTTCGTGTCTGTGCTGTTGTATTGACTAAATCTGATTTTTATTTTATTTTTTATTATTTTTTCAGTATTTTTTAAATCATTAAAAAAAATATACAACTTTATTAATAATTACTTTCTTAATCATTAAAAATAAAAAAAATAAAAAGAATGATATATAAGTAATAAGAAGCAGATACGTATTATTATCTCTTTTTAGATAATCTAACTTCTGGATTCAGTGATTTATATGTTTGTTTATTTATGAAAAGCTGAAAACTAGAAGTGACTCATTGCTCTAATTATTCAGAATATTATGAGTTTTCAATAATTTATCAACTATGAGAACGACCTGACCAAGTTCTTCAGCTACTTTGAGTATGGTTTCTTTTTTGAGAGCTTGAGTATGCTTAATTCGGTAAAGTTTTCGACTCCCATTTGGATATTTGAAGCAGTGCTTTTCTGGGGTTCCTGATCACTGATCGCGACATTCCGCCTACTAACCAACGCCTACCATTTTTTTAAGTGAACAAATACCAATTCTTAAAGCACGTGCCCTTTTCACATGCTCTTCCCACTTGGCGCAGACCTCAAGAGAGGAATCCGACAACTGTAATGTGATGGGAAAATGGCGTATTAGGGTTTGTCTTTGAAAGTGGAAATTACTGCTTTAAGTTTTTGGCGTAGGCTTCTATGGGATTTGCCAATTATTTGTTTTATCTACAAGTGCTGCTGAGTTTCAAATTCAATATTCGACAAATTACCATATTTTCTTTGCACACTTCTCTCTTCAAATTTATAACGCGACTATAGGTTAATTGGTTATATACGTAATTTTTCTAAGAAGGCCAATAATATATTTAAAACCCAAAAGGTACGAACAAAAATGAAATAGAATAAAGTAACTCAACTCTTCCTTTCACGTACCATTGTTCAATTGGGTACAGCCAAGTTGTGCTCTTGCTTTAAACTTGGGCGTACAAGCTTGCGATGGCAATATTGAAATAACACCTTTGCGAGTAGCTGGCCATGTTCTTACTTGTTGGAAGACGTTTACTTATTCCAGCTCCATACATCTTTCTTTCTCTCTTTGGCTCTCAAAGCATAAAAGTCCATTTTTATTGGTTTTAGATTTTCTTTCATTTTCTGTATGTAATTTTCCTTTTAATTTCATGGCATTAGTAATATAATCTTTCACGTCTCTCATTGGTTTATACGTACGGCCACACATCTTATTTCAATTTCCGAGGACTTTGTTGACTATATTGAGTGAGCTATATATTTTTTTAAAATTTCTCCTCTTTTCAATGAAACTTATTGACTTATTTTGCTTTAAAATTCTGGCCAATCACACGCAGTTTCTAATGATATAATGAGAATTTCTTCCGTGGAACTGAGTAACAGAATTAAAACGATACTTTTTTTTATTGATAATTTCATTTTTGTGGTTGTTAATATGCTTGTTGCTAATGTGCTCGCTGTTGAATATCCTACACTGAATTAACTGGGATATAAATAGGTACTTTCACTACTCCCGCCGTACGATGGAAAAGCAGTTTTGGAACTCGGAGCAGGTATTGGTCGTTTTACTGGTGAGTTAGCTCAGAGGGCTGGTCACCTTCTTGCCTTGGACTTCATTGAGAGTGTAATAAAGAAGGTAATCGTGGTTCTGTACCTTGCTGAAGATTATTAGCTTCTGAGGGGATTATCTGACTATTCACTTTTCAATGGTCTCCTTGCAGAATGAGAGCATTAATGGACACTACAAGAATGTCAAATTTATGTGTGCGGATGTGACATCCCCGGACCTGAAAATACCTGAACAATCAGTGGACTTGATATTCTCCAATTGGCTACTTATGTATCTTTCCGATCAAGAGGTAAGTAATATTGAGACTAGTAAAGGCTTGGTGCTATTTTGAGTTTAGTGGAGTCGGAGTATAGTTTTTTATGCTAATGGGTCAATTTTACTGTAAAGTGCAAAGGGATGCAACCCAAGTGCACAAGGTATATACAAAAATAAAGCACCCAATTAGGAATACAAATAGGGAAAACAAAGAGATATAAAAAAAAATATCATTCTTTTTAGTTACTACAATCAACATTGGCTTAATAACTAACATAGTTTTTTATGTTAATTATTAAGCCTTTGTGGATTGTAGTAACTAAAAAGAATGACATTATTCGTATGGCTCAATGTTTACAAGTACTTATGATCAATAACTTAGATGTTGGTATCATTACAGAGTTTAGAAACTAAAATTCTACCAATTTCAAAGGCAAAAATTAAAAATGAAAAAATTACAAATTTTTTATCAGGGAATCTTATAAAAAAACATAAAGGGGCTTAACTCAAATAATTTGGAAATATTCTAGAAGGGAACACTCAGCTAGGGGGAAGAAGAGGAAGAGCGAAAGTCTGCAAGTTCTAGAAAATCAGAAAAGGGAGCCTTTATGAGTATAGCCAACCAAGCATAAATAGAATTGAACAAAAATGGATTTTACCTCTACTGCTGTCCTCTTGCAAATTTTGAAGGTTTGAGCAGAGCAGTACGATTCCTGCTAAAAGGAAAAAAAGTTATAATCTCCCAAATTACTATGATTTTTGCAACAGGATCTTGGAAGGATCAATTTCGATACTTGGTACCCCATTCGAAGTTTAAGTTGCAATGTGCACCCTCCGTGCATTTTTTTAGGCCTAAAAATAACTCATTTGCCCCTACCTGTTCTAATTTTGAAAAACCACATAGGGTGCATGTTACAACTGAAGTTTCAAATTGCGACGCCAAGTGTCAAAGTTGGTAATTCAGAGGTTGCATTGCAAAAGAGGTGGTAGTTCTAGGGTTGAGTATGAATTTATCATAAAAAAGAAGAAAACTATCAACTCTCCCTCATTTAATCATTCTTTGTTTTACTCCATCTTAATA
Organism: Cyclocarya paliurus; assembly: GCA_029856935.1. Classification (NCBI taxonomy): domain Eukaryota; kingdom Viridiplantae; phylum Streptophyta; class Magnoliopsida; order Fagales; family Juglandaceae; genus Cyclocarya; species Cyclocarya paliurus. The sequence continues at coordinate 32,516,031 of CM056947.1, read as the reverse complement.
TCATTTTCCTTTCCTAGTTTCTTTTGGTAATTTCTGTGCTGTTATTCCATCATCAAAATCTTTGACAGGAAACTAGTCTCCCACTAAGTATTTCCAAAGAAAGTGATTGTTAAACAGACTAGTCAAGCTGTTTCAGAAGTTGAAGGAGGTTAAGACAGAATTATCATTAAAAATAATTTAGAGAAATAAAAAATTATGTTTAAATTCTTGCTTGCCTTGGACTGGAGTCAATGGTGACCACTTTCTATGCATAATAAGGTATACATGTCATAATATACATATATCAATTGCTTTGTTATTCCTTATTAACAGCTACAACCGGGTTGTCTTATATCCACTAGAGCTTTATAACTGTCTTGCAATGCTATTTTATTCCGTGTGGTTCTGCATATGCTACTGATTGCTGACGTTAGTGTACATTTTTTATTGTTCTGATGATTAATGTCGATTTTCATGTGCAATACCTGTTAATTATTTAACAAAAACAGGTTAGATTCAGCCTTTCATCGACTTCTGGTTTCTTGGGAATAACAAGCTAGTTAGCTTATTTTCTACACATCTCTTTCAATGCATTGTAGGTGGAGGATTTAGCTGAAAGAATGGTCAAGTGGCTGAAGGTTGGTGGGTTTATTTTCTTTAGAGAGTCTTGTTTTCACCAATCAGGAGATAGCAAGCGAAAGTACAACCCAACCCACTACCGGGAGCCCCGATTTTATACAAAGGTTTACCTTATGGAATCTCGGTTTATCTTTTTATTTATTTATTTAATTTCTTATTTTTTATTCAATGCTGTGCCTGTGGGGGGTGAATGTGGCAATAAAGCAGATGAGTACTTGCACATTGAACTATACTCAATGTGTTGATATGAACTTTGTGTGGAGGCAAGTTAATTACATCGATCTTGATTTGAATGCATTCAACCTGGAAACCAGACCTTCATATTTATTCTTGTTTTCTAGAGAGAAAATGAAATGGTTTTCAATCAAATTTCCATTCATTTGGGCTGAGTTGCATAATTGTGTGTTTTGGGATATAAAATCTCCAGTTTAGTTTTATTTTGTTTCAACATACAGTAATCGAAATCCATCAACAAAATGGATAACCAGGTTCTATAAACTATTTCTTTCTGTGTCTAGTTGCAGAAAAACATAGAATATGGTCCCTATATATAGTTTCATCTAACGTGTTTTCTTATTTAAACTATGCATGGCATAGTGACGTGCTGTCTGTAAATAAAAATTTTTGTTGTAGCCATAAATTGGCTCTAAATCATATAGTACTGCAGGTCTTTAAAGAGTGCCATTTGTGTGATGGTAAAGGAAATTCATTTGAACTCTCTCTTGTTGGCTGCAAATGTATTGGAGCTTATGTGCGAAACAAAAAGAATCAGAACCAGGTAATACAAAATTGCTTGCGTATGATCTGATCCTTTTACTTAGATTGGCTATCTGATAAGATGCACATTTAATGTTTTGGAAATACAGATTTGCTGGATATGGCAAAAGATCAGTTCACAGGATGACAGGGGTTTCCAGAGGTTCTTAGACAATGTTCAGTATAAATCCAATGGAATTTTACGTTTTGAGCGTGTCTTTGGGGAAGGTTTTGTGAGCACAGGAGGGATAGGTATGCTTTACCGGCCATTCTCTCTCTCTCTCTCCCATTTTTTATATCTGATAGTGAAAATAAAGAGGATAGAAAGAAGAAAATTAAGCACAAAAATGGGTAATTGAACAACAAATGTTTTCCACTAAGTTCTTAAAGATGTTTCTATGACAACAACTTTTTGGGATGTGAACACGCAATCATCTAAATTTTGCCTTTTTCTTTTTCAGTTGATTTTTTTATTTTATTTTGTAGTTAAGTAAAAAAATTCATCTTTTTGTCAAATTTCTTGCTGGTCTGATGACAACTTTTCATGGTTTCTTTTACATTCTCAAAGTCAAGGAATTGAATGTTTTCTTTCTTTCTTTAGCATTTTTTCAGTAACTCATTCTCCATATCATGACCTAGAATTTGTACACATTAAATATTTCAGTTTGAACTTAAAACCTAGAAACTAATTAAGTGAACCTCTTGTCTTTGGACAGATACAACTAAAGAATTTGTGCAAAAGTTGGAACTAAAGCCTGGCCAGAAGGTGTTAGATGTTGGATGTGGCATCGGGGGAGGTGACTTCTATATGGCTGAGAACTTTGATGTCGACGTGTTTGGGATCGATCTGTCCATAAATATGATTTCTTTTGCTCTTGAGCGTGCTATCGGTTTGAAATGCTCGGTCGAATTTGAAGTTGCTGATTGCACTAAGAAAACATATCCTGAGAACACATTTGATGTGATATATAGCCGTGACACTATTTTGCACATTCAAGTAAGGCAGCTTTCCATTTCTGTTATAGTTCCTATTTGAACAGTTATAAGCATTTTCTTTTATTTATCTTGTTCGTTAAGTCTGCATTTTGATTTTATTTATATTTTTCATTTCAGTTTATGTTTTGTATTATTTATGTTGTTCTTTTCATCAATAATTTGGAATCTGAAAGATTTCTCTCGTTTTAGAAGCAGTTATTGTGTGTATCACCCGATGTTAAATGCCCTTTCTGTAGATTCCTGTTGAGAATTCATTAGAAGAATACAAGATATGTGGGCATGATTAAACGTTATGAGCTTTTACCATGCTACCTTTCTGCAATGGAGCTGACTATGGCTTGCTCGGTTACAAGATTCAAGACCTCTGTTATATCTTATTACCCGTATGATTTTTAAGTTGGCTAATCCTACTGCATATAGACTTTTACCTCCTAGGTGTTCTATCCATGCTATTATTATGGGTTTAGCTTGGAGGCTCTCTCCCTCTTTGAAATTTATGAATAGTTTCCGGTTAACTTTTCAGGAAAAACCTGCATTATTCAGATCCTTCTACAAGTGGTTGAAGCCAGGGGGTAAAATTCTTATCAGTGATTACTGCAAGAGTGCTGGAACTCCATCACCAGAATTTACTGAATATATCAAGCAAAGAGGGTATGATCTCCATGACGTTAAAGCATATGCTCAGGTATATGTTTGCAATTAAAGGTTTCTCTCGTTTAATGCTCTGTGAATTGTTTCGTGGCATTCCTCTACATATTTCTTTGGACATAATGAACTTGTGTTTCAACTGTGGCACAGATGCTTCGAGATGCTGGTTTTGAGGTCATTGCAGAGGATCGTACGGATCAGGTTCGTGTAGATCATTGTGTATTTATATGTTGTAAATATGAATCATGTTGAGATTCCTCCTTTAAGAGAGTTTACTTTTGCATCAGTTCATACACGTTCTGCAGCAGGAATTGAATGCTGTTGAGGAGGACAAGGATGCATTCATCTGCGACTTTTCTGAAGTGCGCTTTTCCTCTTTTTTGGTCTAGCTATCTTCTTAATTGGTGTTTAAAATTCGTATTAATTGTTTTGTTTCTTTACTTTTTTTTCCTTCCTGGTTGATTGATAATATGCAGGAGGACTACAATGAAATTGTTGATGGATGGAAGGCGAAGCTTATCAGGAGTTCTTCTGGCGAGCAGAGGTGGGGCCTGTTCATTGCCAGAAAGAAATGATCCTCTTATCCCATCATTTTCCCTATATCTCTACTAGCTTTCAATATGCATTAAAAACAGTCTTGGTGGTTATATATTATTGTTGTATCAGATGGTTGATATCTTGATACCATCCTACCTTATTTTTTCAGCAAACTTGTTCAACTTTAAATAATGAGATAGAGAAAGCTGATGAATTTTCCAATTAGAAAAAGAATAATAAGCATTTGGACTTTTATCTTTGCTTAGTCTAATGATACCAATTATGTGATTAATTTATGTTTGTTGGAGGGAATGGTTGTTGATTGTATAACAATTCATTACCCGTAATTTCTGAAGTTACTATATTTTGGTGATTGAACTTTATAGGTTATGGCAGATTGGTGACTTAAAAAAGTATTTGATACTTGATGTAAAGGGCTTTTAAGGCGAATTTACCCCCATTAGTGTAATCAACATATCTAGAGAAACTAAAGTCTACTTTTCTCGTACTGAAAATAGATTTACAAGGGTTTATTTATAGATTACAATGCTGAAATAGATTAGGAAAGAAATAACTAATTGATAACTAGTTGATAAGCAAAGAAATAACTCCGAAAAAGAAAAGATAAATCTCCTAAGATATTCACAAATTTACAATAAACTCCCTAAATACATTTTGATTGAGTTGTCCAACACTCTCCCTCAAGTAGGCTTGAAGATATCTTCGATGGCTAGCTTGCTGTTCAAATTCTCAAACTGTTTCTTTGGCAGTCTCTTGGTAAATATAATAGCTACTTGTTCAGTAGTCGAAATATAAGGCAAACAGATCAGTCCACTATCTATCTTCTCCTTTATGCAATGTTTGTCAACTTCAATATGTTTTGTTCTAGCATGAAGTATCGGATTATGAGCAATGGCTATGACAACTTTATTATCACAATATAATCTCAAAGGTAGTGAATTTTCAACCCTCAATTCTTCAAGTAATCTTTTAATCCATAACATTTTCCCAAGCAAGTCAAGTATATATTTCTTTTGTGAAACAAAAATACCTCTCTTAGACCTTGCAAATTCCAAGCAAGAAAATACTTTTAAGTTGCCCAAGTCTTGGATCTCAAAGTCATTAGCAAGCACCTTCTTTACTCTTTCAATTTCAGTGCTGTCATTTCCTATCAAAATAATGTCATCAACATAGACAATTAAAATATCAACTTTCCCTTCACCTGAGTACCTGTAGAATATAGTGTGATCAGCTTGACCTTGAATATAACCGTGACTCTTTACGACCATCCCAAAGCATTCAAACCAAGCTCTAAGAGATTGTTTGAATTCATACAATGATTTTTTCAATTTGCACACTTATTTTCAACCAAGTTTACCTTCAAAACCTAGTGGTAACTCCATAAAAACTTCCTCCTTTAGATCTCCATTTAAGAATGCATTCTTTACATCTAACTGGTATAAGGACCAATTAAAATGTACAGCCAAAGACAATAACACTCGGATTGAGTTTATCTTTGCCATAGGAGCAGAAGTTTACTGGTAGTCAATTCCATAGGCTTGTGTGAATCCCTTGGCTACGAGTCTCGTCTTGTATCTTTCTACACTGTCATCAACCTTGCATTTCACAGTGAACACCCACTTACATACTACACACTTCTTCTCCTTAGGTAAATCAACAATCTCCCAAGTTCCATTCTTCCAGAGTGCATTCATCTCTTTAAGAACTGCTAATTTCCAACCTAGATAATCTAATGCTTCATGAATATTCTTTGGAACAAATAGGTGAGAAATATTGGATGTAAAGACCTTATAATTATCATAAGGTCTATGATAGGACATAAATTTAGCAATAGGATGTGTGGTACAGGTTCTAATTCCTTGGCTATCGATTCATCGAAACCTACAAGTTTATCACTAGAAAATATAGTAGAAGAAAGATTACCAGAAATTGTAGGCTGGAATTTCCGATGACCATGCTTTGGAGATGATGATTGACCTTGCTATGGAATTGTAGGCTGGTGATCTTTATTATTGTAATGATACCTTCTTCTAGTATAAACATGAAGCTCGGAAGGAGTAGGATAATCCTATAGCTTTTCTTCCCCTGTTTGTGATTCACTTATACTTTGAATAGAAAGATTAGAATTTTCTGTGTTTTCTTTATTTAAAAATTTCTTGAGTATTTAATGGATGAGATATGTCAAGAAAAGTATTAGATAGAGGGCTAGAAGTTTTCCAAAAATGATATTCACTCTCTCTCCCCCTGAAGATCATTGGGTTAAAATAAGATTGTTTTTCAACAAAAACAACATCCATACTCATATGAATTTTGTTTGTTTTTGGATTCAAACATTTGTACCTTTTTTTATTTGGAGGATAACCAAGAAAAACACATTTTTCAGCCTGAGGGTCAAGCTTAGACCGAAGGTGAGATGGTATATGAACAAAATTCGTGCATCCAAAAACTTTTAGTGGTAGATCTGAGACTACTCTATTATTAGGAAAATAATTTTTCAAGCAAGATAAAGGTGTAGCAAATTTTAAAACACGGATAGGTATTCTATTAATGAGATAACATGCAATTAAAATGGCATCTCCCCACAAATATTTTGAAATCTGCATCGAAAACATTACAGCTTGTGCAACTTCAAGTAAATGATGGTTTTTTCTTTCTGCAATTCCATTTTGTTGTGGCGTATCCTGACAAGTAGATTGATATTGAATACCATTTTCTTTAAAAAAAAATTCCCAAGTATTGGTTAAAGTATTTTGTACCATTATCTGTACGAAGAATACTTATTTTAGTTTGAAATTGATTTTCAATCATATGATAAAAATCCTTGAGTAATTTTGCAACATCAGATTTTTCACTCATCAAGTATATTCAACAAAGGCGAGAGTGTGGTCATCTATAAAGGTTACAAACCATTTCTTTTTAGATAAGGTAGTAACCTTTGAAGGATCCCAAAAATCATTATGAATTAAATAAAAATGTTTTGATGCACGATATGTTTTCAAATTATAGGAAACTTGATGACTTTTTGATAAATACAAGTTTCACAAGGAAATGAATTACAATCCAAATCCTTAAACAAACTAGGAAACAAATATTTTAAATAAGGAAAACTAGGATGTCCTAATCTAAGATGCCAAAGCATTATTGATCATGTACAGAAATAGAACTAGAGCTACAGCTCAGGCCATGAGCTTGTTTATTGTTGAATAGAGTATCATCAAAATAATAAAGGCCATCGATTATCCTAGCACTGCCAATCATTATTCCCGAGCTCCGGTCTTGAAATTCATAATGAGAATAAAAAAATATGACTTGACAGTTAGAATCACAGGATAATTTACTGACAGACAAAAGATTGCAAGAAAACTTAGGAACATGAAGAACATATTTTAAATCTTTTCTTTCGGAAATTCTAATGGAACCTGTGCTTGCTATTGGTGAAAAACTTCCTTCAGCAATGCTTGCTTATTTATTACTCAAACAAGGACAATAAGAATGAAATAATTGAGGGAGACTAGTCATATGGTCAGATGCACCAGAATCAATGATCCATGGTACAGTAGTTGAACAAGTCAAATAAGCAGTAGGAATATTACCTGTTTGGGCCAAGGAACCAGTAAAAGTACTAGATATTGAATTAGACTTTAGTAGTTGAAGGAGATGATCCACCTGATCTGAACTGAGAAAGTTAGTCTTTGCTTCATTTGCTTTCAAGTTGGTGTGACTGCCTCCAAGTTTGCTGCTCTTCCAATTTGCTAATTTTTTATGGAGTTTCCAACAAGTTTCTCATGTGTGGCATGGCTTATTACAATAGTCACATCATATTTGAGGTTTTTCCTTATACTTCCTTTCAATAGAGCATGGCCCCTGTGCAGAGGTATTAGTTGCAACAACCGTATTCGAATTATTGGAGTTAGTAGCAGTCAAAGTCGAGTTCTCCACTGCTCCATCAGTTCCCTTCCATTTCAGCATGACATTCAGATGACAATCTTCACGTCATACTTCAGAAAATACCTCTCCAATTAGAGGCAAAGGCTGTCTACTCAAAATTCTCCCTCTGACTTCATCAAACTCGTTATTGTGTCTGGCCAAGAATTTAAATATTCTTGTATTTTCCACCATCTTTTTGTTGTGGTTGCAGTCATCAGGGCTCTTCCATTCCTACTCATTGAATAAATCCAGGTCTTGCCATAGCCCTTGAGGGACATTAAAGTATTTCGTAAAACTATCTTTTCCTTGTTGGGTCTCGCCAATTTTTTGCTGCAACTCATATATCTGTGAATAATTTTCAAGGTCAGAATACATCTGACTAACATTATCCCCGAGTTCTTTAGCAGTTGAGTAGCACATGTAGCTGCACTAATCTCTTCATCCCTGGAGTTCATGAGAAATGACATAATCATGGAATTTTCAGCATCTCATGTAGATTTTGACGCATCTATTTTGGTTTCACTGCAAAGTATCCCAATTTTCCCCTTCCCTCAAATATATATTCGCAATGACTGTGACCACCGCAAGTAATTGGCTTCATTGAGACAAATATTTGTAATCTGGACCGAATGAGGCTCGGTATGGGCAGGTTTGTGATTAGTGTTTTTCTTTATCATGGAAGAGGGTTTGGATGTATCGGACATGATGAAAGAAAGGGATTATGGAAGTGGACAAAGTAAAGAAACGGTAATAAGGCCTAGAGTTTAAAGGCTCTGGCTGCCGGCAAGTTTAGAGTTTGATTAAAAAAAAAAAAAAAAAACCTAGAATGAGATACCCAGGTTCGACTCTAATACCATTTAGGCTGAGTTTGAGTAGTGAAAGTGTTTGAGAATGTTTGTGAATAATAGTGAAAAAGTAATAATAGAATATTAAACAATAGTAAAAAGTAGGTAAAAAGTAATGAATAGTAGAAAAAATAGATAAAAAGTAATAATAAAGTAAAGAATAGTAGTGAGAATGTTTGAGAGTACCTTAGAGTTTACTCTCACTCTCATTCATACTAAAAATACATTTACAAAGGTTTATTTATAGATTACAATGCTAAAATAGATAAGGAAATAAATAACTAATTGATAATTAATTGATAACTAATAAGGAAAGAATTATCTCCCGAAAAGAAAAAATAAATCTCTTAAAAAACTCTCTTAAGATATTCACAAATTTACAACAAACTACCTAAAATACATTCTGATTGAGTCATCCAACAACATAGCTACAAGTTCCTACCTGATTCATTGTATAGGAATAAGTATAAGTCAGATAAATGTTCAACAGACAACTTAACCTTTGAAGTAGGATAAGCTCGTTTGGACACTAGAGTATCTTATAATTCTGTGAATAGTAGTAAAATAGTTTGAGTTAAAATATTTTATTAGATTTTGAGAAATGAGAAAAAAAAGTTGAATAAAAATATTATAAAATTAAAAAATTGTTGAAATACAATTTCTTAATATTATTTTTGTTTTGAAATTTGAGAAAATTGTATTGATTTTTAGATTTTTTTTTTTTAAAGTTTGTAAAAGTTATATTGGTTTTTGTGTTTAGATAATGATTAAATGAAAAAGTTGAATATTTGAGATTGAGAAGTGTAATGTGTTTGAATAATGTTTGAGAAGGAAATTATGAGAAGTTTTGAAAAATTTTGAGAATCTCATGTTTCATCTCTATGTCCAAACATCCCCTTAAAACCTTTTTGTCCAAAACAAAATTAGGCAGCATGTGCAAGCATATAAAAACAGCCAAACACTCCTTGGGATCTTGTAGATTTTGGGTAGATTGAGAACAATAAACAAAACACTATTTAACAAGATGATATTTATGTGTAGACTATAGGGTGTATGCTTCTTGCTGGAATAGGATATACAGTAAAAACAAGCATTTAGAGGTCACCAGAGGAGTCACTTGAACATATCCATTACATCCTTTCTTACAACAACTGGTGAAGTGGAGAGACCACTTTGGAGTTTTTGCTTTTCTGAAACTAGCAGGAGATCTCCTTTTCGAGTAGCCTGTTCAGTTTCATTAACTTCATTGAGTGGTAAAGATCCTAATATCTGTACCATTAAGCTTCCACCTGCCATAGTCAGTTTGATAAAGATCTCAATATCTGCATGTTGAGAATGAAGAATAATATGCAACTTTTTTGTGGTAAAAAAAAATGAAAACCGCCTATCTTGAATAATAACTAATCACGCACCGTGCGATGCACAGAAAAAGAGTTCAATTTTACGTATATATGCTTTTGTTTTTTAACCTCTCCAAAGCGGGACCCTTCGGACCCACTTACGTATATATGTTATATATGTAATATAAATCTAAATCTATGGTTAAGGGCTAACATAGAAGTTGAAACATTCTTTAGTTCCATAGTTTTGCGCTTAACTTTGAAAAGAGAACTAATCGAAATGGGGGAAGATGAAGCAGCAATTCTTACAACTACACTTGGAAGAGCTAAAAGCAAGAGCAGGACCTGTTATAAAGGATTACTAAGGATGTAGTTGCAAGAATTGCCACTCTGATGCTTCCTGAAGGTGCAAAAGGAGGATTCATTGGAGTGTTCAGATGCTGTCTTTTTAAGACAATTATACAGAACAGGAAACTGAGACATATTGTGTTCTGGATTTCTGCTGCTGCTTTTCTTGTTCTCTTCAGTTTGGGTTTTCATTTTTAAATAGTGAATAGTAAAATATAGCTGTAATTTTGCATTCAAAACAAAAATGTCTGAAATATGAGAAACTACAACACAAAGGCGAGTTAAGATGGGAATATAGGTAAAAGAAAAAAGTAACATTTACCAAGGACAAGAGCAGCTCCAATCCATCCAATTGTACCCCACCTTTCCCCAAGGAGAAACCAAGCAAAACCTGCACCCCATAGTGGCTCCAGCCCATAAATTATGGCTGCTTCTGTTGCTGAAACGTCACGCATGGCTGCAATCTATAGAGGAAAAAAGGAGCAGTCATTGGTATCAGAAAGCAAGCACCCTACATACACACCAAAACTACATGGACTGCTGAAGTAACTGCATGCATTCTTAAAGAAACCTTTCTGCACAATTGGTATGCTGTCTTTCATGATCATAAATATGGTTCAAATAAAAAAAATAAACTCAAAAGACATGCAACATATGGGTGGAGGGTGGCAGCTAAGAAACAATACCTCTACCCACAGGCACAATCCGGTTGAGAATACGCCAGTATACAGAGCAGCTATCCATGGAAATGCGACAATCCAATCCCATGTTTCTGTCCATGTCCATGATGATTGGTTATAGCCATTCACACCATCAAACCATCCTCCAATTAAAACCCAGATTGTCGATAACAGGGCAACTACACACACCTACATGAAAAACCATAGACTTGTTGATATGCATAGATTGCAAATATGCATCATCCAAATAGCCATGTTTAGGTGACCTTGAGAAAGGTAGCACATTTAGGGCAGGGAAAAAACCTCGTATCCAAGAAGTGCTAAGAAGTTCTCTTTCTTTGTGTTTCTTGATATATGTTCGGTTCGAAGCATGTGAATTCCAAAAAAAATTGCACTCAAAAAGTTCAAGAGATCTCCAACCTGAAAATATTAGGATTTTATGAAATTTATCCCATTCAACCATTGACAGAGACACCAGTGATGCAAAGAGCATATATTATCCATAAGATATTTTGATGAAGAACCATGTAGTGCTTACACTTGGTTGAGATCCACTGCATTCCAGCATAGCAATCCCAACAGAGGACATGAGAACTCCAAACCATGTACGGGCAGGTACAATTGCTCCTAAGAGGCCATCAAGCAAAGGTACCACAATAACCTGTTCAATTATTACAAGAATTAGTCAGAACTTCTCTCTGTCATGTAGGGCAGTAGAAGTCTTATTGTGGTGGTGAAGAAAGTCAAATAAGCAGGAATACTTGAGAAAAGCTAGTTTAAATATAATTTTTTTATTTTCTTCCTTTTCCACTTGGGGGAAAATCAACTGTTCTGAGTGAACTCCAATAGATAAAAGAATATATCTTGGGGATTGTACCAAGAAATCAAGAGAAGTTATTTGCAACAAAGTATCAAATCTTCAGTGCCTGAGAATTACTTTCTTTTTGTAACCAATCCATAGTTAATTGCACTTCCCACTGTCCCATAGGTACAGTTGGGGTAAGGGTCAGGCCCCTGGGGTTCAAAATTTCAAAACCGTCCATCAACTAAGGCCGTGTATGCCCTTAAAAGTTGCTAGAAAAAAGAAATCATAGTTAATGATTGTAGGGGAAAGAAATGTGTTGAGTATGAGCTTACTGTAAACAAAGAAATGAATGATGCACGCCCTGCATCAGCTGTAAGTAGACCAACTGCCTCAATAAGGTACCCTAAACTCACCCACAATCCCAACTCCATTCCTGCATTGCGGGTCTTGATGTCATCTCGAGCATGAAAGACAAATGGCAAAAATGGGATGGCTGACACAACAAATCGCACTGCAGAGAAGGTTGCTGCATCCATGCTAGTTTCAACATCTTTAACAACTGGAATGTTGCTTGCTGCAATTTAAAAGCAACATAATCCTCCACACGTCATGATTTTAGGATTTTTGACTCAAACTTCATGACTTACCAAGATTTGAAATTATGAATACTTAGCTAATTAACTTTAACTCATATCAAATATAAACATTAATGAATACATTTAAGACATATGCATAATACTCCCAATCAGTAAGTTTTCTAAGGTAGCCAAGGCATTTTCTCTGATACTTTAACCAAAGCCGCATTACCCATCATCCCAGCATATCAAATTTTACATAGAAAAACTCCTCCATCTAGGATAAAAGCATATCTATATTTTTTCGATTTACCCTCTATTAAGATTATGCTAGATACCTATTTTTTCCTTCATCTCAGTGATCAGGTCTTGATAGAGATAACAAATTAAAATAATATGAAAAGTTAATATGGAACTTTTCGTAGTTTTCTAAATAATATGAATCGAACTCCTTATGGCAAAGACACCCTCTACCAATTAAGTTCTGTAGGGATTTGAAGGAAGAGATCAAAGTTGAATACCAAAGATAACAGTGATGACATTTAGCATGATAACGCTCCTTATCTTCTTGGATGAAAACCAAAATTTCCGCCACAAAGGCCGCTTTCTAGCAAGCGATTTCAATCCCACCTTCAAAGGATTCTGAGCCTTAGCTTTCTTTATCATCTGCTTCAATATACTGGAATCATCAACATGAACAACTGAGAAACTCAAATCATGTTTCCTTTCATTCTCTTCAGATTTCTTGCTCCTTGTGTGCCTAAAAGTAGCTGCATAAGAAGTAGAACAAGAAGAAGAAGAAGAAGAGGTGGGTGTTTGTGATGAGGAGGGGCCCAATGAGCAAGCAGTAAAAGGCTGCAGTTTATTATGCTGGTTGGGAATGGTGGCAAAGAAGTGGAACATGGAGGAAGGTTTATGAAAGTAGCATGAGATTTTGGAAGCAGAGTTTTGACATCTTGTTTCTGTCTTCCATGTTGTTGTTGATAATGATTGGCAAGCCATGGTTGAGACAGAGAGCAGTCTTACCACACATCTAATTCCCAAGATGTTCAGAACTAAAAAGGTTGCAAGGGAGTGATCATTTTCATTTTTCAGCAGAAATCTTCAAGCATAATTTGCAGAGGGAGAGAGAGAGTGGTGTTTTTAAAAGTGGAAGTTTTAGAACCATGGAAGTGGAGAGGACAACAGGGCAAAGATATTTCTTTCAGCAGGGAGTTAGCAACGTGTGGCACATGGGATTTTCGTTCAAGCTGATCCAATGCTTTTTATTATTATTATTATTATTCCGAACTCGTTTTCATGCTATAAACATTCATTCTCCTTTATATAGGTATGACGGTAGGAGAAATGTAGAACGTACACCGACCGACGGGCTGGGATCGAGCAAGGCAGCTTCCAATTATTTTGTTTTCAAACAATATTATTTGTTTATCTTAAATTTTATTATTTTTAATCATATCAATTAATATAAAACATTTTAGATAATTTTATATTTCAATCACTTGAATAAAAAAATTACTTAAAATATGACACATCAATCTATGACTGATCAAAAGATAAAATTCAAGGTGAAAAAGACCATTTTTCATTTTTTTATTTATTGAATTACCAATTTATTTTTATTTTTATTCATAATTTTGTTGAAAAAACTATCCTTCATACTCTCACACTACTAAGAGTTATGCACTTTGTATCCCAAATCCGTAAATTTGACATGTTGCAACCTCAATTTATTTAAAAAGAAAAAAGAAGAAAGAAAACTAACATACTTTGAAGTTTGAACTCAATTGAACCATGGTCGCATAATTAAAATAAAAATATGGGACATGGCACATTAAGATCTTAATGAGGGGTACGACGTATTAGACTTTAATTTTGTTGGACATAAATATACGCTATTGGCAAAAAAAAAAAACAAAAAGCTGTTGGGCAACCAAAAGAACGACCACGAGAAGTCCACATGACATGAGACGAGGAAAGGTACTAGGGCTGGACCACTTTGACAGAGTCGAGACTACTCAACTCCAACCTCCGACTCTGATTTGGGTTGGAGGTCATTTCGCACTCCAACTACCACTCCAATTAGGAGCCATTTCCGCTAGAGGCAGAGTCAAAGTCGGAGCCCAATTCAAAGTTGGGTTGGGTCCATGTGTCTCTTAATCTATTTTTGGGTTTGATTCAATTTTTTGATGCCCACCTATTTTTATATTTCTACATTACTAATTTTGTAATCCATATAAGGAATAAAAGTCTAAATACCAAAGATCTAAATCCACAATGTAAAATAAAAGACAACGTCATCAATAAAATTATAAATTATAATCCATCTATAATAAAAAAGTAAATAATCAAATATAGACAATAAAATCATAAAAATTAAAAGACAATCATGCAACAACAATCATGCAACAACACAGTCATTCAACATAATAATACAATGCAAATCCCTGCAAACATCACACAAGAACACACTTATGAGTATTTGTAGTTGTGTATATAACAAATTTACAAACAATATCAAATGGATTTCTTGCTTTCTACCATCACCAAGAGTCAAGACTCCACTCTCTATTGTTCTAATAACAATTCGAGTCTGCCAATGTCACGACTCACAACTCTCTCCCATTGCCATTGGTCTACATCATTCATCAACTCAACCACCACATACTACACATTCCAATGTTCCACAACCAAACTACAACCAAGAAAAGTTACATACTATCATATAATAAATAATGAAAAGTAAAATGTATACAATTGTCAAGTAGATAAATCATCTTCACTTTTCCCGAATCTAAATGCAGAGTCCCAACTTTCCAAGTATCTTGCATTTTTTTGGAAATTTAAAAAAAAAAAAAAGACTTTACACCACCAAACTAAAGGATAATAGTAAAGTTAATATGAAAGTTAATGATACCATTCATCCATTGGCACAAAACTACAATAATATATCTTAGTCCTTAGCAAGTATTTTGGGTTTCATAGATAAGTCTACAAAATAATAATTAAAAAATTACAAAATATTACAAAATATTACATCAATCTCATTATTAATATAAGTTAAAGAATTAAACAACAAAATTATCTATTGTTAGATTGTGGTGGTCGACCACACTCCACTTCTTCTAATTCACTCGGTTCAGGTGCTCAACTACTTGCACAAGCAGTGGCTGCAGACGTAGGTGTAGGAGTGGATGTCTCTGTCATCGGGGTATGTGTAGGCAGTGAAGTAGGTGTAGTAGCCATATCTATATCCACTAAAAAAATAAAAGCCACAAGAATAATTATACACACCAAGACTTAAAAATCAGTAAATTTCACAAGAAATGATATTTGCAGTCCTAAGGTGTACAAGTCCCGTGCATTTCCTTTGAAAAAGAGTATGAGATCCACTATTACCATACTCTTTTTCAAAATGAGTGCGTGAGACTTGCACACCCTAAGACTATATCTAGCATTACTCAAATTTCAATAAAGCAACATACACTAATCTCAAAGTTAAATTAAACCGTAACAAATAACAAGTTTAAACATAAAAAAAATAACAAGTTGAAACCATAACAAATAATAAGTTCAAACACTAATTTTAAAGTCCAAACGTGAGACCATAACAATCTACATGGGCTATGGTTACAAAACTTAAGAAGTTACAACTTACAAAAATTCCAAACTACTTGACCCTTGGAAATAAAAACCGTAGCCTATTAGCCCTTAGAAAATTATAAATAACAATATGGCTTGAACATATTTTATAACACACACACACACACACACACACACACATAATATAGGGAAATACTCTAACCACAAATAGATTATACAAAAGTAATCCCATAAACTGATCTAGTATGATATGGTTTGTCAGATTGTAAAGTTATTTTTATTGTATAATAAATCTAACGAATTACATGAAATCATATCAGTTTGAGAGATTACTTTTGTGTAATCTCTTTGTGGTTGTAGCAATACTCATATATATATATATATATATGCGCGGCTACCACAAGCAAACATCATAAAATTGAAATTGAATTCTTAACAATTATTTAGCAATAGGTAAGAGCTTACAAAAGTCCAAAGACATATAAAGAAAATAGCCCAAGTACGAATCCTAAAAATAAAACCCTAGGCTATTTTAATTATTCACACTCAAGAAATTGACAATTCATATACACCCAAGATTGATTCAACACAACCGACTCTAATCATACATAGAAATACAAAAATTGAAAAATCGGTCAATTTCAATCAAGCAAAAATAATTCAATAACTATAAACTTCAATCAAACAATTCAAATCCAATCTTTTATGATTTAGCGACACTAATTTGAAAGTTCAAAGCATAACAAATAACAAGTTACATGGGTTTCTTTTTTCTTTACAAATTCCCATAAAACAATTCAAATCCAAGCAAAGGAAACATCAGAACTTAACAATATTATAGCCTCTAAGCCCTTAGAAATAACAATATGGTTTGAACTTCAACTTTGAACTGAACATAATATTACACATATACTATTATACATGCGGCTTCCACAAGCAAGCCCCACCAAATATTATGAAAATATATATTAAGCTGGAATTGTCGGGGGCTTGGGAACCCCCGAACAGTTCAAAGCCTTTGCTTCCAAATAAAGGCCAAAGTGCTCGATGTGGTTTTCATTATATATGGTAACTAAGTATTCTTCTAATCGTGCTAAGTTGGTTGCTAGAAAAGTCAAATATGAAGGCTGTATTATGGTGGATGCTGTTGGTAGGAGTGAAGGTTTAATGCTTATGTGGAAGCAGGATATCAAATTAGAACTGGTGAATTATTCTCGAAGACATGTCAATGCAGTTATAACTGATGAGCTGTATGGGACACAATGGCTTCTTACATGTTTCTATGGTCACCCAGAAGTAAGTTAGAGGAAGGTTGTTTGGGATATGTTACAATCCTTTAAACCTACTAATATGGGATGTTGTGTTATTGAGAATTTTAATGAGATATTGTCTAATGATGAGAAGATGGGGGGTAGAATGAGGAGTGAGGGCCAGATGGGTCTGTTTCGGTAGGCTTTGGAGAAGGGTAACTTGTTTGATTTGGGGTGGAGAGGGAAAAAATTTACCTGGAGTAATTGACACGAGGATGCTAATTTCACCAAAGAGAGATTAGATAGAGTTTTGGCTAATAAGTGGTTGGATAATTATGTTGAGTATCAGGTGGATACCTTAATTGCCATATGTTCAGATCATAGACCTGTTTTGCTAAAATGTGCTTTTAACCGAGGTATGCAGATGATGGGGCTTAGTAATTTCAAGTATGAAGCTAATTGGAGTAGAGAAGAAGGGTGCATCATTACAGTGGCAATAGGGTGGCAGAAAGTGGTTGGGGGGGGGGTTTGTCTCATCTAGAGAATGTGCAAGCTAAACTAGAAGCTTGTAGCAAAGGACTTCAGAGGTGGAGCAAGAATATTGATAGTGAAAGAGTAAAGGCTATCAAGGGAAAGTCTAAAGTTTTAAGTCTGCTACAAAGGGATGAGGGGCCGAGTACCATGCATGCTCAGAAACAGTTGCAAAAGGAGATTGGGTTTTTGTTGGATCATGAGAATATGAAATGGAAGCAGAGAGAAAAGAGGTATTGGTTAGAGAATGGTGATAGAGACACAAAATTCTATCATGCTTGTGTTAACCAAAGGAGAAAAAAGAATCCTATTAAGAAGGTGAGGGATGGTAATGATGTGTTATTGACTGAAAGTAAAGAGATTGCATGCTTATGGGTTTTGGCAGCATTTTTCTAAGGTGTTTCTTTCAACTTACCCTTTTAGGGAGACCATTAATTAGTGTTTAAGTGGGGTGGAACCAAGGATTTCAGAGGATATTAGACTAAGTTTGGAAAGGGAATTTACAAGGGAAGAAGTTGTGATAGCTTTGAAGCAGATGTCCCCTTTTAAAACTCCTGGATCTTATGGTTTTAGTGCTGGTTTCCATCAAGATCATTGGGAGACTGTTGGCAGTGATGTTTCTCAAGTAGTGTTGGATTTTATAAGAAGTGGGAGCATGCCTAGAGGTCTTAATCATACTCACATTGCATTGATACCTAAGGTAAATTCTCCAATTTCTATGCATGAGTTTAAACCTATTAGCTTATGCAATGTGTTGTATAAGTTAATATCTAAGGTTTTGGCTAATAAAATGAAGGGTGTTGTCTAAGGTTATTTCTTGGAATCAAAGTGCCTTTATTCCTGGTAGGTTAATCACTAACAATATTATGGTTGTTCATGAACTTTTACATACTATGCAATCGAGGCAAAAGAGTAGGGTGGGAAGTATGGCCATTAAATTGGATATGTCCAAAGCATATGATAGGGTGGAATGAGATTACTTGGAGGCAATGATGCTTAAGTTGGGATTTGGTAAAAGATTGACTAGTTTGATCATGACTTGTGTCAGATCTATTAATTATTCAGTTAAGGTGAATGGGAAACTAGGAGAAACCATTTTTCCTTCAAGAGGCTTAAGAATAGCTGATCCATTATCTCTATATTTATTTCTCATTTGTGATAAGGGGTTAAGCTCTTTATTTCAACAATTTGAGAGCAATGAGATCATTAAAGGAGTGGTAGCTTCGAGAGGTGGACTGAGAATAAACCATCTTTTATTTGCAGGTGATTGTGTCATTTTCTGTAGAGCTAAGCAAGAAGAGTGGTTTAATGTGGAACACATTTTGTGGAAGTGTGAATGTGCCTCTGGTCACACTATGAATAAACAGAAAACTTCCATTCTGTTTAACTCAAATACAACTCAGTTGCTAAAGATTTAATAACTCAGTCCGCTAATGGAGTGCTTTGTGTTAATTATCATAAGTATTTGGGTTTGCCAACTATGGTAGGCAGGGCTTAAAAGAGAAGATTTGGAGGAGGATTAGCAGTTGGAAAACTGACTTGTTGTCTTCAACAGGTAAGGAAATTCTTATTAAGAGTGTGCTGCAAGCTATTCCTGCTTATACTATGAGTGTGTTCAGATTGTCATGTGTGTTGTTGAAGGAGATTGAAGCCATGTTATCTCAGTTTTGGTGGAGCCATAACAAGTTTGAGAGGGGTGTTCATTGGAGGAGCTAGGAGAGGTTAGGCAAAGTGAAAACTAAAGGAGGGTTAGGGTTCAGGGATTTGAACAGCTTTAATAGAGCTTTTTTAGCAAAGCAAGGGTGGAGGCTAATTCAAGAGCCTTCATCCTTGGTCGCTCAAATTTTAAGTACAAGTATTATAACAATTGTCAGCTGCTGGTGTCCAAAATAGGGTCTTCTCCCTCTCACATTTGGAGAAGTATTTGGTCTTCTCTAGAATTGGTTAAGGAAGGCACTGTGTGAAGGGTGGGGAATGGTAAAAGCATTAGTGTTTGGTATGATAGATGGCTACCTCGACCTTCTACTTATAGGGTACGAACTCCTATGAATCTGTTAGGGCCTTAAGCCAAAGTTGAAGACCTGCTAAAACTCATGAATGGAAGACAGATTTGATGGAGGAAGTTTTCAGTCAAGATGAGGCCGAGTTAATCTATAGTATTCCAATTAGTATGAGGGGAGTAAATGACAAGTTGATCTGGGTGAAAACTGCCAAGGGAGTTTTTACAATTAAAAGTGCTTATTTTGTGGATTGTATGATGAAGAAACAGGCTTGAGGATAGATTTCAAATGGTGAGGATGCTTATGTTTAGTGGAGGAAGCTGTGGCAGTTGCAAGTTCCTGGAAAGGCGAAGCAGCTAGTATGGAAGGCTCTTAACAACATTTTACCTACAAAAGGTAATTTGGCAAGGAAACAGATTATTAAAGTGGGTATGTGTCCTGTTTGCAAAAGAGAAGAGGAGACAATTATTCATCTGTTATGGACATGTCCTACTGCTATGGATGTGTCGGGGCGGGGGGGGGGGGATGACCGTCCTGTTAAAAAATGGCATACTGTTTATGAGGATTTTGCTTTATTATGGACTGACTTGTATGTGAGATTTGATGCAAAGGCAAAGCAGTTGGATCAGGTGGCTGTAGTTTTCCACAAGCTTTGCACAAAAAGGAACATTCTGGTTTTTGATAAACAATTCAAGAGCCCACTAGTAGTTCTCAAGTCAGTTTTGGATGAACTCGAAGTTTTTATGGAAGTGCATCAGAAGGAGCACACTTGTGGAGACCATCTATGGATCATTTTTACAAGCTTAACTTTGATACTACTTTTGATCCAGGAAAAAGGTTTATGGGGATTGGTATTGTTCTTAGAGATTGCAGAGGCGATGCTAAGGTAATTTTATCTGCTCCCAAGTTACATGTTAGTTTTGTTTTCACTACAGAATGATATGCTCTACTTTCGAGGTTTGCAGTTGTGTAATGAGTTTGGGCTTAATCAAGTGGAGTTTGAGGGTGATGCTAAAGTAGTGGTTGATAGTATCAATGCTCATAATCGGGATTGTTCATGAAATAGGTAGCTGGTTGATGATATTCAATTCTTAATCTCAAGACATTCAAGTTGGAAGCTGGTTTTCATTAAAACAGCTAGTAATAAGGCAGCACATGCTGCTGCTAGAGTAATAATGTCTCTAGATATAAGTGAGTCTGTTTGGTTAGAAGAAGGACCAAATGAGGTTATTTTTGTTGTTTTGAGTGATAAGGCAATTGTATTGTTTGATTATGGAGCAATGAAATTTAATGTAATTTTTTTTAAAAAAAGGTGAGAGGATAAGAGCTTACAAAAGTCCAAAATATATATAAAAACAAACCCAAAGTTTGAACCCTTTCAAACCCGAAAAATCAAACCCCAGACTATATTAATTAACATATTATCAATTAATAAAATTAAGTGAGCGAGTTTAGGAATCAAGAGTCTATCGAGAGAAGAAGCCTCATGACAATCCCAGATATGACGAGCTATTTGCATAGACACAAAGCCATGATCCTTTTTAAACTCTAGCACATTCTGTAACCGACAGTTCCCATGTATAGGAGATTATATTTCCTATTATAACAAATGTATAGCTCTAGTTTAGTTATATATTTCAAATTTCTATTTAAGTCAATACAATATTGCCACAGAATAGGCAGGTGATTTTAAATTTTCGTTACAAGATACATATCATGAGTGAAGCCTAAGCAGCCATTTTGGAGGCCGCCTCTAGTGGGTTGCTCTATAGGCCATAGCCCAACTATCCTCATACTATAAGGAGACTCTTGATCATGTCATCACTGCAATACAGAACCTCTAACTCACAACAAACTGATGCTTTTGATCAACAACTTCCTCTCAAGTACGTCCCTCCATCCCATCAGCCACTAGACAACTACAGCCTACGAAGATAAACTGCAGTAGTGCCAATAATGCACGCACAACCTTGCCAAATGGGCCACCTTTAGATCTTTTACTAGAAGCATTTCTCCCTCCTGAAAACTGGGAATGTTCATACAATAATTCATCTTGTTTATTGGCGAATGGGAGAATGCAACCCTTGGAGATTTGACCCTTGATATTAACAAAATACCCAACTAGTACTGTTTCTTCTTCTTGAAATTTGGTAACAAGAAATCATACATAAAACTACTAAAACCAAAAAATAAACAATATTCTGGTGCATGGAAGAAGACTTTTCAGATCAAAGAAAAGAAAAACAAAAGGAAGAAAAGAGAATTAAGAGAAATGAAAACGAAATATCAAAAACACATTACACATGAGAGAGAGAGAGAGAGAGAGAGAACAAAAATCATAGAAACCCAAAACCATTTATTTAGATCAATCGGGTGGCAAGCCGATTATCACATAAACTTATTAGAAGATCACATTTTCTAGTTCTCCAAGGTTGGGGTGTGATGATCATCAGACGTACAGCACAAGGGCTCGAACTTGCAGCAAGTAGGAATATAATTAGACGGCTTTGACATTCCCTTGGCGCTGAGAGCCACCAATATCAGCAGCACTATCACTGCAAACTTCAACACGAGCCGCATCGGAGTTTCCATTACTGACTCAGTTTTCAAAAAAGTTTAATTAGCTAGCTAGCCTTCTTTTTCAGTCCATAAAATATTGTACACAATATATATAGAAACTGTACAAGGGGGGTTGATATATGATGCATGCATGCATGGCGCGCAGTTACATGCAAGCATAAAAGGTTAATGATATCATGTTGTGGGCACTTCTTATTTAGTATCGTATCTGCATGGGTTGCTAAATTTACTATTCACTTATCTGTCGTCAACGAGCATTTATTTTTCTCTCTTTGAAATTCACAATATGCATGGCTCCGACGTTATCATACATCACATTCGTCGTACCTAGCCATTAATTGCTTTAAGAACGTCTCTCTCTCTCTCTCACACACACTAGTGATAGAGTTACTATTCTTTTATTATTTATAGTATATTTATTTTTTTATTATTTTCTTTTAAGTATTTTTTAATATTCTTAATCATTAAAAAAAATTAAAAATATATATAATTTTACTAATAGTCACTTACTAATTAACCATTAAGTAAAATAAAATTTTTTTTTAAAAAATCAAATACAAAAAGAGTACTAAATGAGTAGTAGGAGGGTAGTAATCCTATCATTTTTCCTTTTTTTTTTATATAGGAAATATACTTTATTCATTCATAAAAGCAAAGTAATAGCTGTGACCTGACACGTACAGGAATAATCCCATATTACAAGCCAATTACTCACAGTTGGGACTCTATCAGTATACAAATTCTTTTGTGACTAGTATGGTCTTAACTTCTAAAACTCTCTACAGACAAACCGTCTGAGAGACTAGACTCTACCTAAAGCAGAGATTTCAAACCCTCTCTCTAGAGGAGAAAGGGACTTTCACTCTATAGACAAAATGTTCAAGAGACTATTTCCTTTTTATTTTTACCTAAACAAAAGAAAATAACAATAAACATAAAGATAAATGTGAAAATGACAGATTACAACTATAGATCCAAATTTTCAATTTGAAGGAAAGCAGAATACAAGAAACAAAGAGACTGTGGTGGTGTGTGAGGGAGACGCGCCATGCTAGGAGTGTGGCAGCCAGTCGAGTCTGAAGAAACTAAGGTCTCTGGTCCCACAAACGCCGCGCGTGGTGGCAATAACAGCTTCCTGGTGCGATGGCGCGTGGATGTCACGCATTGCTAAGACCTGTGCGTGTGACTCATGCGCTGCTCACTCAATGAAAGCCTTCGGCCGTCCAAATGATCGACAGCTTGGGAATCTTGCAGAGGGGCGTATGGTGGTCGCTAGGTTTTGGAAAATAGTAGATCGGCATTTCGCCATTCTTTGGATAGAAAAATTGAAAAATAAAGGGCTACATAATCTCTAGTCTAACCAGATGGGAGGATGGAGGGCGGAGCTTTCCCTCCCCTTGGGTTGGGTTTTTACTGGGGCGACTCTTTGAAGAGAAAAGGGAGAGAGCTTTCGGCTAGGGTACCAGAGTTCCAAATCGAAATTGGATATGGATTTTTCCTAGTCTGTCTCATTTATTTGAAAAGAGAGTTGACATTTTATTCATTCATGTGTAGCCAATGTCTTTTTGCCAATCAACCTTTACTGAGCCTTTTATTTCCTTTATTTTATGGCTGTGCAGATCCTCGTTTGATTGCCTTTAAGATTGGTTTTGTTGGTTTTTTTTTTTTAAATTTCATCTTATCTAATCATTACAATTTTTTCAAATTCTCACACAAAAAATATAATAAACAATTCAACTTTTTCAAATAGCAAAACAATAATAATATTAAAAAAATAATAGCTAACAATATTTTATTCAAATTTCATCTTAACTCATATAATCTCAACACATATAATCTCAACTCACCATCCAAACCGCACTTAAATATGGGCATGCCTTTTTTTTCTTCTTTACTTCTTGCCTTTACAAATCTTGAACTATTTTAGTTCATTAATGCTAAATACTACAAACTCATATTTCACTATTTTAATTCTATAATATAAAATGTAACACCTTTCATCATTCTAGGGTTTTCTTTATATTTTTAAAAGAAAATTTTAAAATTGATGACGAAAAATCCTAGACAGGCAGCGGATTCCATTGAAGGTTTAATGCAAAGCTATAATCCTATCAAGGAAAAAAAGGATTATAACCATTTGTTGTCTGGATTTGCACATGAAAATGCCTCGGAGCTTGTAGATTATTGCTCAAATTCCATTTAACACAAAAGATCTTCGTCCCATATAATATGTTTATGATCTAGCAGTGGACTTTGGTCCATAAATTGCATTAGAATCCTTCGACATTGATAATATTATTTAATACTTCCAATATGAATTGAAAGAGATCAACTAAAACAACATGAATTAAAACCATGAATATTTATAATGTCTCATACTTTATATCTTTATGTGATCATAATTAACTGACATGTATTTTTTAGTTCTTATAACTATATTCATGATTAAAAGAAAGTCTGGATCGATCCTTTACAATTGTTGTTCAAACTCTTGGGTGCAATTCAGAAAGATATATACAAATAACTTTTGACCATTTCTGTGTTGAGGCTTGATTGGGTGAAAGATGGAGTCTTAGCTTCGAAGGGAGAGAAGATGACGAGCTGGAATGAAGAAACTGATTTAATGGGCTGGGCCGAAGCCTTTGGGTTAAGTAGATTGTTTGGGTTTTGAATTAATAGTCTGTAGTTTTATTATTTTCCATTAAAGCCCATGCCATCAGGGGCTTAGGGCAGGATAGTCATTTCCTTTAATTCTGTTTTGCTAAATTTTTTTTGTTATAATGTAATGACTACGTGAGAAACGGAACATGGAAATGAATTAAGGCTTTTGCCGAATTGGAGGTGCTAGTTTCCTCGAAAAACCAGATTGTTGTCTTCATCTTTTACAATCATTCTTCAACCATTACATTTGTAAGATTAATCAATTGGGCCTGTAACAAATTTCTGGCATCAGAACCAACTTTTCTAGGAGCAGAAGCATTCTTCAATGGCAGAAGGAGCCAGGTTCAAGGAATTGGAGAAGTTGGTGTTGGGGTTGAAGCAGCACCAGGACCTGCAAGATCAAAAGGTTGAGCATCATCAGAGATCTTTGGATGATCTATCTAAGAAAATGGATCTATTGCTGGAAACATTTAACAAGGAACCCAGATCTGAACACCAAACCCATCATGAAGAAGAAGTAGCTACAGAGGAGTCTGAAGCAGCAAGGGGAATGCAATTTCGATCTATTAAGCTGGACTTTCCTAGATTTGAAGGGGGATATCCAACTGGTTGGATTTATAAAGTGAACCACTATTTTGCTCTCCACCCCATGACAGACTATCAGAAGATTAGGACCAGCTCATTCCACATGGAAGGGGATGCTTTGGTTTGGTTTCAAGCAGCAGAGGAGACAGGGTGTCTTAGCACCTGGGCAGCTTTCACTCAAGCATAGTAGACTCGGTTTGGAAGCACTTCCTATGATGATCCCATGGAGGCCATCACCAGGTTGAGGCAACCTTCGATTGTCTCAGCTTACATAACTCAGTTTGAGGTACTTTCTAATCGATTTAGCAGGCTGTCTGAGAGTTATAAACTCAGTTGTTTCCTTAGTGGGCTTAAGGATGATATTAGACTCCCTATTAAAATGTTACAACCTAATAACTTGAACTTTGCTTTTGGGCTGGCCAAGATTCAGGAAGAATTTATGAACTGTACAGGGAGAAGTAATAGACTTGGGAGATTTTTCAGCAGCCCCTCACAAGGCTCTTATGGTGGTAGTGTGAATCAAAATCACCGAGGGTCTCAACAGTTTACACCTAAAGGGGAGTTTAGCACTTCAAGGGGGTTTTTCTCCCAAGGGAACACTCCCTATCCAAAGGATGAGTCCTATTGAGATGAAGGAGAGAAGGGAGAAGAGATTATGCTAGTTTTGTAATGAAAAATGGAATCCCACTCAAATGTAAGAAGGCTAGATTGTATGTAATGGAGGGAGTGGATTTTTCATTAGATGATGAGATGATGGAAAATGAGGAGGTAGAGGTTGAACATGAACAAAAAGAAGCCACGGTGCAGAATGTGGGAGGGGAAACACCTGAAATCTCTATCCATGCCATAGCTGGATCCATTAATCCTAGAACCATGCATGTGCTTGGGAAGATGAAAGGGCAATCTGTGGTATTTTGGTAGACACAAGTACTCATAACTTCCTTGACCCTACCATTGTTATTAAGACTCAGTTGACTGTGAATCCTAGGAAACAAATTGAAGTAAGGGTGGCCAATGGAGAGATGGTTAGAAGTGGGGGGAAAACTAGTAGGAGCAGAATTTATGGTGCAAAAACAAAACTTCATAATTGATTTTTTTTTGCTACCCCTAGGGGTTGTGACATAGTGTTGGGAATGCATTGGTTGAGGACATTGGGGCCAGTACTTTGGAATTTTTCCTCCTTGACCATGACTTTATTAGTGGGAAAAAATTCAGTAACTCTTAAGGGCTTGGACCCTAGCCCATCTGAATGGATTGAAGTGGTGGAGTTGTCATAGCTCTCTAAAGTGGAAAGAAGGGGGGGTATTTTTACATATTATGGAGACTGGTCCTGAAACTAAGGAAACATTAGTGCCCTCGGATCTAAAAGGGGTGCTAGACTAGTTCAGCTTAGTTTTTGAGGAGCCTAAGGGGTTACCCCTTAAAAGAAGCCATGATCATCCCATTAATCTGAAGGAGGGAACTGCTCCTATATCAGTAAGGCCCTACAAGTATCCTTTTTACCAAAAGGAAGAAATTGAAAAAATAGTGCAGGAATTGTTAACTGCTGGAGCCATTAGGTATAGCCAATCACCATTTTCCTCTCCTGTGATGTTGGTTAGGAAGACAGATGGTAGTTGACGTATGTGTATAGACTACCGTGCATTAAACAAGGAAACCATCAAGGGTAAGTTTTTCATTCTGGTGATAGATGAGTTGTTAGATGAATTACAGGGGGCTACTATATTTTCTAAGCTGGACCTAAGGTCCGGGTATCACCAGATAAGGGTAAGGGAGGGGGATGTACCAAAAACAGCATTTAGAACCCACCAAGGCCACTATGCATTTCTAGTGATGTCATTTGGGTTAACTAATGCACCTGCTACATTTCAGGGCTTAATGAATGCAATTTTCCAGCCTTACTTGAGGAAGTTTGTGATTGTATTCTTCGATGATATTCTAGTTTACAGCAAAACTAGAGAGGAACATGTCTCACACTTGGCTTTTGTACTTAAAACCTTAGCTGAACACACTCTCTTTGCTATGAGAAGTAAGTGCAGGTTTGGGTGTCATGAAATGGAGTACTTAGGCCACCTAGTGTCAGCAGAAAGGGTTAAAGCTGATCCCTCTAAAAAAAGGTCTATGGTGGAGTGACCACAACCCAAGACCTTGAAGGCCTTAAGGGGATTTTTAGGCCTCACAGGGTACTACAGGAAGTTCATTCAACATTATGGTATATTGGTTGCCCCCCTCATAGAACTCCTTAAAAAGAACTCTTTTCACTGGAGTGAGACAGCTTCTAAGACTTTTGAAAGGTTGAAGACAACAATGACCAACCCACCTGTGTTGGCCTTGTCAAACTTTTCTAAACCCTTTCTTATAGAATGTGATGCCTCTGGAGTGGGCATAGGTGCTGTCCTAATGCAGGAGGGTTGAACCTTAGCCTACCTTAGTCATGCTCTTAAGGGAAAGGTTTTGGATTTATCCACCTTTGAGAAGGAGTTACTGACTTTGGTATATACTGTGAAAAGATGGAAACCTTATTTGGTGGGGAGATTTTTTATTATCAAGACTGACCAACAAAGCTTGAAGTTCCTATTAGAGCAGAAAATTGGGACTCCTTCTCAACAGAAATGGATAAGCAAGTTACTGGGGTATGATTTCCTCATCGAGTACAAAAAGGGGAGGGAAAACAAGGCTGCTAATGCCTTGTCCAGACAACCTGAGTCTAAGGCAAAAGGGTTTAGCTGGTTTGACAGTCTTGGATCCTATGTGGTTACAAGACTTAAGGGCCTCCTATAAGTCAGGTTTGTAGTTTGCAGAGCTGTGCCAAAGGTTGCAGAAGGGACTACTATCAGACAAGGGGTTTACACTAGTGAATGGGCTGTTGTTAAAGAAATGGAGAATTTTCTTAACAAAAAATTCCCCTTTAAGGCTCAGGTGTTACACTATGTACATGACAACCCCTATGGAGGCCACGCTGGGTACCACAAAGCTAAGGCTGATTTCATCTAGCCTTGTATGAAAAGGACATTAAGAGCTATATCCGGGAGCGTGTTACATGCCAAAAATGCAAATATGAAAATTCGCACCCAGTAGAGTTACTCCAACCCCTACCCATTTCCACTAGGAGCTAGACTGATATCTCATTGGACTTTATTGAGGCCCTACCTATGTCCAAAGGATTCTCTGTGATCCTCGTAGTGGTGGATCGATTTACCAAGTATGGTCACTTCCTCCCTCTTTCTCATCCCTACACTGCTTCCACAATGGCTAGGTTGTTCTTCTCCCAGATTTTTAAGCTACATGGTATGCCCTCTACCATTGTCTCTGATCATGATGTCATTTTCACTAGTGGTTTTTAGAAGGAAATGTTTAAACTGAAGGGAACTAAACTGGCCTACAGCTCGGCTTACCACCCCCAATCCGACGGCCAGACAGAAGTGGTGAATCATTGCATCCAGCAGTATCTCAGGTGCTTTGTGCATCACAGACCGAAGGAATGGTCTACCTGGCTACCTTGGGGGGAATGGTGGTACAACATTAACCTCCATTCCTCCACCAAACTCACCCCTTTTGAGGCTTTGTACGGGGTTCCACCTCCTACACTCTTACAATACATCTCGGGTATCACTAAAACCAGGAGGTTAATTCTCAACTCAAAGCCAGGGAGCAGATCCTAGAACTATTAAAGAAAAATTTACAAGCCGCCCAATAAAGCATGAAAAAATAGTACGACAAGCATCATACAAGGAGAGAGTTTCAGATTGGGGATCATGTATACCTCAAACTCCAGAAGCACCACCAGCACAGCGTTGCTAGGAGGCAAAGTTTGAAACTTTGCCCTCGTTATTTCGGTCCTTTCCAAGTTTTGCAGAGAATCGGGGAAGTCGCTTATAAGCTTGACTTACCCGTGGGCTCGTTGGTTCATCCGGTTTTCCATGTCTCCCTCCTCAAGAAACACATCAGACCAACTATAACCCCTTCCCTGGAGTTGCTACCCTTAGATCCGCACGGTGCCTTGTGCATTGAATCAGAGAAGGTTTTGGATCGGCGCATGACCAAGCAACAAAACCGATCCTTCATTGAACTTCTGATCAAATGGAGCGGCGCACCCGAAGAGGACTCGTCTTGGGTTCCTGTAGAGCAATTGCGCCGCCAGTTCCCTAACCTTGTGGGCAAGGTCTTCTGAGGGGGAGAGTAGTTGTTGAGCCTTGGTTGGGTGAAAGATGGAGTCTTGGAGTCGAAGTGAGAGAAGGGAGAGAAGATGACGAGCTGGAATGAAGAAACTGATTTAATGGGTTGGGCCAAAGCCTTTGGGTTAATTAGATTGTTTGGTTTTGAATTAATAGCCTGTAGTTTTATTGTTTTCCATTAAAGCCCATGCCATCAGGGGCTTAGGGCAGGATAGTCATTTCCTTTAATTCTGTTTTGCTGAATGGTTTCTGTTATAATGTAAGGACTACGTGAGAAACGGAACACGGAAATGAATTAAGATTTTTGCCGAATTGGTGGTGCTGGTTTCCTCGAAAAATCATATTGTTCTCTTCATCTTTTACAATCATTCTTTGACCATTACATTTGCAAGATTAATCAATTGGGCCCGTAACATTCTGGCAGCCTCTATGGATCGAGCGCTCGATCGATAGAGAACCCAACAATCATCATAGAAGAGATCAACTTTCTTGATGCATGTCATATGGAAGAAGAGTACTTTCTCAAAAAGAAAAGAGGAACAAGGGAAGAAATTAAAGAGAAAGAGAAAGAGAAACGAAATCTAATCAAATGTATATTGCGAACACATTACATGACACGATCATGATGCATTTATATATATATATATATAAGCTTGAAAACTACGTACGTACGTACATAATGAGTTGCAGAATTAACCCAAAATTAAGCATTTAATTTAGATCATTCTGGTAGCTGTAAACAGATTATTACATATCATCTTATGGCCACATATGGCCTGTAGTAGTACTGCAACTCAGCTAGATTCAAATCATGCATGTGCATGGGATCTACGTACGAAAACATAAACTTATTAGAAGATCATTATATAATTTTCTAGTTCTTCAAGCAGGTTGGGATGCGAGGATCTACGCAGCAAAGGGGATCGAATTTGCAGCAAGTAGGAACAGTCCACGACTGTGACATTCCCGTGAGAGCCACCAATATCAACAGCACTATCAATGCAAACTTCAACACAAACCTCTCCATCGGAGTTTCCATTCTGACTGACCAGGTTTTTTCAAAAACGTTTAGCTTCTGTTTTAAGTCCCAAAACTGCACACATATATATACTAGAACTTAACAAGGAGGAGGCCGGGGTTGGATATAATATGGCAGACGTTACGTATATAATATTGCTTTAATTATTAATTAATTCATCCCAAAATAGGAATGAAAAATTGTCTGTATTTATAAATGCTTTAATGAAAATTATTTAATTATTTTTATTTGGTTAGTCTTACTAATCTTGTCATATTTCCATGCATATATTGATATATATAGGTATATATTATTGCCTGTTATTATGAGTATGTGCATGTATATGCTTATTAAGAAGGTTTCCAATAAATATATCCAGCAAAGTAAGATCATTGAAAAGGAAAGTTAATTATGGGTAAATCTGATTTACTAAATCACAACTATAAAGGAATATTCATTTGATTTCAAATCTTTAAAAAAGAAGGTACCTGAATTTCTTAATGGCATTAATTAGTATGATTATCTTGCCAAGTTTCACGAATTATAGTTGTAATTGTCACGTGCAAAACATTAAGGTCTCGTTTGTTTTCAGAAAACATCTCATCTCATCTTAATTTTATCATTATACTTTTTCAAATTCTAATACAAAATAAAATAAATAATTTAAGTTTTTCAAATCTATTTCATCTTATCTCATCTAATCATTACAACTTTTTCTAATTTTAATACAAAATAAAATAAACAATTTAACTTTTTCAAATCTCAAAACAAAAATAATATTAAAAAAATATATTTTAACAATACTTTATTTAACTTTTTAATTTTAATCTCAACTCATCTCATCTCATCTTATCTCATCTCTGAAAACAAACAAGGCCGATTCAGTTTGGATTGAAAAACACTCTCAATCCATCTCATTTCATCATTACAACTTTCATAAATTCTCATATAAAATACAATAAACAATTGGTCAATTTTTTCAAATTCTAAAATAATAATAATATTAAAACATAATCTTTTAACAATATTTTATTCAATTTTTAACTTTCTTCTTCTAATCTCAACTCACTATCCAAACCTAACCTAAACATATAAAAGGGATGAACAAATGCCATTTTAATTAGTGACAGATCAAGCCCTTCCCTAATTATATGGAGAAAAATTAGTTGATTAAGAATTTGTTATTTATTAGTTTATGGGAAAAAGAAATATATACATGATATAATATCCTATATATAGTTTTTAAATCATAATTATTAGCTAATTTGCTTTCATGAAGCCATATGATCATCAACTATCCCACTATATATATTATTATTAAATAATAATTGCTACAAAAAATAAACCAACCAATTAAATTGCTAATATGCTATCTTATAGTTGAGAATTTACATCGCGTTATTGTATTGTATTAATATTAAATAAAAATATCCATAAAAAATTATCAAATAAAAATACTAATATAGGTAAATTAGTTAAACTTATTAAATGAATATATACTAATATATCTACTTATTTAAACGAAAATCTGTCCTCATAATCATACAATTAAACTTGCATCATGTAATTAAATTGCATTTTTTTTCTGTGTTGTCCTCCTTAATTAACTTTTCTAATTTCTTTTTCTTTGCACAGTAAGGCATATGGAGATCTAGTAGTGATTTGACCCCTCAATTTACAGCAATTAATTGCTTATTTTATAAAATGGTATAAATGAGCTCTTTTTAAATATTAAGAAAAAAAAGGAATAATTATAATTGATACTTTATTTTAGATAAAAACATACCAGTTAATGCTCTGCATGTAGATAAGAAGTATAGAGATATGTAAACTAAAATATTCAAATTGAGATTATAAATAGCTAATTATTTTCAAATCGTGCTTTTCTCTTGAAAAACATTTGTATTGTTGACCATAAAAAGAAGTTGAATTATCACATGAATGTACTATATACATCACATCTGTCCTAAAAGAATGTCATACAATACAATCTTAGTCTTCCAATGGCAGCCACATCTGCCAGTTCCACTTCCTTCCAACGGTATCTAGATATGAGAACCTCAACCCTGAGGATCAATGGACCAATGCCCTTTATCCTTGTACATTTTCGGGATGTTGAAAGGAGAAACATTCATGTTTGTCATCTGCCCTGAATGGCATTAGAAATTCTCCTAAGCATACAATGAATATGGGAATTTCCAGGGTCCCAAATTAGGTGTCAAGTTGCCACAACCCCAGAAAATAGAAGATCGCAGATCTTTTCCTCCAGGGAGATTGTTGCCCGACCACGACTATCCAGCTGCAGGTTTTTCTTTTCTTTCCTGTAGACCTCTACTTCACAAGTTCTACCACTATTTGCAAGACCAGCTAAGAGGACATTGTACGTGCCGAGTGTAGGACGGATTCCTTTCTCTAGCATGGTTTTGAATATTTTAAGCCCCTTGTCAGCATTTCCCACAGTGAAATAAACGCCAATCAAAGCAGTGAAAGTAGCTGTGCTCTTATGATCATCAGGCAAGAGATCAAATATTTTTGCAGCACATACAGCTCTTCTAGCAAAACCAAGCCTATAGATTAACAGTGCACTTAGATATGTTCCAGGAGACTGTCCAGCCCTAAGCATGGCCTCAACAATCTCCAGCACCTTTAAAAATGAACTGGATCTGATCAATATGCCGATCAAGGAAAGATATGCATTTCTCTCCATTATAATGTCCATTCTTACACTATACTTGAAGGCCAACAAAGCACCACTGCGTCTACTACGATCGCAATTTGCCTCAACTATGCTTGAGATAATTGCAGAATCCAGTCGTACATTCTTATCAATTATCCCCGTAAGCAGGCGGTCAATTGCAACAAGATTTCGCTTTTTCAAGAAAATCAGTAAAAGCCCAGTGTCTATACAAAAAGGAACTTCAGAAGCCATTGGTATAACCTCACTTACCTCCTCCTTGACTATAGAAAAATGCAGATTAACTTGCCTGAGAAGGGCACTACTCTCGCCAGCAAATTTTAAGGCTTCAAGTGCTTCCAGAAATACAGGGTAACGAAGAACAAGGTGGTTTTCTTTCATGTACTGGAGGATTGAAGTTAAAGCCTTTGTCTCCCCTACTTTAGAGAATTTCTCAACCAATATATTGCATGAAGCCTTATCAGGTTGTACCCCAGCTTCTTGCATTTTGCTAAAAATCTCAAGGGCTTCTTTGTATTTTCCTGAAATCAGTTACAAAAAGGATTAACTAAACGCCTATCTGTAGAATTTTTGGTGTTAAAATAAGAGAGGTTTTCTGTGTTTTGTATCTGATGCTTTTAGTTGACGATATCAGTTTAAATATAAAGAATGTAGCATAAAAACCCATGCATGCCAAAACAATCAAGCATATTGGGTTTCAGTAGATGAGATGCCAACAAATAGCCAAGTGCTCTACTCAATCATCGGCAGCAACAAGTACAGCACGCAATTATTCAAGTCCTCGCAATAAAAATAGGGGGAGACAGCACATTCTGTATAAAACATAGAGTGGGAGACAGAAATAAGCAGTTCAAGTATGGCAGGTGCCTTCATTTATGATTGTCTTACATCAGAATGACCATTATGTTAACATATCTGACTGTATACAAGGAAACAAAATGTCAATGCAGCTACATCAGACTGTATACACCATTATGTTTGCCTGTCTTTTGTGGAAATGCATCATGATCATTAACAAATAGCAAGTTTCAGAAACTTCATAGCAAAAACAAACATTGTGATTCTTAAAAGGGTTCCTTAATCTAAGAAACTCCTGCAACAAATTTATTATTCAACGAAAACACGACTCGTAGATCAGATAAAATAGCACGAGCCCAAAAGCTGCTAAATGCATTGATATATATTCTTAATATATGCTATTGGTCCTATACAAGGATCAGTGCCAAAATGTTCACCCTGGCCATTGGGACTGGGGAAGGTAGAGGTAATATATAAGATACTAACATGAGGCCAGTAGGAAACGGTAATCGTGTATAGTGAGTATCCTCAAAGCTCATTTTTTGAAAGTATCCTCAAAGCTAATCAGCTTTATTAGAATGAAGTAAATGTAACCTTTAGACATTACAAAATATAATACCATTCGGGTGCATGATTGTACTTCATCGCATTAGCTGGGGGATCTGAATTGACATATAAAAATATTCTCACTAATAAATTCTGAAGAGCATAATTTCTCACGTCTATGTTGGAGATAAGCAAGAAATTTAATGGGCAATAATTGGGAAAAACCTTATCGATTATGATCGAAACTAGCCCTAAGTGTGGTCCTAGAGAAGTCATCGGCCAAGTTAGTGTATGGTAAGTTTGATTTACAATATTGAGCCTAATTATAGTCACAAAGTCAATGGACGTGCTAGTATATGGGGAGTTCAATTTACAATTTTGACCCACTTCTTGATAGTTAAACTTTCGAGACTCTGTTTCAAACATGTTATCACAGCCTAAGGGCCTACTGGTTTACTATATTGATGATATCTGCTATGTCATATTGGTAAAGCCCTACAAGGGAGAAACAGTTGATTTTCCTAACAAGAAACAGGCAGAGAAAAGAAATATCAGGATCGCTGGAAAATAGTAATAAAAAGACTTTCTATGCGTTATCCACCCATGTAGACAATTTAACGAACAAGTAAAGGGCTCTAGGCAAAAAGAATAGTACCGCACTCACCAGATTCCACAAGATACTCCATCAAGACAGTGTAAGTGTGACAACTTGGAGAACACCCAGATCGCAGCATCTCCTTGTAAACATTGGTAGCCTCCTTCGCTGTCCTATAATCAAACAGAAGCTTCATGTAGGCAGTATAGGAAACAACAGTGGGCAAGCAGCCATTAGCCTTCATTTCTTCCCACACCTTCATTGCCCCATCAACATCCCCAGAAATAGAAAGCCAATGCATTAGCGAAGTGTAAGTCACAGCATCTATCTTCAGTCCCTTCTCCTGCATCTGCTTGAAAACATACTTCATCGACGAAATCCTCCCAGCTTCTCCAAAAATATCCAGCATCGTCGTGTAAGTAAAATGGTCGTGCTTGAACCCCTTTAACCTTGAAACCCAGTTGAAGAACAACCAGGCTTTTTCCATCGGTGGGTGGGTTTTCAGAACTTTATTGACTGTGTAAGAATCCCATCTTATGGGGAACCTCTCTAGCTCCTCCTTAGCAAAATCCCACGAAGAAAACCTGAGAAGTCCGTATATTTTCCCCACAGTATCCCTCATATACGCGTTGGGTTCAATGTCTTCCCTGTCGACAGATTTGACAGGCTTCTTCGTCTTTCGTTTATACAAAGCAATGGGCTTCTTGTGTTTATGTTGGTAAAGGGAATGCAGGCGTTTAATGGAACCCCTCCAATAATGAAAAGGCTGATCACCATTGATAGCCCAAAAGAAGGCAAGTTTTCTGAGAAATCCATGGGAATCAAACGTCCGGCGCATGGATAAGGATGCTAATTCTTCCCAGTCCAGATACCATGACCGAGCGGCACCGGCAGCCAGCAGCTATAGCCTATATTTGTTTTGAGGGAGTTTACTTGATTGACGTCATTTATGAGATTTATTTTATAATAAAATATAAATTACAATTGGATGAATTTAGAGCATTTGGATGTTGATCCTATATTTTAAAATGCATTATTAAAATTTTTTTTTTTTATTTTACATACCAATTTTTACAATATACTATATATCAGTTTATATAATTTTT
Organism: Cyclocarya paliurus; assembly: GCA_029856935.1. NCBI lineage: Eukaryota > Viridiplantae > Streptophyta > Magnoliopsida > Fagales > Juglandaceae > Cyclocarya > Cyclocarya paliurus. The sequence continues at coordinate 32,479,792 of CM056947.1, read as the reverse complement.
CTTTATATAATTTAAATATTATACTTTTTAATCTTTTTTACTCATTTCAAATATTTTTTCTAATTATCAATAATATCATATTTACAATTTCTCTCCATGTACAATGTCATATAATTATGTTTTATTTTAAATTAATATAAATTTATAAACTAAACCAAGATATAAATTAATTCAAAAAATAAAAAGAAGAGGTTATATAATGAAAATATTTTTAAGTATATTACGAGAATATCCATTTTCAACAACTATAATTCTCAATAACTATAAAAGAATATTCTTAAGAAAATTGAGTTACTACTTTAAAAAAAAAAAAAAGTCAAAATCCGGCAAATAACTTTTCTTTAATTTATTTCAAACCTCTTGTACAAATTTATGAACATTGAAGCTTAAATATGAACATTGAGGATGGGAGGTCAGGCAAGAAATCAATTTGAGACTGTAGAAGGTTGAGAGAGGCATGCAGGAGGAAGGGAAAATTAATTAAAAATATTTACAATGATGAATAGAGTCCTTTACATCTAACGGTTTCCTGTAGATGAATATAAAAATCTCTTTAAAATAGAAGATTCAATGTAGGGCATTATTTAGAGCATTTCTTCATTTTAATAGCTCATATATTTAATTTTTTATACTATTTTTTACTTACTGATTAAGAAAATGACTATTAATGTATTGATATTTTTTATATTTTTTAAAAATATTTAAAAATATTAAAAAAATATGAATAAGAAAAATTAAAAAAAAAAAATTTGCCTAGAGGTCACTGTTGGACGGCACCCTCTATATCAAATCCTGGTAGGAGGGCATATATATGTGTACAATTCCTTACATGCATATCACATTTATTTATAAAAAAAAAGAAAAAGAAAAAAAGAAGGAGGTTAAGCAAAACAAAATAGAAATGAAAATGGGAAAGGTAAATGACTTCTATAATTTTTGAGTGTGCAACTCAACGTAATATTTTTAAAAGAATATATATAAATGTGGGAGTTACATAAAAAATTATTTTTAATACCTCATTAAAAATAAATAAATAAATAAAAAATAGTACGCGAAACTACCCCTCCTTAACACCCTTTATATCCAGCGTTACTTGGGAAAATAATTGATAGCTGTGGTTCACGTTTAGTAAGCTTCGCTGAAAAGAGCAGGTGACCGAAACCCAAAACTGTGAAATGCCTCAAAAAGAGAGAACAAAACAGAAGTTACCGGTGCGTACATGGTGTTGACTATTGCCCGTGAATTCAGTCTTTTAACCATTTCGTGGGACAAAGCGCAACACAGTAATAAAGTTCGAGGATGTTTATATAAAATGTTGTTATTTTTATAAATTATTTTATAAAAATATATTTTATTTAAAATATAGTTATATAAAAGTTATAAAAAATAGTTCTAAGTGTATTATTTTGCTTGTATTATAAGACCTTTCGATCCCCTCCCTATTCAGTTACAGAATTAATTATAAGTTAGTGCTTTCATCCCAATAACCTCACTTCATATTGATCAAAATTTTATACACAATTTGATGATCTGCTGAAAAAATGAAAATGGTTAAAATTATAAGATCAAAACTTCATTCAATCATTGATCTTGTGAAAATGCTTAAAATGAGAGAAAAAGTTATAAACAAGATGGTGTAATCAGGTGCATTTAACAAGTTTTGGGTGCTATTTGAGTCCCGAGTTATATCTTTATATATATATATATATATATATGTTGTGGTGAATCTTATTTTTTTAAAAAGAAGTAAGCGGCGCTTGTATAATACATAACTTTATCTAATATTATTTTTTTAAAAAAAATGATATTTGCAGTCATAAAATGTATAAGCGCAGAGTACTATTTTTTAAAAAATTGAATAAATATGATATCTACATAAAAAAAATTAATTTTTTAATGGTGGATCCTAATATTTTTCAAAAGAAGTATGCAATGTTTTTACAATTCATAACCGTATCTAACATTATTCTCTATTAGAGTTATATTTATTTCTTTCTTTTTATGTTTAGATGAATGACCAGATGATTTACGTACAAGAAGTGCTACAAGTATAACGAAATTTTATAAAAGTAATTTCACAAATTGTGAGCTTATTATTGTAGGATCTCTTTGTGGTTAAAGTATTTCTTTTTACATATTTGAATTATACCTCGTTTGTTTTCGCAAATGAGATGAGATTTAAAATTAAAAGTTAAATAAAATATTGTTAGAATATATTTTTTTAATATTATTTTTGTTTTGAGATTTGAAAAAATCGAATTGTTTATTTTATTTTGTATGAGAATTGAAAAATATTATAATGATTTAATAATATGAGATGAGATGAATTGAGAAGAGTCATAAAAACAAACTAAGCTTAATGTACGGAAAGTTGTCCCTTGCACTATTCCTCATCCAACTTATTTTACTCGTGAACCTGTTCCATTTTCATCTTCTCCGGCCCACCTACAGTTTTGTGCTTTCTTAGTTTTGGATTGTTGAGCCATAAGGATGATCTATGTTTTGTTCTTTTCGATTGATGCAGATTGTTGAGAAGTTTTCAGAAGGGTAAACTTTATAAGAGGCTGCATGCAGTAATGGAGGCAACCTTTGCAGTTCTTGAACAATTGTATATTTGGTACAGATTATGTGTAAAGAGACAGACAGGATGCATCATTCGGTTTGTCTTCTACGTACGTACGTACTGAGTCATTTACTTTATTTTCTTCTGACCTCTGAGGCTACATTCCATAATGATAGAATTTACTATTTCTTTACCATCTTTTTATTATTTTATAGTATATTTAGAATTTTTATTTTTTTATTATTTTATTTTAAATATTTTCTTAACATCATTAATTATTAAGAAAAAATTAAAAAAATATACAATTTTACTAATAGTCACTTCCTTAATTATTAAATAAAATAATAATAATAATAATAATAATAATAAATAAATAAATAAAAGTAATAAATGAGTTGCAAAAAGTAGTAAACTTATCATTATTCTTGCCTAATTTATACGTGCGCAGCATATTTTAAACGTAGAAGTCTGCCACATTAACTAATACAAAAAAATATTTATCTTTTATTTTTCTTTTTATATCTGCAATTAATCTTACGGTTTAACATCTATTAAGCTGATTGAAAAAAAATGTAAATTTAATTATTTATATTATATTCTTAATATTAATCATCATCAACGAATCGACCTAACAAATGGAATATTGAATTAAATAGGATAGAGTGTATAGACAGGATTCAAAATTTGACTTTCTGCTCTAATACCATGCGAAATGATCATTACTTTTTCTAAAAGTTTAAACTGATAAAAATATATAAATTTAATTATTTATATTATATTTTTAATATAGTTGGATAGAGAATCACTATTTCATATAAAAGGTGTGCGAAGTAAGCATCCATGGCTTGAATGTTTCTATTCCAATGAAAGATTTATTTAAACCTGCGTATAGGCCGGCCAGCCTAACGGGATCTGTTTTTCCAAGTTTTGTGAATTCTAATTTTTTGGCTAAGGTTGAGGATGGTTGCATGCTTATATACATTCTCATGTTTGAGAGTTAAAGCGATGGCAACTTTTTCAGTAACAAATAAAGGCCATGTCTTATAAGCTGACTCAACTTCAAATGAATTTTAAAAGAATTAATTATTAGGTAGTAGTGAAGGATACATGAGTGAGTATTTCTCACTCTATTATAAGATGTTATATAATTAAAATTATTAACATAATTATTATCATCTTGCAATAGGATGAAGATCATGTTTGTTGATGCATTTTTTCCAACGGCAAAGTCCAACAATACGGTTGAATAGTCGAATAGTCTACAATGATAGTTTGGGCATTGATATGTTGCTCGAATGCTCAACCATTATATAAACGATAAATAAAACATATAAATTGTAATTAAAGATATAGAGATGCTGCAATTTACGTGGTTTCATATAAAAGTCTACGTCTATGAATCGTTTGGGGTGAAATCTACTATATTTGATGATTTTATAATCTCTCGTGACCTACCATTGCTCTCAATACAATGAGAGAAACAGGATTCTAGAGAGGTTGAAGAAGATACCTCAATTCTAGAGAGAGAGAGTCTCTTGGGATGGTAGAAGCCTTTCCTTGTAAAGATATTTGCTCACCCCATATTTTTAGTTGTCACTTTCTTTTCTAGAGATTTCATTCATTCTTTAGAGTAGATGAGTCCTATTTAACTTATATCACTTTCATCAGTTAACTTTCTTGTTATCCCTGGTAACAGGCTACCAATAGACTAGACCTTAGTTAATTTTATATCCAATAATACTGATACTCTGAAATTACTTAATAATTATTATCATAAATCACTTGATTAGTTGATTAAACTGCAAATATATGTACAATCAATAGAGACTAAAAAGATTCTTAACATCTCAAGATTCTTATATTTAAATAGATCCGAGGTGGTTTGAAGTGAGTGTTTTCTAGAACCAAATGAACCAGTAGAATCTAACTGCTACCTTGTACTTTCGAGACATTTCAACGAGCATGCTGCCAAGAGAAAAAAGCTACTTCATGGAGACAAGCATGAGATATTGTCAAAAGAGCATGACACCGACTAGAATGGCCAAAAGTTGCAATTATTGAATAATATTCAATTCCGAAGAGTTGGACTATGGATGTGAAAAAACTTATTTACAAATCTCTCTATAGACACACTCAACATATTATCGATATAGAAACCTTCCCACTATTCTTTCTACACAGCCGCCCATTCAAAAACTCAGATTAGAGGAGGGGGGTTGGAACTTTGACTCCTCCCTCCCTCCCTCCCTCCTCCCTTATCTCTCCTCCATCTTCTCTCTAGTTTTTCTTTTATTTTTCCAGCTTTGTTTGTTTTTCGTTCACAGTAGGATGAAATGTAGATTTATTGTTCTCAGAAACCAAGCAACCACCATGCGCCCCACTGTAAGATTCCCATGATGCCGATCCTTTAGAAGGATGAAGAATCTTGTCAAACGGAACGGTGCATGAGCCACACACGCGGCCCAAAGTGCGCGAGTGACATTCACGTGCCACCGCAATGGAAGCTCTATTGCCGCCATATGTGACTTTTCTAGGACCAGGGTCATCGGTTTATCTAGACCTGATGTTCCGTTGCACTTCCAGAGTGGCGCGTATCCCTCACGCACCACTACATTCTCGGTTTTTGCATGTTTGATTTTCTCTAAAGTTGAAAATGCAGATCTACAACTTTTCAAGCTGTAATTTGCTATTTTCTCATGTATCTTTTACATTTTTTGTTATTTCCTTTGTTTTAAGTTAAAATAAAAATAAAAAACACATAGTCTCTTGGATTTTAGTCCAGAGTGTATCCCTTACTCCGTCTTAGATAGAGTGTTGGGTTGTTTAATTATATCTTAAGACAAAATGTGTGATTTGTTAAATCTGTCTTAGGACAAAGTGATGTCTCTCAGACCGTTTGTCTGTAGAGAGTTACAACAATGGACTAGACCGTGTCAATCACAAAGAAATTTGTGTATTTGGAAACCTTAAAAGCAGTAGTTGGCTTGTTTTCTGTATATCTCAGGTTAAAGTTGTAATATCTTATTATAAATGAATGGAGTTTGTTCTACCTTAAAAAAAAAAAAAAAAGATATAGAAACCTTCTTGTACATAAGATAGTATAAAAAGATTATTAATATTTTGATTTTTTATAATTTTAATAAGTGCCACAACAAATAGTATTTTTAACACCGACTTATGTCTGGCAAATCTTGCATGATAACCAATTTAAAAACTCTATGTACAATCATTTTTGCGTATTCTTTGTATATTCTACTAATGTGATTGGCTGCATCATTTTTTTAAATATATAATAACTACTTTGGTCAATTACATCAATGAAGTGCGCAATGAGTATGCAAAAGTGACTGTATGATGCAAAACTATAACCAATTTAGGGCTAGTTTCTAAGTTTGATGAAATACAAGAGAATTAATTTTGCACTTGGCAAATGCATTGGTTGGGACAAATTACATAGGATACCTTGAAATCCTTTATGGAACATCAGTGAAGTGCACAATGAGTAAGTAAAAGTGACTGTATGTAATAAAACTCTAACCAATTTAGGGTTAGTTTCTAAGTTTGATGAAATACAAGAGAACTAATTTTGCACTTGGCAAATGCATTGGTTGGGACAAATTACATAGGATACCTTGAAATCCTTTATGGAATCCACATTTTATGATTTTATGCAAAAATCATGGTGAATTTTGAAATTCTCCTTCCTAGGTGTAGCCCTTCTTGTTGTAGTTAAAGATTGAGGATGTTGAGAAAAGAGAAATGGTAGTTCCATCGAGGATTTCTATTGACATTTGTACCAAATTCTTTCTTTATTTATTTTTAATGTTTATTTAATGGTTAAAGAGGTATTTTTTTTTAATAAATTTGTGATTTTTTTAAAAAAATTTTAAATAGGTTTAAAAATTGTTTGAAAAGAAAGGAAAATAAAATTACACTAATCGTTAAAAAAATCTATTGAAGTATCGGTGGCCCTAACACCCCTTGTTGAGAAAATCTTCTCTGAACCATGTCCTTGAGGATTTATTTTTTACTTTTTATTTTTTTAAAATTTGGACTAAGGCCTCGTTTGTTTGCACAACTCTTCTTAAATTATCTCATTTAATCATTACAATTTTTTCAAATTTTCACACAAAATAAAATAAACAATTCAATCTTTTTAAATCTCAAAATAAAAATAATATTAAAAAATAGATTCTAACAATATTTTATTCAATTTTTAACTTTCTTTTCAACTTATTTCATCTTATCTGAAAAAATAAACAAAGCCTAAAAGAACGAGTAATTAATTATGGGCTTATATGATAGATTTAAGTTATTGTACTAGGGGAGGCAGGCATATTTTCATATGTGGCCCATGGGGGATAATTTAGAGCATTGGCATTGGATTAGCCAAATGCCTTTTCATCTTCAAATTTAACAAATATTATTCATATTTACTTCACATTGAATTAGCTAAATTATTTTTATCCAAGATATAAGCTACAATAAATCCATTATTCTTTTTAAATTTGAAAAGAAATATAGCAAGTCTAAAAGTATTTTTTGAGATTATTATATTATAGATATGATATTTTTATTCATATGAGATTTTATCATATATATACATATAAGATTATTATATTATAAATTGTTGGATTGTGAAAATGAAAATGAATATGATTGTTGGAGGTTATTGAAGATTATGAAAAAAAATAAAAATTAATTAAAAAAATATTTTTATTATTATAGAGATTGTGATGACTAATCCAATGTAAACTTTAACTTTTGCATGATTAGTTGAAAGTGAAAAAGTTATATATTCATCAAAATTTAAAAAATAAAATGACCAATCCAATACTAATACTCTTATTATACTGTAATCCATATCATGCAATAAGGTCTTTAGAGAACAAGTACTATGTCTTTTATCATAATATTTAATAGTGGACTTAAGTAAAGTTTATTAGGCCTTGTATTAAGCTAGCAAGATAATTGGGCCCTGGTTGTGGGACCCTTTTTTAGGGACTTTCATTTTTAAGTAGGGCCCAAGACAAAGAGTACTACGAAATATGATTGGCTACTATTAAATCTAAAAAAAAAAAAAAAAAGGATCTATGGTCAGTAAGTCACCCAAATTTCATTAACAATGAATGCAAAGATTATTTGGGATATGAGAATGGGCAATAGCTGGATATTTTCTAAAGTTGCTGCTAAATGCTAATTACAGGCTCTAATATTAGTATTTGGCATCTTTAATGTCTTATACAAATTTGTGGCATACACAGTGGTTGAAAAATTACAAAAATATAAAAGAGTTAAAGATTTTGAGGAAAAAAATAAAATATCAATTAATTTTTAAAGAAATAATCAAGCTAAAAAATGAGAAAAAGTCTAATACGATTCTTTTAAAAAAATGTACAAGAAAAAATATCAGATAATAAAAAAATAAAAAATTGTATCCAAACAAAACAAAGTGTTGACCAATTGTTGGGATTAAGTCGATTTAGAAGCTAGTTTTTTTAAAAAAATGCAGTCAAATTCTAAGTTTTATTAATAGCCCTCACTGTTAGCAGATAAATACCATATTCATAATAAAAAGTTTTGTGGGTAACAAAAATTTAAAACCAAAAACTCTTATAAAAATCTAGAGTCATGTGCTCATGATCACTTGATTACAACGATTCCAACTGAGGTTTTCTAAAAAAAGTTGTACAATACTATTTTTAATTTTTGCCATATTTTATAAATTTCATTTTTAGGTTTTGATGTATTAATTTATTATTTAAATATTTTAAACTTTTTTATATAGTTTTAACTTTATATATTTCTATTATTAGCGTTGTTCATGTCGGCCGATTTGTTTCTCAGCTTGGGTTTTATTCGGGCAGATTACTGGATTACCCATCCACCCATATTGAGGGGCGGGACCAGGTTTAAAACCCTCTACCCGCAATCCCTATTTAAAACTCTAAACCTGCAATTTAGGTATTTTTTTTAATTAAATTATATTCAATCTAGATACCTGAATTTAAACCAAGTACAATCTGGGTACTAGGATTTAAAAATTAAAATTTTAAAAAAAAGTTTGAATTTTTTTGCAAAGTTTAGTCTACCCAAGTACCCAGGTTCCAAGTTTCTTATTCTTCCGGGTATTGGCCCAATCTATGACCTAGGTTAACTCGAATGGGTACCTGGTCAGGTCGCATTACACACCTGGGTACAGAGGTGAACAGTCTTATGTATTATATATATTGTAATCCTTGTGGCCTGTTTTTGTTAGATAATCAATCTAACAGAAAGATGACCGAGGAGGGTTCTTATAATTAGAACGATTAAAAATCCAAAGAGTGAATTGATAAAATTGGAAATGTAAGGATGATCAAAAGATAAAGGTGCAAAACAAGAACATAGGGGTTAATGTTTATGTATTCCAATCTTAATTTTAATATATTTGAAGTTTGTTTGAAATATTTTTCTGGAATGATCCTTTTACGTACATATTAGGCCTACACACCGTCCAACCCGCACTGGTCTTGGACCCGACCCGACCCGGTGTCCAGACCAACAAGGAAAGAATCGATCCGACATGAGTCGGGTCAACCTGTCTGCTAGTTGAGTTAAAACTTAAAGGTCGAAACTGATCTCCCATGCCCAATACCATCTTTTCCAAGGCCTGAAGATTCCCATCAAATCCATTCCTTCCTCCCATCTCATCCCCCATTTCTTTTTCACTGCAAAAACACCCACGTTGACGCCCGCATCTTCCTCTCCCTTCTCCAGAATTGCTTTGCCTCCTCCCCTTCCAAACTCGCCGCCGATCAGTTCTCCTAGATGGGGATGAGTCGGGTTGCGTGATGTTTTTCTTCAAGCTACCAAAATGTTTTAGCTAAGGTGAGCTGCTTTGTCGATTAATCAGCTAGCTTGTGATGAATTTCTGGTTGCTTGGTGGACGAAGGCTATGGCAAAACTTCTCTTCTCAGATTTGACTCTACCTCATATCCTCCTTTTCTTCACTCTTTTCTCTCTCTCTCTCTCTCTCTCTCTCTCCATATATAATGCTTATACGTTATTGGGTCGTGGGGAAGTGAATGATGATTGTATTGTTTGAGTCAAAATGGTCATGTGATTTTCCTTGTTTTCCCTTTGTTTGAGGCTGTGCTTGGTGCTTGTTGCTTGTTGGAGTCGATAGGAAAGACGAATGGAGTTGATAGTGATGACGAACGAAGTTTATGGCGATGACAGTAATGACAAAGAGAAATGGGTGGGGATGGGCAGCTAGGGTTTGAGATTTGGGGAGGGATGGCAGACGATTTGAGATTTGGGGAGTTTTAGTTAGATTGAAACCGACAGTTAGCGGGTTCGACCCGTAAGTTAGCTCAACCCATTATTATCGGTCGAGTCGGGTCGGGTTGTATAACTTTTCTGCATAGCCCTAGTACATATATATGTGCCAGAAAAAAAAAAAAAAAGGATCCTCTTATATTACATGTCCCGAGTCAATTTTATTTGCAACTTTGCACACAAAAAGCCTAACTCTTCTCAAAAAGTGGTATATTTTGAAACTCAATAATGTCTTGTTTTGCAAAACTTTATGCTATGCTTTAGGACTTAGTTTTTGGTTGGCTGCTTGAGAAGTTGTAAATTAGCTAATTTGAATGATGTCAATTGTAATATTTAGTGAAGTGTTGAGACAAACGCTTATATGTAATAAGTTATTACTGATGAAAATACTCATTTCTTATCAAAATGAGTATATTCTTGTTACAAATAACTTTTCATAAATACTTATTTAGAAGCTAAATTCTTGAATAATACTATAAGAAAATTGCTTATTTGTAACTAGTTATTTTCTGTGAAAATGACTATTTCGTACTAAAATGAGTATGTTTTCGTCATAAATAATCATTCTTGTCACAAATGCTTGTTTTTCTTGTAGTAATGTACATACATACTGTGCTTAACTTAATCACATAATGAATTTGGATTCCATTTTTTTTTTCCAGACTTTTGCTTTGCATGCCCAAAGTGTTTGGGATGGAAATTAGGATGCACATAGCTAGCTTAAACAGTAATTAAATAGCAATGGTGACGTGCCCAGACATGTAGATATGAGTAATTTTAAGTACGTAAATGCCGAGTAATCATTTTGAAAAAGAGTAGAGCTCACTATTAAAAAATTAATTTTTTTCATGTGAGTTTCATGTTTTATTTACTTTTTTAAAAATGATTACGCGATGGTTATATAGTTTACGTTTGCAAATATCTTTTATATATATATAATCATCCAACTTAAAAGCCTATCGATATGGAGGTCAACCGTATAACAGAGCCCCATATAAAAATGGGGGTAGAACCACGTACGTACGTACTCACTAGCAATCCTTGAGTAATGACTGTTTTTATCCTTTACGCAAGAAAAATGATATTCTTTGTTCAAAAATTCTAGAGTCATTGAATGTTGGGTCTTGATTGGGTCCTGACAATTTTTTTTTTACTTAGTTATTAAGGAAGTATTTTTTAATGATGTTGTGAATTTTTTTTTTTAAATGTTTAAGTATATAAAAAAATGAATGAAAAAAAATTAAAAACATTTTTGCTCTTATCGAGATGGGTCTCATGCTACATCATATGACATTTTAAATTTTATAATCTCTAATCATATGACATTTTAAATATTTGTCATTTAAATAATTTCTATCAAGTATCAACACCTAAAGTGCACAACATTTACTAAACAACAGTGCTACAGGAAACAAATCCACGAAATTGTGGGGGAACTGTGGCTAATGTGGCCAATATATTATATATAAAAAATACAGAACAAAGGAAATAGGAAAGAGGGAAAGTTGAGATTTCAGAAGAGTTTGTGTTCGTCTAGGTCTAGACTCAAGATCTGTGTCGTCATCGTCGTCTTCGGGTTTGGAAGAGCTCCACGTTGTCATCTTTGTTTGGGTGTCTCCGTGGGTGTCTCGTCCATCTGGAAGAGCTCTGCACCACTGCTAATACCAACATCGGTGATGAAGGTAGCTCATCTTGCACTTTGGCATCTTCCTTTGTATCCATTTAAACACCTAGCTCATCTTGTTTTTTTTTTTTTTTTTGGCATAAACGGGGGTTTTAACTTTGAAAAAGGTTGAAAATCAATGGTTAGATTGTGCAAATATTGAAGTAGAGTCACCTTTAGAGCAAAGAGCCCACATAGCCTAAGTATTTCTATTTCTTGATGAGGTCGCCATACAAATCTCTTGTTACTGACAATTCAAACATAGGCATCCATGCAATTCATATCTACCACAACCCGCTAGCTTTGATGTCAATTGAGCTCTGCCAAGCATATACAATTCCTTTATTTTGGCCAATAAGTACATATATTCCAAAGGTAGCCGTCCATTCTCTGTTTTTGCAATAATACAGTCCATTAATTAAACTCACGCATCACTGTCATCGTCGTTGTTACCAATATCGTTGGCGATGTAAACACCAAGCTGAACCATCCGCCTCTAAGTCCTAGACAAAAGAATGTTATCAAAATCGACCTCTGCTAGTGGATCGTCTGATAAATCGCTTTCACTATTGGATATATCAGTCCCACTATCACTATCATCATCTTGGTCGTCTTCGGCTTTGGCAAGTGAATCGACCTCAAATTTGATGTCTTTGTCGTCGGGTGCTGAAGAATCGCATTCAGGAGCTTCTAGGATTGGGTTTTTCTCTTGGGAAACAATAGTGTTGTTATCGAGAGGTGGTTGAAGCTTCGGCATTTTTGTGGGCTGTCTTCGAAGCTGAGATCGGGTTTGTGCTTCGCAGGGAATATGGAGACAAAACTCAAAGGATCTTGCGAAGATGGAGATGGAGAAGATCAGAGGAGACGAAGGTGAAGTGTCTTCGTGGGATGCATATCCCAAATCAAACGAACCGTTTTATTAGACCACGTAGGACACGATTACATTGTGGTTACCCCAGCCAGTTGCATTCAAAATTTTTCTTTACTAAATATAATTGACGATGAAATATATTATAATGAAGAATTTTGCAATATTTGAAAGAAAGCGTGGGAAAATCTCAATCTATTTAAGCATTTTTATCATGAGAAGTGTTAAAGTTAATAATGATAAAGATATTTCATAAAAATAAATTTATTCACTAATGATTTAAATCTAGGAAAATGTTAGTTCAACTTATAAAAGTGATCGATTGACTTTTTTATTTTATTTGTTTATTTTTTTATTTTACTTAATAGTTAAGAAAGTAAATATTAATGAATTGATTTTTTTTTCTATTTTACAAAATATTTTTAAAATATATAAAAAATGATTAAAGAAAAAAAAGAAAAATAAATAAAAAAGTGCATTTGCACTTATCAGTTGAAATCTTCTATTGTTGTATCGGTTCTGTAGCACTACCCTTAATTAAATCTAATGTATCACATCTTATCAAACTCAAAGCATGCCAATATTTATTAATGGAAAATGCTAGGTTGCCATGCACATGGTTTTGCTTCTGGGTGTATGTGATTGTACATGTATTTTATTTTATTTTTTTAATAGTTAAGAAATTGATTACTAGTGATTTCATATATTTTTTTGAATGTTTAAAAAATACTTGAAAGAAAAATGAAAAAAAATACAAATATACCAAAGGCAAGCCCAACTATAGATACGGGATGATAGAGTAATATTATCAATTATAAATTTATTTTTATAAAATCTCTACCTGTAGTAGCTTATAACTAAAAAGCATAGATCTCACTTTTACGTATATCTTTCTGGTAATGAGATTTTACCATATTTGGTATGGGTTATCTGCTATAAATCCAAAGTACAATCTAGGCTAGCTACGTTAAACGTGAAGAAAGGTCTGTTTTAAAAGTTATTATATATTGGCAGGCATCGATATCTTCGTTCATGTACTAAGCATTTTGACCCTAAACATCAATCATTTTCGTTGATATTATTTCAAAGAGGAAGAGAGAAAAAGGCCGGGAGATGCGCTTCGTATTGTGTGATCGATATATATACACAGTTTTTCTTTTCCTTTATATTCTTTTTGTTTTTTCCCATACAAATTTCAAAGAATACAGAGTCGACATAGAGTGAGTACTAGGGTTCAGCATATACACAGTCCTAGGCCCTCTATCCAACAGGTGAGATATAATTAAACAATTATGGCATTCAAAGTTCTACACACTGGATTCAGGTACACTAACTCCAGAATAGTGTCATTCCATCATAATGACCAAGAGACTATAACCTTGAAGCAGGAAAGCTGTGAGATATTGCATATATATATATATAGGAGCTGCATGCAGCTGCTGCACATCCCCAGGACCCTGCACAACGTAGATTCCGAATGGGAGGGCACTCAGGCATCAACAAAAAAAGAAATCAGTTTTATCGAACACTACTAGAAAGCAAGGAAAGGTACGTACTACTAGATTCCAAAGAAAGAGACAATATACGTATATACAGTACTCATTTTTAATAGCAAATATTGAAAGTGTTCAAAATTATAATATGCATTGTGAATACATATGATATTTTTTTATTGGAGAATGGAGAGGAGATGGGATTGGATCATGAGATGTATGGGATGGGATTATGAGGCGGTAAAAAGCAGCAGAATGGGGGAAGAAACAGATCCATGATCCACTGTTAATTTCTATATGGTTTGTATGTAAGTGTGTGTGAGAGAGAGAGAGAGAGAGACAGAGTATGTCTGGACAGAGAAAAGGGCAAAGGAAGGGGCAGAGAGAGGGAGAGGGGCAGTTCGGATTGAGAATAAGTGTGAAAGGCACGAGACATGAGGAGAACAATAAATGAGAAGGGAGGGTAAAGAAAAGGGTGATGAGGCTTATGATAAGCCTCATGATCGTCACGTCGTTTTTCATTCACTACTCCCAAAAACCTCCCAGAATTCCACGCTTCCTCTTCTTTCTCACTCCTCTGATCTCTCTCTCTCACACACACACCACCTTCCTTTGCTTTTTTCTTTCTTTCTTTTCTTTTCTTTTTTCTTTTTTATTTATTTTTACTTTGTCGTCATCTTCTCTCTCTCTCTCTCTAAATAGCCTAGTCAACCTCATGTCTTGCTAACTTTGTTCCATATTAAACCAACACCATTCTCTCTTTCTTTTGGCCTAGCTAGTGATGATCAATCCCCATCTCTGAAACTCAAAATACTCACTATTTCAGCTCAACTCACCATTTTCAACATTACCTCTCTTCAAAAGCATCAATACAACTAATTGCATGTCGACTTCCAATATGCCATTCCCTTGAACATTAATACTCTCTTCCTTGATTTACTACTACAACTCCATACTTTCACCCATCGTATCGAAACTTGTTACCCTCGAGGGAAAGGGAGAGTATGTAAGAGATCTATTTAAAGCGCCTGGCCACTTTACTCCCCTACTTCATGTTCCATCATATAGCTCTTCACATATAGAGTTAACCCTTCAATCTGCTCCACCTAGAGAGAGAGAGAGAGAGAGAGAGAGAGAGAGAAACCCTACTTGTCTTTCCTGGTCTTCATCAATATGTGGATGATGGGTTATAGTGATGGTGGGGAGTTTAACATGCCTGACTCATTCAATGGCCGGAAACTTCGGCCGCTCATCCCAAGGGCGCCTCTGCTATCAGCAAACAACAATTCAACCACAACCCCTCCTCCTTGCTTGAGCCGTCTTCATGGCACCGATTTGTTTTCGCAATATCACCATATGGGTATGTGTTTTTTCTGTGTGTTTGAGTAAATTTGTTTATGTCATGTGCTAGTAAGCTTGTTCCCAGGTTGCCTGCATGTGTTTCTATGTGTGTTTGTTACATATGGCTATTGTTGCAGCAGCTGTGGCTGAGCAGAACAAGAGAGAGTTCAATACTCCGCCGGTTGTAGTGAGCTCAAGGTGGAATCCGACACCGGAGCAGTTGAGGGTGCTGGAAGAATTATACCGACGTGGGACGCGGACTCCTTCGGCTGACCAAATTCAGCATATTACCGCACAGCTTCGAAGATACGGTAAGATTGAAGGGAAGAATGTTTTCTACTGGTTCCAGAATCACAAGGCGAGAGAGAGACAGAAACGCCGTCGTCAAATGGAATCGGATCCTGACGTACACCACCGAGATATCGAAAACTTGGAGAGGAAAGAATTAGGTACGTAAAACGCAAGTAAGATAATTAACTTTAATCTGTCCATTGTTATTATCATAGTCACATAGAGTACTTCATGTCGTGGAGAGAGAGTAAGAGAGAGAGAGAGAGAGAGAGGTGAGCTGATTTGTATGGCATCTTCCATTACCTTTGGTGTTAGAGATGCTTGATTTGGGTTGCTTTTTTCTAGTCTGATAGTTCTTTCGTGATGTAAAGTTGTATTCTTTTTGTTTTTCTTTTTGTCTACAGGGGCAAGCAAGACAGTGTTTGAAGTTGAACAGACAAAGAACTGGGCACCCCATACGAACTGCAGTACTCCTGCAGAGGTCTATTTCTACCTTCCTTTGTCTCTGTCTTCCAGCATAGACTAACCCTCCTTTTTCAACTTGAAATGCCTTTAGTCTCTAAAAAGACAGTAAGAAGCAATTAAGCAGGGATAATTTGGATATGATTACGATCTAGATCATGTTCAGTTTATAATAAAAGGTGTTATTGGAAGATATGCACTAGGGAACCAACAAAAGCTTTGTTTGTTGGGAAATGAAAAGGGTCTAAAAGCTGGATTCCTTCCTTTCTGTCGGGGCTGCTGTTATGAAACTTAGCTGGGATTTTGGGTCCTGTGCTTATTCATGTCATTTAGGCCAGTCTTAGGGGCGCCCCCCTTGACATTCTATAGAAATGAGCACCTTGATATCGAAAGGACAACGGTAACCCTATTAGCGTGGTACTATGTCTATCATGTTGGCTTCTTTTGGACCATGTCCCTGATCTTCAGAGAATAGCAATTTACTTTCTTAAAGAGAATTAGTCCGGGAGTGCCCCATTTAATGGACAAATGTTTGGTTCGTTTTATATCAAATTTTAGATTTGGAAATTTCATTTGATGCATGTCTTTAATGATTTTCAGGAATCTGTTTCAACACAAAAGGCAGCAAAAGCAGCAGCAGTGGCAGAATGTAGGACAGATGGATGGATCCAATTCGATGAAGGAGAATTACAGCAAAGAAGAAACTTTGTGGAAACGAATGCCACGTGGCAGATGATGCAGTTGTCCTTTTGTGCTCCTCCGGCCCAGTACCTCATAAACACCCCTACTACTTTATCTTTTGCTGCTGCTGCTGCTGCTACTACTACCACAGCCCCAGCATCAGCAAGATCAACAATTGACCAAAAGTTCATCAAGACTCGTGACCTGAACATCTTTATAGCACCCTACAGATCATCAGAAAGTGGTCTTAACCACTTGAACAATGTCAGCGATGAATTTGAAGATGATCATATTGGCTGTGGCGGGGAGTCTCAAACCCTTCAACTCTTCCCTCTTCGGAGTAGCAGGAGGCCGGGTGGAAACGATAACATTAACGACAAAGAGACTGAGATATCAGACTCAGCCATGAATGCCAACTTCACACCTTGCCAGTTTTTCGAGTTCCTTCCATTGAAAAACTAAACCATACATGCTGCAGGGAGTTTATCTTTTGTCGGTAGAGGCGGCCAGCAATATTATATACATAGCCGATTCTCAGATATTCCATGTATGGATGGAAGTTGATATAGCTAGCTAGGTTTAGTAATTGGGGTACTCATGTTGCATGTAATCTTAATAGAAAATGGGACTCGTTTATTGTTAATGATGTAACATTTCATCGATCATGAATATGCATTAATGGGTAAGATGCGGGTATGAAATAAGGTTGCCTTAAAAATGCATTTGGACCATATATATAAATTTGAAGAGAATATCTCGAGTGGTTTATTAAATTTGAATTGATGCAGTCCTTGTCTGACCTCATGCTATGATCATCTCGTGTGTCATTTGCTTGCAATTTGCATGAGAGAGAGAGAGAGAGAGTTGGGTCCTCGACTGAAGGGATCTGAAACGAACAAGATGAGAGAGTCGTTTGACGTTGAAATTATGGGATTTTAAATGGGGGTTAGATGTGAAAGGCTTTGATGTTGAGGTGACAAAGGATTTTGCCAAAAGAGCTATTTTCTTCTTTCGTTACATATTCAGTATCATAAGATCATGGTATGTGCATGTTTACATTCTATATATATAAATCATTTTCCAAATTTAAATTGGGCACAATGATGTCGGTGAAAGAACTATTTGGTCAGAAAAAAAGAGAGGAAAAAAATGTCAGTGAAAGAACAAGAAAGCTCGCCAGTTCAGACGTGGGAAGCATATCATGCAGAGCAGGTACATGCAAGGTATAAATTCGAGAATTAAAACTACTAGAAATGGTATTTACAGAGTGTGTAAATCTCGCATATTATTATTATTATTATTTTAAAGTGAATGAAATTAAATACACATGAGAAAATTATTTCTTAATGATGGACCCTAGCCATTTTTTGCAAAGGGATCGAATGTGCAGCTTGCACTCCTTAAAAGTGTACCTAGTATTACTCTTAAAACTAACAATGAAATATTTGTGAAAATTATGATAATGGTAGAAATACAATATTTTTTACAACAGTTTTTATAACTCTATTAATTATAAATGGAGGAAACTAAATTATGTAAGTTTTGATATTCAAATAAAAAAAAATATAGTACTTTTAATTAATAAAGTGGTACTATATATAGCTACCACATTGTTTTGTTGTACAAATATAGTTATGTAATTAATATCATTTATATGTATTCAAAAAATTAATATCTACCTAGCATTACTCTTAAAACTAATTAACAATGAAATATCTGTAAAAATTATGATCATAATGGTAGACATACAATGAAATATCTAGCATGCATGGTAATTACTTACAATATTAATTTGGCAGAAGCAAACTTCTAATAATTTTTTTTTTTCATTTAGAATATTGAAAAGTATTATCAATAGTTGTAATTCCATTAAACAATTATAGTTAAAATCTACCTTTTTCACATATCTAACAAGGATTGAATTTTCCCAGAAGTTCATGTATAAAACTTAAAAGAAAAAAAAAACAAAAAGAAAAGGGAAAAGACCAAAGTCTTGAGTTAGAAGAACTTGGTCTTAATTAGAAAGTTGTGAAGGTTCTTTATTATAGGGCTGGTGCATTTGTATTGGGCTTTAATGGAAGTAATGATAATTCTGTGCCAAATATAACCTAGGTTACTTAGCATTTTCCCTTCTCAAATATAATATCTGTTGATGTAGTACTATAGTTATGTACCAATTCTGAAGGCAAGTTGCATTGGTTGGTATGAAATTTAATGGCATGGTATGCTCAATAAGGTGATACTATAAGTGTTTGGAGAACCTGAATGGACATATCTATCTATCGACATGATGGCATTCACTTCGTCGTATTAAATAAAACCAAAAGACAAAGCAAAGTCGGCAGATCGATCATTACTTCTATGGAAGCCTAAAATAATGTAAGACCTAATTTGGTTACACAGTTCAGATGAAAGAAAATGAAATGAGATTTTTTTTTATTGAAAATTAAATAAAATATTTTTATAATGTAATTTGTTAATATAATTTTTGTTTTGAGATTTGAAAAAGTTGAATTATTTCTTATATTGTATGTGAGAAAAAAATTAGAATTATTATATGAGATGAGATAAAATAATTTTATTCTGTGTAACAAAACTAGTTCTAAATATATATCTTTGATTTAATCTCCTCAATTTGACTGCTCATGTGTTTAATTTATTTTATTTATTTATTTATTTTTTTAATATTAAGAAAGTGACTACTAGTGTATGCATAAATTTAAAATGTTTAAATATGTTTAAAAAAAATTGAAAGAAAAAAGAAAAAAAAAAAAAGGAATGCACTAGGAACACGCGTGCCCAATGTTAATAAAGTGACTAATAGTGTATGTATAAATTTAAAATGTTTAAAAAAATTTTGAAAGAAAAAAAAAAAAAAGGAATGTACTAGGAACACGCCCAACAATACATACTAGGCAGCCCCGCCCTAATACTGTGTATTTAGAATAAAGAACTATATTAGTTAAAACTTGATTGTCTTTCGATAGTTTAGACTACACAAATAGATCAAAAGAACATTTGGAAAACTATATGACATTATTTCATGTTTTTGGCCATGAAGATCACATGCATGAATCCCTAAATATAATCATAACATATACTCATTCTTTTCTTAAAATATATTGAGAGTTCGTTTAAAACTTTCAATTATGTGATTAGGAGTCAATTCTGCCTTAGAATTAATTATATGTAGATTTGTTTTCGTTTTCTTAGTTACAGGAATATCATTCTTATGATCATGGCCGTGGGCTGATTAGCTGGGAACGTACTGATCAAGAGCGAGAGTCTATACCATATAATAATATCTACTCTATTATAATAAGTGGCTATCTAATTAGTAATAGTAACTTTTGTTATTTTTCTGATAACTTTTGTTATTTTTTCGTTAAGTCCGTTAAATCCTGTTTTACGAAAAGGCTCTTAAGACATTTGACTATTTGATATGTAACTCTCTTGTTGAATTTAATAAAGGATCATGTTTTATCAAAATGGTCCTTAATAGTCCTGCAGCGCACATGAATTGACATCTCTTTTCATGTCCTTTTTGTTCTGACAGTGTACTCATTTTCCTTTCTTTTTGTTTCAATTTTTTAAAATAAAAAAATTAAAATGACTTTACTCTTTAGAACATAAACACTTCAGAGTTTAGATCTTTTGCCTTTCTTTAACTTTGTATTTTCTTATCCAGACAAATAAGCTACTGATTTTTTCATTTTTTTTTAATTTAAATCATTATATTAGGTACATCTCGAGGTCATTCCCTAGTATATATATATATATATATATATAATAATTCAAGGACGAAGTCATGATTATGAATTTGGAGAGACCATGTATTTTTAGGTCTGAAATAAATAATTAAATTGAAATTTGTATGAATACTATTTTTACGAAGCAATAAAAAACCAAATAAAAAATAAGAAAGAAAGCTTGTATTCTTCCATGAATACTCATAATTTTGCATCTAAAGTTTTCATATGTTGCAAATAAAAATTTTTATTTTTATATTTTTATATAGGAAATAGACTTCATTAATTCATGAAAGCGAAGTTACAGCTGTAACATGATACATATATGGAAAATTCCACATTACAAGCCGACTACTCACGGTTGAGGCTCTACCAGTACACAAATTCCTTTGTGACTGGTACGGTCTTAACTTCTATAATTCTTTACAGATAAACCATCTGAGAGACCACACTCTACCTAAAACAGAGATTTGAAACCCCACCTCTAGAGGAGGAGAGGACTTTCACACTTTGGACAAAATGTCCAAGAGACTATTTTTTTTTTACCTAAATAAAAGCAAATAACAATAAACATTATGATAGATGTGAAAATGTTGGATTACAACTGTATATCTGAATTTTTAGATTGAGGGAAAGCAAAATACAAGAAAAAAAGAGATTGTGGTGTCATGTGAGGGACACATGCCACGCTAGGAGTGTGGCGGCCAGTCGAGTCTAAAGAAACCGAGGTCCTTGGTCCCATAAACACCGCGCATAGCGGCAGTAGGAGCTTCCTGGTGCGGTGGCGCGTGGATCTCATGAGTTGCTATGACTCGCGCGTGTGACTCATGTCCCGCTCCGTTCGACGAAAGCCTCCAGCCGTCTAAAGGATCGGCAGCCTAGGAATCCTGCGGAAGGGGTTGTGGTGGTCGCTGGGTTTCGAAAAAAGCAGATCGGCATTTTGCCATACTTTGGATAGAAAAATAAACAAAAAATTGAAAAATAAAGGACTACACAGTTTGTGGTCTAACTAGATGAGAGGAGGGAGGGAGGGAGGAGCTAAAGCTCCACCCCCTGGGTTGGGTTTTTGTTGGGGCGGCTCTTTGGAGAGAAAAGGGAGAAAAAGCTTACGGCTAGGATATTTTTTGAAGGTTTCAAAATCTTGTCTGCATTTTGATGTTGAATGCTTAATAAGAAAAAAGTTGAACTATGAAAATTACGATCTATATAGAAATTACGAAAAGAGGTAATATAAGTAAACCATAAATTAAACTTTGCATTTTATTGAATAATGTGTATCAGTCATATATTTGAAACTTTTTTAGTATAACAATTACATACCACATAGTTATAAGCTATCTAGAGAACGTATATTAATGTCCATAATTCAAATATAATCTAATTTCTTGAAATAAAATAGAAAAAAGAAAAAAATGTAGCTACCATAAAATTTTAAGTAGAGTAATTCTACATATAATCGTGAAATGCATAAACGCCACATAAATTCTTTGAAAAAGAGTGGGGTCCATTATTAAAAAATTAATTTTTTTTATATGGGTTTTATGTTTTATTCATTTTTTTTAAAGCGATTACGTGGTGGTTGCTTAATCCACGGTTGCAAATATCTTTTTTTTTTTAAGTATGACCAAATTCTAATTTGATGATATATAAAGAAGATCTATTAAAAATTTATTGATAATTTACAAAGCATCCCTTGAGACTTGCCATTTAAGACTATTGATCGGGGCTAGATTTCAATTGTGGACAATAACAAAAATAATTAAGGATATGTTTGGAAAAAATGTTTTACTTAAAATTCTCGTCTTCATCTCATCTCATCTCTACACTTTTTTAAATCCCCATACAAAATATAATAAATAATTCACCTTTTTCAAATTCCAATATAACTTTTTCAAATTCCAATTCAACTTTTTCAAATCTTAAAATTAAAAAATAATATTTTAAACTTTAAAACAAAACACAAAATTCTCATCTCACCCCCAAGCATAACCTAAGTGTCAAAATTTAAGAGTGAGATGCAAATTGGATGATATAATAAACACTACAAAAAAATTTATTCTTTTATTGTTAGTTATTTTGTGTGAAAATGATTATTTTATATCAAAATCTATTATTATTGTAAATAATTATTTTCGTCATAAATAATTTATCATATATCAATGTTTATTTTTTTTGTAGTGATATAATATATATATATATATATATATATATATATGTATGTATTAAGAGAGGTATAATATATATATATATATATATATTCTACCGTTGGGATCTTATATTGGCAGGACAATGAACAGGCCGAGAGAGAATCGGAGATGATGAATGATCAGTTTCGACTTACTTTCGGAGGAAGCAGTTAATGCGTAACATGGAATTGTTTAAATACTGATATATCGATCGCTGGATCGGTACGTTCCTCGGAAAATATGCATTCTCTCTCGATCGATCGCTTTGTAGTACCTTTTTCCATATTCCAAACCCTAGAAGCATGTCATGTCTGTCTCTAGGTATGCGTGTGTATGCGTGTATATATATATATATATCCATCCTCTCAGCATCTGCAACCGATCTCATATGTATCAGACATACTCAGACACACAGAGAGAGATCTGTTGTGATCTGTTTCATGCTGCATGCATGCATGCCATGCATATTAAGAAAGATCAGTATTAGATATATTTATGAGTTAGGTAAGTATTATGCAATTTTTTTTAAAAAGGAATAGAGTCTACGTGCTGTTAAGAAATTAATTTTTTTTGTATATTTCTTCTTTGGCTCTGAGAGTTTTTCTTCTTTTCTTGAAAAAATTTGCAGTAATTAATTTTTTTTTATCTGTTTTATTTCAAAAAAAAATTAAATTAAAATATAATACTCATATTAGATTATTTTTCTTTGAATGTTTATAATTATCTGAGTGAAATATATTTAAAAAAAAACCTCACGTTTACTGGATAAATAGCTAGCTAGTTATGCAGTATATAATTGCACTAATTAATTAAAACTTTTTAATTAAATATATGTTACTGCTATACACATTATTCAGTGAAATACAAAACGTAATTTATGGCTTACAAATATTACCTTTCTTTTATAATTTCTATATATTCGTTTCCATAGTTTCAACCTCACATTTTGATTGCAATATATGAAAAGTTTAAATGTAAAATTACTAGTATTCATGGAAAATGAAAATTTGAAATTTATTTATTTATTATTTGTTACACGTTTTTTTAATCACAAGTATTCCTAAAAAATATCAATTTAATTAACTATTTATTCTAGACATAAAATTATTTGATCCCTCCAAACAATCTCTACCTTCACTTTCCGAAACTTCTGCTCTTAATTTTTTTTTTTAAATTAATAGGTAGGTCAATTAATTCTTTTATTCCAAAAAGAATGGACCTAAAACAATGTAAGAGCATTTCTTTTCATTTCTAATTATTTGTTTTGAAGTTCTTATTACTATAGTAGTGATAATGGCGCTAGATATATATAGTTGGAATTTATATGAGTTTAGGCCATTTGGATGCCAAATTCATCTCAACTCATGTTATCTAATCATTATAACTTTTTCAAATTCTAACATAAAATATAATAAATAATTCAACTTTTTCAAATCTCAAAATAATAATATTAAAAAATAATACTCTAACAATATTATATTCAATTTTCAACTTTAATCTCAACTCAACTCAACTCGATCAGTTTAACATCCAAACGTAGAAGTTTAGAACCTTATACCGGAATCATTAATTCCACTTGTGAAATTTATTACGTTTATTTGAAAAATATAAAAATAGTAATATTTTTTAATATTAGTTGACTTAGGTTATACTTGGTAGGTGAGATAAGATGAAAATTTTTAAAAATTTTATAAATAGTGTTATGATAAAAGTTTAAAATATTAGAATTTGAAAAAGTTGTATTGGGATTTGAAAAAGTTGAATTATTTATTATATTTTGTATAGAAATTTTAAAAAGTTGTAATGATGAGATGAGATAAAGATAGAGATGAGAAATCTCATCTTTACCCCAAACATATCCTTAGAAGACTTCCACAACCTTGTAATATATATTAGATTCGTGAATAAGCAAACTTGCAAATTGATTTTTGAGTGCGGCTAGGGTGCCACCAAGCAGTGACTGGTAGGCGCACGTGCCTCTAAGGGAAATTTCTTTTTTTTTTTAATTTTTCTTATTCATAATTTTTTAATATTTTTAAACATTTTTGAAAAATATAAAAAAAAATTACCAAAACATTAATAGTTACTTCCTTAATCAGTAAGTAAAATAAAAAAAATGTAAATTAATTAATTAATTAAATGCATGAGCAGTTAAAATTAGGGAGCAAAATGAGATGGCATAATAGTATTATTCTTGATTTTTTTCTCTTCGGAATTGTAACATACAACCGTTGGTGGGAGTCGCTGTGTAATTGGCATTTGACATGGCGTGTCAATTAAAAAAGAAGAAGAAGTGCAGCGCTTCACTACCATTTTATTTCTCAAGAGTTCCAAATTTTCACTCCCAATACTTGAACAAATCCCCTCTCTCTCCCTCCCTTAGTTCCCTTAGTTCGCAAATCAATCTGCAATGAACTCAAGGATTTCTCCTCTCTTCCTCCCCCAGTTCGCAAACCCACATATTTTTCTTCTTCTTTTTTCTGTCAAAAAGCTTTCTTCTTCTTGCAAGAATGATGATTTATTCCTATTGATTTTTCTTTTAGTTTGGGATGATGATCTTCTCGTCATCCTTCCCTCTTTTCATCATCTCTCTCTCTTTATAATTCAACAAATCCCCCAAAATAAAAAAACCAAGTCTTTTATGTTCTACAGCTCTAATTCCAATACCCAATATTAATCAAGTCTAGAAACCACCAACCTTTACTTTCTCAAAAATTGATTGACTTCTCAAAAACCCAAAATCCAATCAGACCTCTTAGATTAAAACGCATTTGCAGAAAATTGAAAAGCCTGGAGTGAGCCGACGTTTCCAGAAGAACAAAGTGAAAATCTCTCTTCAGAACATGAAGCGATTCCAGATTCGATCTGCCTGAAGAGAGGCCTTGTAGATTCTGGAACTTGGGTAATCAACTCCTTACATCGGCGCTCACTTGCTTGGTGACGTTTTTTAGGATTTTCAATATCCTTGTGAAGTATATCTTCTCTAAACACTACTTGCTGCTCATTTCTATTTAGTGTTTGCCTTAATTCTTCAAGTGCCTGAAGAAGCATAGCTTCACGTTCCTAGGCCTCTCTCAATCGACTCTCTAGTTTAGTTCTTGCTTCATTGTTGGCACATGCCTCTGCTAATGTTTCAGCCTCCTTTGCAGCGTTCAAAGCATTTTATTAAAACACGTGGATAGCTTACATCAAGATTCCGCACCGGTTGTACAATGCCGGTTGCAAGTAGAGTTTTTCTTTTCTCTTAGGTGAACATAACAATTTGCACGGATTATTGCAATATATATGCATGCACTCATGATAATGTGGTTAGTATGAATCAATATGGGTAATATTAGGTACGAGTTTTAAATAGACAAATTCCACGTGAGTTCTTTGTAAAAAGGTGAGTCCTACTAAAACAAATAATTTTTTTATACTTTTTAAAGGTGAAGTCTACTTTTTTACAAAGCTATGCGCGAGACTTGTATATTTGAAGTTTATACAAATCATTTCTCGCATCAATATATGCAAGTTGACAGCAAACATGTCATCAATGCATACCTTCGAAATTTAACCTACCCTCATAGTATCAATACACGTATGCATCAACTAGCTAATCTAAAATTAGATTATAAACTCATTACTAAAGTACTAATATTTACACTACAAGAATTATGGCCTTTTGCCATGAATTTTTTTTCCAAGACATACGGTCGTGTCAAATAATTACCGAATCACACGAAAACCGTTTATGGAAAATAAACAATCATTTTTCCCATGAAATGACGTCGGCAAGTAAACCTTTGTGGGGAAAAGATCTTTTGCAGAGAAAAATGCTTTATTGCGGCGAATTTTTATCACCGCAATAAGTTTGGTCAGAAATTTCATCCGTTCGTGGGTTATTATCTTGTTACGACGAAGTTATCGACTTTTTGCGGCGAGATTTTTTCGCCGCAAATAAACTTACTTGACTCAATTATTCTATTCTGGATTATTCTTTTTTCGCGGCGATATTTTTTTTTCTTGCGGCGATCAAAAGTTGCTGCAAAAGATAATGACATTTATACATACCCATGTTTTCCCCTTTTCCCTTTCTTCCCAATCCCCCCCACCTTGCGTCGCTCTCGTCTCTCTCTCTCTCTCTCTCCTGGCGATTGCGAGCTGCGACCTCTCCTCTTTCTCCTTGCGACTACGAGGATAATCTCCCCCCTGTTGCGAGACCTCACCCAGTCACCTAAAGCCAGTCCCCCCCTCCCCCAATCGCGACCTCACCTAGTTTGCCGCCCTTCCCCAACCACCTCCGCCTGCCTCAGTCTAGAAGACGCACTAGGTCGACACGATGAGCCTCTCTCTCTTGAAACTTCCTCTTCTCTCTATGTAATTTGTGATGATATGCTTGTGTAATTTGTGATTTTCTTGTGTAATGGGAATCTGTGAAGCGATTATTGATCATTTTTCTTAGAAGCGATTGTCGATATGATTCTATATATATATCGTGAGTTTCTTGAGCATGTAAGAAGCATTTTTTTTTAATATAAGAATTGCATTAATTAAAAAAAATTATGGCCATAATATTTGCAAATTTAGGATGTGCAAGCCCCACACATTGAGAACAATAGTCCATTCAATAATATATAATAATTTATAAGCTGGACATAACAATGAAATCATCTAGAAAACATTTCCCACGAGTTTCACTCCCATGGCTGGTGTTCATGGGAAATGTACATTTTCGACCAAAGTTAGCAGTGGTAAGTAACTTTTTCCCTACCAACAAGCTTTGGTGATAAATGCTAATTTCCACCAAATTTCATCGTGGCAAAAAATCTATTTCCATAAATATTGTGCATGGAAAAATCTAATCAGCCAACTTTTTCCATGAACATATGTCATAGATAAACACTTTTTGTCACAACTCTTCCCATGAAGAATGATAGTATTTCCCATCAAATTATACTATATGAGACCTTATTTGCCACGAAAAAAAAATGCTTTAACTGCCAGGGATGTCGTGGGAAAAAGAATGTTTTTCCCATGAACTTGTGGTGTTGGTGGAAAAAGATACTTTCTTCACCAATTATATGCCACGGTACTACCACGGAACAAATTGGTGGGAAAATTTTTTTTCCCACTAAGGATAGACTTTTTCACATGAGTGTCACTCCAAGAAAAAATTGTTATTTGTTGTAGTGTTAGATAAAATCGTTGCTTGAATGTTTGTACACATCTTTGGATTCTGAAAGGCTCTGCTTTCGCTCTTCAAATTTTATATATAGATATAATCTTTTCTGTATATATATTACCTTTTTTTAACAGATATTATACCTAAAAAAGTTTCTTTTGGACAGCAGAAACAGATCAAGACGATAAAAAGAGCATGCAGGAACGAGAAGATTATAAGCAAATTCAGTAACTATATATATTTTGGCACCGAAAGCGCCTAAGATATTTAGATTCTGAACACATTGGAAATGGTTTGAAACAGGTATATATACAGAACAATTAAAGAAGTTGATCGATGTAAATGCTAGCTATAAATTACACAATTTCATATATAGTTCTCTATTTTTTAGAGTATATTTTATTATTTATTTTATATCTTAATACAATATATATCATATATATATATTTTTACGATTCATCATCATATTAGTCTACGATAAATATTATAAAGAAGTCTTACACCATATAACTTCAATTAACTAATATGTGATTTGTCATTTTTATCATTTTATTTAAACACACACGTGTGCGCGCACGCACATATATATATATATATATATATATATATATATATATATCTCTATATATAAAAAGTGTGTATCTAACAAAAAATTGTTGGTTTAACGGTATTGTTGTTTTCTGTTAACTTCTCTTGCCCTCTCCGTTAATCCGTTTGTTTCGTAAATAGATCAGATGTGAGGTCGGCCGAAAGGATAAGAAGAGTATTCTCGTTAAATTTTTTCGCCTTTCCGTCTTCTTCATCTTTCTACATATCCTCGTTCATTTCTCTCTCGAAAACCAAAGCCCATAGAGAGATAGAATGCGAGGCTTTCGACTGTATTCCTTGGGTTCGACGAAAACCACCTCTCCAAGGTCGACGACAACTAGCTCGACAGAAACTCTGCTTGCTGAATTTTGTGTTGGCCTTTTTTGGCGTCTCGTGTTTCGAATTTGATCGTGTTTTGGGTTTGGATTTTTGCAATTTCTGTTGGACCTGTGTTTCGAGCATTTGGGTTCGTCTTCATGGTTTTGGATTTTAGGGTTTTTGGGTTTAATTTCTTTGGTTTTTTTTAATCATTTAAAGCTTTATTTACTTTATTTTTCTGACATCTGAATCTAGGGTTACTAATATTTTGGTTTTCAAGGGCGCCAATTTTTGCCCCTATTCTACCGATTGTAGTGAGACAAAAAATAAATCTGAGAGAAGAGTTTTTCAAAGTGAATGCCTGAAAAAGAGGAGTTTTAATTGGATTGTGTTGAAGCGATACTTTGAGATTCTGTGATATTACCAGCACCAAGAATGTCTTCAGAGGAGTTTTTAATCATCTTCGGATCCTTTCGATATTACCAGCACCCAAAATGCCTCAATAGAGCATCTCCGCCGTTGGTGGGTACGTTTTCCCTTTTCAATCCTCTATTTCTCTCTGTTTTTACTTTTCATTTAGTTCTCCTTGAATTGTCTGTTTGTCAAGATGTTTTGACTACGTTTTTTGCTTTGGTGGGTTCTTGATCTTTTTGTTCTGCATTTCTATTTATTTCAACTATCCAGGTGGTGTTTAAGAACAAAATGTGTTAAATGTCTCTCGTCCATTTTGTTACACCTTGGACTTGAAAAGGGAAGCAGAGAGGAAGCAAAGTATAAGGACTTACAAAGCGCATGTTCAAGCCATACAAGTAATATACTTTATTGTACCTGATTTTTTGGGCACTCTGAAGACTTAACAAAAAGAAAAAAAAAGTTTCTTGTGCACTCTTTATAGCTTGAATGTATTTTCTAATTCATGAAATTGGAAATGTTATCGTTTCACGGTAGCTAGGCACAAGAAAATGGTACTTCTGCATCTGTTCTTTCTTGTGAAGATCATTTCCATGTCATTCTGGGTTTTAGGACTATCTCGCTCTGTTGTCCTTCTGTTGTTATGTGATTTGTGCTTGTGGACATGAATCTTCAATGTTTTTTTTTTTTTTTGTGTTTGAGCCGTACCTATAATATTTAATGAAGGTTTGGTTATAACTAATTTGATTCTGTTGGTTTTGTTGTAGGGTACATTAGTCCAATACATCTTCTTTCCCATGCTGGTTTAAGATGTTTTGTTTGTTGGATTGAAACATATCGTATGCCCTAGCAGGGTTTAGGTTTATGTTTAGCTCATATCTATGTTTGACATCAAGTTTTTCCTCCTTTTCATCAAGTAAGTCCTCTGGTCATAATATCTAGAATGGTTTGCAATTTTCAACTCTGTTCGATAATAATCTGTATAGAAGTATGACTCCTGATTAAAAAGTTTGAAAAGTTGTTTATGCATATCTTAAATGCTAAACACCTAAAATTGACTGTTTGCAACTACTGTTCATATCAGGTGTGGGATCTTGGTGGACAAGAAAGGCTCAGGACATCATGGGCAACTTATTATCGTGGAACTCATGCAGTTATTGCGGTGATAGATAGCACTGATAGAGCCAGGATCTCTATAATGAAGGACAAACTCTTAAGGTTGCTGGGACACGAGGATCTACAACATTTTCTCATACTAATTTTTGCAAACAAATAGGACCTCAAGGATGCAATGACCCTAGCTGAAATCACCGATTGCCTTTCCCTTCACAACATCAAGAATCATGATTGGCACATTCAAGCCTGTTGTGCCCTCACAGGAGACGGACTATATGACGGTATAGGATGGATCGCTCAACGGGTTACTGGGAAAGCACCAAGTTGAATAAGGAGCGGTAGAAATCAGGAAAAAATAACATTCATCTGTCCATTCATTCATGAGCTTGAAGGATGAGTGAATATAAACTAAACTGTATGAGAGCTCTTTCCAATCAAATTTGTAGATTGTTTTCAGTTTTGATTGGTCTTATAAAATATTGTGTTCTATACAATAGATTTCAGGAAACACCATTGTCATATTGAACCATGCCGTATGAGATTGTCATGTTTTGTGTGATAAAGCATACTATTAAAACATTTGTTGTCGAGGAAAAGAAGAGTGCATTACAATTGATATCTATACCATTAAGCATTTCATGAATCATTTGACAATGATTTTTTTGCTACGAAGTCCCAGTATGCACAGTGAAGCATTCCAAGTAACATTTGCTAATGACACAGTATCCTCTAACTGTATGAAATGAATCACAATAAAACTTTGTTCCAAGGCTTGACAAGTCTATACGTTGAAGCCTCTGCCAGTATCTCATTATGCAAGTTAATTCTTGAGATTAGCAATGACTATCAGAATATCCAGCATCTGCAACCTTTTGAATCTTGCGGCCCCTCAAACCATCGATCCCAAAATGGATTTATTGGGCCATTTGTCCTGCCGAACCAGAAGAAATAAAATTTACATTAAAGGTAAAAAACTTATCCAGGCAGAAATCTAGAAGCAATGAAAACATAAGGTTGGCAAATAAATATTACATTGGATTGAATGATATTTTGAATTAATATTTTTATTTTTTCCATTATGTTTTAAACTATTAAGTGAAATCAATCATTTTTTTAAAATATATATTATTCTTTATAAATAACTATTTCATAAAACTAGGCAAACGTGGTTTGCACGTTGATCTCACCTAGTATATATAAAAGTATTAAGATAAAAAGGACAACAATAATAAATTACATATTAATTAGATGGAGGCCGTGTGTGAGGTAAAGTTTCTATATAGAATTTCTCTCAACCCACTCGTCGCACTCGATGGTCTTGAGAATTAAGTACAATGCAATGAATCTACCTTAAATTGTCTGTTTTTTTTAACCTCCAAATCTAAAGAAAGAAAGTTCGATCGAGTAGTTATCATGTATCCCGAAAGACTTGATGAACTAAATAAATCAAGGAAAATGTTTCTTAGCCTCTTTAATGTTACTGTTCAAAGTTATCACTTGACTATTTTAATATTTATTTTATTTTATTTAGTGATTAAGAAGGTGATTATTAGTGAAATTGTATTTTTTAAATTTTTCTAAATGATTAAGATGTTAAAAAAATATTTAAAAGAAAATGATAAAAAAAAAAGAGCAACAAATTTGTGCTAGCAGGCGGCCCGTTGTAGTCATAAAAGAATTACACAAAAATAATCTCACAAACTTACGTGATTTTATATGATCTGTCAGATCTACCTTACAATGAAAGTAATTTTATAATTTGATTAATCATATCAAGCCACATCAGTTTGTAATATTTCTTTTATATAATCTATTTGTGTCTAGAGTATTTTTCATGAATATATAAATCCGGCCCACATGAACTAAAAAAATCCTGCATGCCAAGCTATAAATCATGAGAGATGAGTTTGGGAATAAAACTTGCCCAAAAATGAATAATGTGGGACAAATTTCATAAATATTGCAGCTAATTAAAGCCATTAATTTCTATATCCAGCGGTTCCAATTAAATTATTGTGGTAATTAATGAATTTGTCTAGCTCCACATTGCGTATAATATTCATCAAATATATATATGTATTCAATTATCTCTATTATAAATGTTTGTCACGAGAGCTTATTAATTAAGATCATATATTTACGTACTTTGTCTGTCCTTTGTGCGTGTTTCAAGCAATTCGGCTTCCTGTCGGTCGACTTTGTACGTGGTCCCTTGCTGGCCAGGGATCTACAACTTTGATAAGCACATACATGAACTCCACACAAGTACTATATTCCTGTTCCTACCTTATATATATATATGGATGCTAGGAAATTATTCTATGAATTAGTCATGTTTTGCATGTAATTAGTAAGTTTCAATGACAATTGGTTATAATAAATAAGAGAAATGATCCTCTTTGTTTAAGATTTGTCATTGCCAATCATACATGTTAATATAACGCATTTTTAGTGTCTTTTCGTTTCTATTGTTGATATGTGAATCCATTTTAAAGTGCAGTTTAGATAATGAGATGAAATAAAATAGTTTTAAATAAATTGAATAAAATATTATTATAATATTATTTTTTAATAATATTATTTTTTAATATTTAAAAAAGTTGAATTCTTTATTATATTTTATGTAAAAATTTTAAAAAATTATAATAAAAAGATATAAAAAAAATGAGATAAAACATTCTTACTATCAATATATGTTATTGAGATTGACAAAATTTAATATTAAGATGGAATAGTTAGCATTATTCATTATTAATTTAAACAATGTTATAATTCATCTTTGACTTTATCATCTTAATCAGTCACATCGCCTACATGTTAGATTTGAAATCACCTAATAATTTCAATATATAAATAAAAAAATCACTTAAGTACAACACATTTTCCGTTATTAGTTTTTATTTTGTCAGTTTGATTTCTTTTAATGGTACGGATACTTAAATAACAAAATTCCGACTAATCTTAAAAATGTACATACGCTTGATAAGAAATTTTCTACTCACTCTAGGGCTC
Organism: Cyclocarya paliurus; assembly: GCA_029856935.1. NCBI lineage: Eukaryota > Viridiplantae > Streptophyta > Magnoliopsida > Fagales > Juglandaceae > Cyclocarya > Cyclocarya paliurus. Next base: position 32,446,566 of record CM056947.1, on the reverse strand, counting down.
GTTTAGATAGTTAAAATATTTTAGAATTCTATTAATAATAGTTTAATGATTTAAGTTTAGAGATTTTATCAGATTTTGGGAAATAAGAGAATAAATTAAATAAAAATATTATAAAGTTAAAAAATTATTTGAATATAATTTTTATTTAAAATTTTTTAAAACAAATTGTATTATTTTTTGTGTTTTATTCAACATTTTGGAAATTTGTATTGAGTTTTGTATTTAGATAATAGTTAGATAATGATTAAATGAAAAAGTTAAAAATTTGAAATTAAAAAATATTTTAAAATTTGAATGATACTTGAGAAAGAAATTATGAGAATTTTTTAGAACATATGAAAATATGTAAGCGTCCAAACAAACTCTAAGACCACTAGGGCTCCCCAGTGAGATTTTCTTTTGTAAGACCACTAAGCATCATTTGGAGAATGGAATAAAATGAGAAATCTGTGAATAATAATTAAAATAGTTTGAATTAATATATTTTATTAGATTTTAAGAAATAAGAGAAAAAAATTAAATTAAAATATTATAAAATTAAAATATTATTAAAATATAATTTTTGTTTTAAAATATAAAAAATATAAATTATTTTTTATGTTTTGTTTAAAAGTTTAAAAAAATTATAATAATTGATTATTTTTTACATTTAAAAATTGAGTATTAATGTTCAGAAAGAAAATGGTATGAGATGTTTCCAAATCCCAATTGAGGCCAAAGTAGAAGACTCTTTTTTTTTTTTTTCTTGATTCTTTAAAGTCGTCATCACTATTAAGAACAGTACGGCAGAGGCGACAGGCGGCTGCAGAAAATGGACAACACGTATGACTTCATAAACGTGTAGACGAATTGGCCGACCGGGCAAAGCTAGCTTACGTTATTATTTGCTACAATTTGTCTTTTATTTATATATATCACGTTAAATGGCATCCCTTTTTTATGATGCCAACCACACCATCATCACACTTTTCTCTCCAATTTAAATCTGCAATTAATTATTTTTTCAGCTTCACATGAGCAACACATAATTATTGTAAATAATTTCAGACAGCTGACCGTAATTTTAAATAAATATATAATAATTGAAAAAAGAAAAGAAAAGAAAAGAAACTTTCATGTTGCTGTGGCCTGGCCGCCTGAGTGATTAATTTCGTGTCCCTTGAAAGCTGAATTTGCACGCAACATTAACCTATATAGCTTATTCTTCACCTACGTACGTGAAACTATATATATATATATATATATATATTATATGTGTGTGTGAGTTTTGATATACATATATCGGTATCTTTGTATAACACTACCAATCATTTTTTAACATAATTAATGTGGAAATCTCCATCAAACCGTTTCGACTAGTTTTGGCTTATACAAAACAGCCTGACAGTAAGTTTTGGTTTTGGGCCAAACCAAATCGGTCGACTCAGGTTTTAACCCTAGTTTCTACATTAGCGATATGTTGGTATGTAAAAAGAAAGGTTTCTAAACAGATTTTCCTTATATAGATATATATTAATTAAAGATAGCTTAGATGAAAGAATAACCTTTTAATGATTAATTATACTACTCTACAATCTTGATTTTGTCATCATTCATGCTACTAGGCTCGGGCCTTTTATGTAGAGAAGAAAAAATAAAAAGAAAAAAGAAACAGAGAGAATACAAATGTCCAGACCAACACAAGAAAAGATAAAGAGCTCTTGTGGAGACAGGTGTCACAGTCCACGAATGATGTGCTTGGGCCAGTTTAATTCCATTTATAATTGTTTTTATTTTGATTTAACAGGTTATTTGGACTACAGTGTAGCTAGTGGGCTTGGGCCCTTAGTTTTATTTTCTTGTATGGCTTTAGATGTGTTAGCCTAGGCCCATGTAGGGGTCATCTTCTTTATGTACGAGTCAAGGGCTTTAAGGTTCATTTATCCAGAAAGTTAATGAGAATTCCTATTTCATTTCTCTTATCTTCTTCTTCTTCTTCATTTCTTCTATGGAGGTGTTCCTCTTGAAGTGAGTAATTTCAATATATTTTCTTTTAAGTAACTAGAGATGTGTTATAATTAGTATCAGAGAGACACCGATTTCTGTGTTATCAAGTTATAGAAATGGAAGAAATTATCTCATCGTTATTCAAAATCAAAGAGTTGGTTGAGCAGTCACAACAACGTTATGAAGTAATTCTGTAGACATTCAAAGATGTCAAGAATAGCTTTGAAGGCTTTAGGAACAACTTCCATGAAAACTTCACCTATATGGAACAAGAGTTTCGTGAGATATAGGAAAAAGAAGATGAATAACAAGCAACATTCCTTGTTCGAGTTCATCGTTGAATAAAATTGCCTCTCTCAGATCCTGGTTAGTGATGACTCCTTTTCTAACCCTAGAATCTTTCATCACCACCATATGCCTCATTTATTATCTGGAACAACTCAAGTAGTAGCCAAACCACATCGTCCCCAGTCCTTCCAAACCAAACATTTGATAGAGGTTGATGACGAACGAATTTTAAGCCACCGAAAATTCAAAGCAAAAGCAAAAATGGGAATCAATGAAGATTTTCTGGACGACAAGGTCAAGCGGATGAGAGATCTACCCTCGAGCTTCTCCTTTGATGCAATGCCCTCCTCATCCAAATGACCCACTCTGGAAGAAATAAAGTCTTCATTCCACGAGCTCAACTAGGAAAATCGGTTCATTGGCTCAAATTTGGTTCGTTGATTCATTGGTTCGAGCACCACTACTATTGCTCCAACCCCAAGCTTTAAGCTCAGATTCTCAGATTTGGAATTTTGACCTTGGAGGAGTCACCACCATTTGTTTTTTCACAAGTTCCCATCACAGATCACTGACTAGAAAAGCTTTTACTATTTCTATGTTTGCAATTCGTAGATTAACCTCCATTTCCAGCTCGTTGCCACTCGAGCATGGGTTGTCACTCTGGTGCCCTCATGCTGATTCTCTTCATCCAACTCACCAGCCTTCTTCGATCAAATTTAGTGGCTTCTAGAGAAGCTACATGGTCGCCTCTTCGACATTCACTAATGACAATCGAGAGTTACGCAGCTCAAAATTTCATTGAACATGGCATGGCTAATGGATGACTCTGTATTGTGTCTAAAGTGGCATACACGCCTTATGAAAGGTTGGCTTTAACGAAAGCTTACTTGTTTCCTTTAGATAAGAAGCCAGCACGCTTACCTAGGGTCCATAACTGTGTTGAATCTAGAGGGAAAATACTCCTGTGTTTGCAAGTTTTAGGAGATAAGAAAATTGCCCATCAACTACTTTATTTTTTGCCAACCGTACCCATCAATATTGAAGATGCTACTGCCAATGAAAATGAAGTTGAGAGGGCTTTGAAAGCTTGAATCGTGGAGCCTTCCATTGCTTTTCTTCCTTTGATTGAAATTCTGAGGCGGTTGTAATGAGAGGTATTTATAGATCTGATGAAACTCAGAGCAGACAAGACAAGGTTGAGAGAATATTTTTCTTCTATAAAACATCCACGGGAAGTCCATTCCAAGAAGCCAATACCCATGTAAGAGGAGAGTTTGATTTCTCGGGGGCTTTGTGGGTGATGGATAATGTGTATAATCAGAACTACGATGCACTTTCCAGAGCAGGAATCAGAACTGGAATTGATTCAAGATTCACTTTTGAAACCACTATTAGTCAGGGAGAGAGTCTTATTGTAGAGTTTGTAGCTGGTTGAAAAGGCAACAACTATATTGATGAGGTTTCAGGACAATCACTCTCTAGAAAAAGTGTCACATAGGGTAAATGCTTGTGATTGACTTTCCATAGTTGCAATTTCAATTGGAGCTTAATCCAGGTATGTTGCAATCACTACAGTTCCTTCCCATCAAGCAAAGGGCCTTACCAAATTTTAATCACTTGGGCCTCCTATTTTAAATCAGCATAAAGACAGTGGCATTGGCTTAACAATGAGAAAATCAAATTCCATTGCTTCATTGGCTCAATTCATTTATGGGTTAGGTTTGTTTTTATTTTTCATTCACATCTATATTACTGAGATTAAGCGCACACTTCAAACATTGTGCAAACTTGGAGTTGTTGGATCTTTGGCAACTTACATAGTTATTTCTCTTTTGACCACTATGTCTTGGGGAGAACTATTATTTTTCTACATAATTCTGGTTCAAAAGGGTAGTACAACTTATGAGTATGTTGTTGCCATGAGAACCCAAAGTGACCACCTAGTCCATGTCTCCTCCTCACCCACCATTTACTTGAATTTGGTTTCGTCAACTGGGCCTCTCACAACCTGGGTTCACCCATACTTCACCAATCAGAAAGGTGCAAAAATTAGGGGTTTTGTGGTTTTGACCTTTGGGAGCTTTGTGTTGGGTGTTTGATGTCTTCATACTCTGGCTCACCAAAAGGATAAGACTGTTGGGTCTTCCTTGCAAGGAAGGGTCTTTATAATAACTACTCATGGGCCTTTTGACAAAAGAAGTGGAAAAAGATTTGAGAGAATCGGTGAAGAGGCTTAGGTCTGCACATTGGGCAAAGCTGAGATTACAATAAAACCCCAAAAAATGGGTGGAACGTGCATCATTTGTGATTGTGTTTTCAAGAAAATTTTGGGGTATGCGACAACACTCATTGATAATGTTATTATTATGAAACATGAAGTGCCTGTTGGTACAAAGAAAATTCTCATTTTTGATCCGAGTGGTGGGACAATGGTGGGCAAGGATACCTCACCTTGTGGACAAGGTGCTTCTATGGGATGGTTTGTCACAATTCACAAATGAAGCGCTTGGGCCATGGACCTTGGGTCAGTTTAATTTCATTTACAATTACTTTTATTGTGATTTAACAGGTTATTTGGACTGTAATGTAGCTAGTGGGCTTATGCCCTTAGTTTTATTTTCTTGTATGCCTTTAGTTGTGGTAGCCTAGACCTATGTAGGGGTCATCTTCTTTATGTATGAGTCAAGAGCTCTAGGGTTCATCTATCCAAAAAGTTAATGAAAATTCATATTTCATTTCTCTTATGTTCTTTTTCATTTCTTCTATAGAGGTACTCTCCTCGAAGTGAGCAAATTCAATCTATTTTCCTTTAAGTAACTAGATGTGTGTTACAACTGAAGAATTCTAAATTACCATATGATGAAACGTAGTGTTTCGAGATCCAACCCGAGTTCATGGAAGTCATGCAAGTTGCATATTGGTATGGGGCTTAAGGCTTACTGTTTTCTTCACATATTTCGATTTAATCTCCTTATGGATGTCTTTTTCAAAAGTTAAAGAAAAAAGAAAAAAAAAGTATCTTTTAACATTAATTTTCTTGTGATTTGCGGTAAATAAGTAAGATTATATTGTGCAGTATCAGTAGCCCTCGTGTCAAGCCCCTTCTTTACGGTTTAGTCTTTTGCCTCATCGTTTGAGCTAAGGCTGAAAACTAGTCGATTTGATTTGATTTCAGTCCAAAACCAAACCAAAACCAACTAACTGTTTTTCTCTCTTGAAACCAACCAAACCGGCCGATAGAGAGGGGGAAAATCCACCAGATTGGTTCTGATCCATTTTCGACTGGTTCATCGGTTTGGAGGGTCGTTTTGGGCTCTTTCTTTAACCTATGTCTATATTATTTTGGGGCTCAATTGAAACCCTAATTTGATGTAGTGGGATTTTAAAGTCCATTTTTAATATTTAAGTTTCATTTTGATTTTTAAATCTCATTTGTAATGTTAAGTTTAAAAAATAAATTAGAAATAGTAAAATAGTAACTAATAAGTACATACTACTGTACGAGAAACAAAAAATAAATAAAAATAAAAACAACCCAATAGATATTTAAAACACATTACAAAAAAAAATAAAAATGAAGTGTCTTAAGCAACAATGCAATTAAAATATATAAGATAAATAAATGGCAACAGTTCTTGATTCTTCACTCTTGTTGCTTGAACCTTCAATTTTCAATAGTTGTGACATTTGATTGTGCACCCAAATCTATATAGAAATATAAAAAATAATAAAACATAAAATATTAGTGAATTTGGATAATGAAAAAAATATAACTAAATTACAAAAGCAAATGTATATTGAATTAGCAAAACATTACCCGATTCTACCAACGAGCTCTCCACATTAACCATATATTTTCGAATATCAATTGGTGTTGACGGATGTCTCAACCAATTTTCAACACAAATAAGAGCCTCAACAGTTCTCCGAGCCAACAAATTCTGAGAATAGCTCCGAGAAAGATCAAGCACACAACCTCTCATTCTATATGTTGACTAGGATGCAACCGTAGAAATTGGCATGACTAACGAGTCTCATGCAATCCTTGTAGGAATAGGATAAATAGGCTCATTAATTTTCTATCAAATCAAAAAGTCAAAAGTGAGGTGAGTGCCTCATAACCATTTGATAAATAACGATTCACTTTTATTTTGGCAACAGTAGATCCCAAGGTGGAATATGCTTGATACCACTCATTGAACCATCATGTCTTAGCATTGCCATCACCATCATTTGTGGTTGTAGATGTCAGAAGGGGCTCATGTTTTAGGCTAGTTATGGTAGAATCAAATGTAACATTATACTCCTCATACAGATATGCTAATAATTGTTTTACTCAAGCAAAACTGCAATCAACATCAACAAGTTCATCCTATCCAATGATTCCTAATACTTATCATATTTCATTCTCATGCTCGCTGCCATACTCATCAAGCAATGATTAGCACTCTAGCTCAGCCTAATAAGCTCTTTTTGGAATTGACAAATCTCTTGAAAATTGGTATTGGCCATGACATATAAAGACCTAGGAAATATCATAATGGCATCATAAAACATTTTAAAAAACTTTACAAATACCCGTATTGTCTCCTACTCCCTGACTTTAGGAGGCCCAATGCGTTCATCACCAAAGTTAGAGAGGAAGTTGTAATCCTTACTCTCTATCTGCCTGAAAACCTTCTCAAACTTCTTAGCCACCTTCAACATCATGTAGGTTGAGTTTTACCTAGTTGGTACATTAAGAAACAACATTTTCCTGCAATCAATTTTCACTTTTTCTGCACATTTTTAAACTTATCTAATCTTGCAAAGGAGAAGCTCACATATCTATCCTCATTTGTAACCATTGTGATAACGTCTTTACATTCATTCAAACACTCAATCCTAATAAAATTCAAAATATAAGCACAACATCTCATGTGCATATACTTTCCCTCCAACACATTTCTTGTAAAAAAATTGTCTTAAATATGAAATTGCAGTATTATTGGAGATTGCATTGTTAATAGTTACAGTAAATATCCTATCAATGCCCCAATCAAGAAAGCAGGATTCAACATACCTCCCAATAGTATCCCTTCGATGACTTGGGATTAAACAAAAATTAATATTTTTTTGTGCAATTTCTAATTCTTATCAATGAAATGTGTAGTTGTACACATATAATTAAGATTTTGTATTGATGTCCATTTACCAGAAGTCAATGAAATTCTTAAACCACCATCTTTAAACAACATTTTGAGCTTTCATTTTTCTAATGCAAACAATTTCATACAATATCTTGTAACTATGACATAACATGGCACTTTAAACCGAGGTTCAAGAGACCAATACAACTTTCTAAACCCTTGCCCTTCAACAACTCTAAATGAAAACTCATCTATAATTACCATCTTTGCAATCAATAACTTTACAGCCTTTTTTCTATATTTGTGGGTTACAAGATTCCTCATTATATTACCAACACTATCTTCAACTCCCTCTTTGAGTGTTGCCTCACTCGCTAAATTTTGTTGGTACCTATCCAAAGACCCACATTTATGAGGGTTTTTTAAACACGAAGGTAAGTGGTTTTGCATAGTTGAAGTTCTATTCCTCTTTGAGTGGCAGGTGTATATCTTATCACAATAATTACACTTAGTCTTATGCTCATCCACAAGACAACCCTCTACCTCCATAAAATGGTCCCAAACAACAGATGGATTCTTCCCTTCCATTTCTTAGGAACTAGACAAATATTACTAGCAAGGGACCTAAGGCGTCCTAATGTTTGGATATCTCTCAAGTCATCTTCAAAGTTAATAGTCAGTTTATTTGAATCAACATCAATTGGAGTTGACGAATAATCTATCTAACATGTAAAATACATAAATAATTACAAAATAAAAAAATAAAGAACAATACAAAACTGAAAATCACATAACACAATTAGACAGCAGCTAGTTTGCAACATGACAAACATTACAAGTCTAAGACTCTAATGTACATTTTAGTTCACTCATCTTTCCACAATTTACATAAAAACAACTTCACAACACAAGAACATAAAAAATTAACAATAATAAATTTTCCATGCAAAAACAAATATTAAAATGAACATGTAGCACATTCATAGTGAAAATAGCTCTTAGATTACTATTCACATTCCCAAAAAGTGTGCTCCAAAAATTTTAAAATTTTTGTACATACACAACTAAACATTAAATAATAGAAAAATTATTTATTAAACATCAAAATCGAGCCTTCTATATGGTATATATTACTAGTTATGTGAAATCAATTATGGTGGATTATGGAAAATCGATTTTAGGCGAGATGTAGGGAGATGTGATCACCGGTGGGCCATCGGTGTAATGGGACCGAATGGAGGAAGAGTGAGAGAATTAGGAGAGATGAGAGAGATTGGTGGAATACGGAGGAGAGATGAGTGAGAGCTTGGAAGGCCAATCTAAATAGATGGAGAGAGAGAGAGAGAGAGAGAGAGAGGCAGAAACTGGAAGAGGGAGAGCGGCGTGAGAGAGGGGAGAGACTTGGTGCATTGTGCAAGGATGGAGTGAGAGTCTTAGAGAGAGAATCAGATATGAAGAAGAGGGGAGAGGCTTGGGGTATGTTAGGCCCTGTTCTAAAACGATGTCTTTTGGTATAATAAACCAAATGGCTTTGTTTCTTCTTCTTCTTATTATTTATTTAAAACTTAGTTATAAAACGACTTCATTTAACTCACTTAAGTTAAATGTCATCGTTTTATATAAAAATAAAAATAAAAATAAAATACATATATATATTATCGATCGATTCACCTGTTTGAACACGATTCAAATCGAAACTGAACCAACCAACATTAGTTTCTAAGGTTTTGGACCTCCGGCCGATCAGTTTTGGCCGATTTTGGACTCCGGTAACCGGTTCTGATTGGTGAAAGTCAATTTAGCCAGTAACTGTTCACCTATAATTTGAGCATGTCTTGTCGTTGATAACCATTAAAGACAATTTAAGATAAAAATAAAAATTTATATATAATATAAAATGCCCACTTCAATAATAATACTATATAAAATATTTATACGATACCTATGTCCCAAGGATGAAAAGGCGCAAATTCCACCCATTCAACCTTGTCGAATTCAACGAAACACCCCATTTCATTTTTACACGTAGATGGACATGTACGTAGGAGTTCTCCAACCCCAAGTGCGAGTAGAGTTTTTGATTGCAAAAAATATATCTAAAAATATTAATTTTAGGAAAAACATTTAATAATAATAAAGATCAAAATACATAATCCAATGTATGAGTTTTTCTTGAATATCAAAAGCAATTTTCAAAACATTTTATTCTACATTTACATATAGATAAACCAATGCTCTAAGAGAAGTCTAATAAGTTGAAAGGACCCAAACGACGACGTTTTAAACGACGCCCTAAACCCTTTAATCTCTTCGGTATGCTCCGTTTCCTGCGTGTCGTCACCCAAACCCCCGATACCGCTTTCTCTTCTCTGTAAAAATTTTTCCCTTCCCCACCCACGCCGTCTGCCCTCTGTTGTCCGTTGGTCTGCTGCACGACGGTAAGCATCTTCCGTCTATCTCCCACTCTCTTGTTCATCGGTCTCTACCTCACCTCGCCGGCACCTATTTTTATTATACTATACTTAATATGAGTTGCTTCATGAACTCTTAAAGATGAAGCCTATGAATCAAGAACAAGCAAATTTTCATTTTTCTACACCTAAAGGAACTGCAAAGTATACTTACGCACGTAAGTGTACTTCCTGACAGGTGTATTAACGTTTTTGAAACAATATGTGTGGAAATGTATTCAAGTTGCACGAGATATTATTTTGAGCTTGCAGTCTTAGACCTTTTTCTGGTGTTAGGCTGTTAAGTTTTGTCCTCTAGATTATGTACTTTATGGTGTGGAGAATGTTTGGTGCTTTGGCACAGCTTTGCTCATTGGGGAGTTAGCGAGACTCATTCTGTTTCCATATTTTTTTAATCGTTTATGGAAGGTCTGAATGCAGATAGTTAAGAACTCATGGTAGTGGCTGTTTTTTCATATTTTGAAGAAGGGCTTCAAGGAATTCCAATTTTCCATTTAGCTTTTGGTCCTTTAGAAGGCAAATACAGTCGTGGGTAGCTTTTCAGGATATCTTGGATGGGCTGAAAGTGGTCCTTCCTCTGTTGTTGTCAGACACCCAATGAGCTTTCATCCCCATTTGGCAGGTTCTCAATTATGCTTCGATATCAATAAACATATCAGATTGCTACCTGGGGTTTTGAATGCGAGGTGCATGGTGACCATAGAGAAGGGGTGTTATGGTGGTGCTTTGAACAGCTTATATGGGATTCAATTTAGGGTTTTTTTTGTTTGGTTATCAAGAAAGTTTAGAAAAAGCAGAGAAGAATTGAACAGATTTAAATAAATTGCATACAGGGCAGGAAAGGAAAGACGATGGCAGAAGAAGAGCCGAAGCCGTTCACTTACATACCGGAGATAATGTTGAAGAAAAGAAAGAGCAATGAAGAATGGGCACTCAAGATGAAAGCCCAGTATGAAGAGAGAAACTCTTTGATCAGGAAGAAAGCCAAGCATGAGTTCATCAGAACGCCCGAGGACTTCATCAAAGAGTACCGCGCTAGGGTTAACTGTTTCTATCTATATATGTACGCGTTCTTGTATCTCCATTTGCGTGAGTGTGCTTTATTTTACTTTATCATGAGGTTTAAGATTGTACTGTTATTAGGAAACACTGATGTAATGTTTCTTTATTTCCTTTTTAGCAGTTGGAATTTGTAGAATGTTTTTCTGTGTTTTTTGTTGGTTGCTATAACTTCTTGTTCCATACGCCAGAGTGCAAAAGTTTTAGCATTGGGCATTATTTTGATGGGGGCCATTATAATGTACCCATCATGGGGTTGAGAGAGCTGGGACTGTTTCCTTTTGTAGACTATCTGTTTAGTAGATTGACATGTTAGAAAAGTTGGAATAGGGGAATTTGAAGTTCTCTTTCTAGTGTTCTTTGGAGGAGTGAAAACCGTTGTTTCATTTATTTGAGGCGTGAGTTTTTGGGTTAGGCAGTATATACAAAATTTAGAAAAGTAGTAATTGAGAGAATGGTGTGAGTGATTAGTTGGGAATGCTCCATGGCTAAAATATCGGGAAGGACTGCAGTATCTAAAACTATGTTGTTAGATGAGTAAAATGTTAGGAAGTATAAGAGTATATAAAACTATGTTAAATGGACTCAGACCATGTCCATTTAGTTTTGTAACCGATTAAGAAAATTTAGTTATGTTGTATCAGGAAATGGAAATGTGTCCTGATTGTTGAAATTGTGATGTTCACACCCTCAGGAATAATGAAGTGTTTACATATCTACCATGTCTGAATACTATAAAGGTGCTTTTCATGCACTTTTCTGCCAAAGTTTGGTATGTTAGGCTGGCCTATTGTGCAATATCCCGATAGTAGGTGTGATGGAGTTTTTTATGATAACTAAGTGACAAGCGTGCAATATTCATTAAAATGTGTATGCTCATCCAGGTGGCCAGTTGATAGGATTGGAAAGGTAGTCATGTGTGAGTTTCATTTTAAGCTTAATGTTTCCTAGGCCAATGTTTCGCAAGATGGCTGTTCTTGCATTTTCTAAAATTTAATAATATATTCACTTGCCTAGTGCCTGTCAAAAGTCCTACACAGTTCATATTGAAAACTGTTGAATAAGTCTTATCTTTTGTTTTCATGCAGGAATTCGACCTCATCAAGACGAAACATAGGGTAAAGAGGAAACAACCGACATCTGTGCCAACAAAATCGAATATGCTTTTTGTCATTCGCATACATGGGTGGGATTCTGATGTTTTGTGGTGATTTTGTGTGGTATGTGTACTTTTTATTTTTCCTGATGTCTCCTTCTGTATTCCAGGAAAAGAGAAATCCATCAAAATACGAGGAAGGTCTTGTACAATATGAGATTGAGGTCAACGTTCAGTGGTATATTTGTGAAGGCAAATGAAGGGATTATGGAAAAGCTGCAAAGAGTGGAGCCATACGTCACATATGGGTAGGATACACAACCTTCTTTTTCTAATTCTGATGCAATAAATATAATGTACCGAATAAGCTGTTGGATAAATGTACAATATGTAGTGGGCACTTGAACAATAATTCAAATAAAGCTTTTAGCTTTACATTAGGGACTAGGAGTAACTAGCTTTGTGTTCCCGTTGTTTACTTGGTTTTCTGTCTTTTGGGTTCTTTCTATAGACTATTATTCCGTAATGTTCTTCCTGAATTAACTAATCCTTTTCCAGATAGCATCGACAACTTTATATTTATAATTTTGGATCAGATCATCAACGTTGCCTTGGGGGTTTCTACTTTATTTATTTAAGCCCTATGTGATCATCTTCTTGGATCAGGGATGCTAATAAGCCACAGAAATCTGAGTTTCAGGCTCTTTTAAGTTGATTTTCTCCCTTGATACCTGAATTTCCTTGCATTTTAAAATTCAAATGAGGAAGATTATTCTTATGATGCCCTTGCTTGATGTGCCCCTTATAGTGTCTTGTTATTCTAATGAGATTTGCTTGTTTGTGAAGATACCCAAATCTAAAGAGCATTAAGGAGCTGATTTACAAGAAGGGTTATGCAAAGATAGACAAGCAGCGGGTTCCCCTCACAGACAATAACATCATTGAACAGGTGTAGATAAAGTTGCTGAATCCTGGAGTTTAAACATCTTTTCGGTCTAAAGTTTCTAATCCTCTCTCTGCCTGTCTTTTGCTGCAGGCATTGGGGAAGTTTGGCATCATATGCATCGAAGATATTGTGCACGAGATCACTAATGTTGGTCCACATTTCAAGGAGGTTACTAGTTTTTTATATCCCTTTATGCTTAAGAAGCCAGAAGGATTGCAAGGAAGCAAAATGTTATACAAGCAAGGGGGAGACACTGGGAATCGTGAGGATCACATCAATGAACTAATCAGTAAGATGAATTAGTTCTAAGAAATCATATACTACATACACTAAAAACTCTGGAATTTAGTTTATCATCGGCCCCTCAAATGACCTGCTGTCTCATGTATCACAATTTTGATGCTGCTGTTAATTTAATCTGCTAATTGAATATTATCAATTTTTTTCTTCGTTTCAACTTCTATTGAACTTGCTGGGAAGAGAGTTGTGAAAATATATGTATCAGGATTTATGAAAGCATGTTCTTGTTTGATTACAAGTTACAAGACCTCACACATCTGAGTGAGGGTCCTGAGTGTTCCTGGGAAGTGAATCTTGACAAGCTGTGATGTACGGCTGTTTCGTGTTCTGCGTTGATTTAGGGGATGTTTGGTAATGTCTTTCATCTCATTCCTTCCCAACATCATTCAAACATAAATATTTTCAAACTAATCATTACAACTTTTCTAAATTTTCAAACAAAATAAAAGAAAAAAATAATTCAATTTTTTTAAATTTTAAAATAAAAATAATATTAAAAATTATATTCTAACAACATTTTAACTTATAATATTTTTATTTAATTTTTTCTCTCCCTTTAATATCATAATTCAAACTATTTTATTATTATTTATAAATCTTTTCATTAGTATTCATAAATTTTTCATCTCATCTCATTGTCCAAGCATTCCTTTAATGCAATTTCCATTCATTGGAGACAGTCACCAGTTTATTTCATTTTCTCAGGCCTCGTTTGTTTTTATAAAATTTTTCAACTCATCTCATTTAATCATTATAATTTTTTTAAATTTTTATATAAAATAAAATAAAAAATTTAAAATTTTTAAATCTCAAAATAAAAATAATATAAAAAATATATTCTAATAATATTTTATTTAATTTTTAATTTTTATCTCCGTCCATATGAAAAAATACCGATTACTAGATTAGATGTATTGGCGTCCGAGCGTTGTGATCTCTCTGGACAGCCAAGGCCCAAGGGTGCCTAAATCTTTGATCCGTACCCAAGTTTGGGTCATGGACATCATTCTGTCTTTTCAAAATATCGAAACCGAGGGGTTAAGTTACTGCGATGGAAAGCCAACCTCAACAAAAGACCATGACAGAAGCAAGACAGTCGAAGGTTTTTCCTTTTCTTTGTTGTACTTTTGCGGTGCCATAAATCAATCATGTTGATATTTTTGTTAATACAATGTTTTCTATCGTAACATAAGGTGGTTCTTTTTAGTAAGAAAAATGCTGAATGCAGTTGCCGTGTGTAACCGCGAGGGAACCGGTGCTCATGTGGAAAATGAAATGCACCATTTTAATCAAGTACTTAAACGAATCGTTTCGTCCCAAAGAGATCCCCCTCCCTTTGTCTTCCCATGAACTCTCCCTCCCCTCATCTGACCACCTCTTCCTTCCCACGAAGCTCTACCTCTCCATTTGCACCATCGTTCCACCATCATCTTCCCACCAAGCACTGCCTTGTTGATATTATCATACTTATCAACACAAATAATTTTGCAAGTGTGCATCAGACTTTCAAGCCAAAAAAGTATAGTGGAAATCATATTCAAGTAGTCAATATTCTACACTTTTCAAAATCCTTGAAGAAAACTTCAGTGAGGTCCTTTATCATGTTAGTCAATCAGTACCTATTTTAGTAAGCTACTTTTATTAGATGGATGATTATTGCTGTGGGTATTACAGAAGTTCCAATGTTCTATGGACTTTGTGAGAAAACAATCTCCCTTTTTATTGAGAAAGGTCTGAGTGAACACCTTCAAGGAAAGAAGCACAAGGCCAAAGTAAAGGGCTTAGAACCCAGAGAATGGGCTAGATTGCCAGCTCAAGATCACTGCCAAAGAATGTACTAAGCCTTCGCAACTTACAGAGATATATTATTGATATTGGAAGCTCAGGACTGGAGACAAAAATTGAAGGGGAATCAATTCACATCTTCTTGCGGAATGGAGCAAATACACACGAAGATCCAGTTGAGATTAGTAATTGACTGAGAAAAAAAAAGCAAAGATCTTACCAATGTCTGATGAAGCTACCCACGAAGACGACCCACTCGAAGAGCTTACTAGTTTGCACCAAAGATCAGACAAGTCATATTGCAACGAATGGGCGATCTAAATCCATGAAGTTCTTTGATCCATACTGGTCGTAGAAATCACCCACGCCAATGAATGTTGCACTGGTCGTAGAAATCACAAAAAAGATGCATTTTTCATCTACCCACGAAGACGACCCATACGAAGACCCAAAGATCTGCCTTTTTCATCTACCCACGAAGATGACCCACACGAAGACAAAGACGAGAGACCCACACGAAGAAGAAGACGACCACCAAACGAAGAGCTCTGAATGTCTTTCTTTCTATTTTCGTCTATTTTGGTCCTTTTTTTTTAATATATCGGCTGTTCTCCCGCAGTTACGCACTGCAACGGTACTTAGAAGAATTGTTTTAGTAATGTTAGATATATTTTTAGGGTGCACATCTCGCACATTTTATTTTGTAAAAAATTAGATTTATCATGAAAAAGTTAGTTTTTTTTTTTTATTTTTTTTTTATTTTTTTTTTATGTCTTACATTTTTCTTATTTTTCTCAAAATAAGTGCATAAGACTTGCATGCTTTATTATGTATAAATCACCTTTTTTTTTTTTTTTTTTCTAGTCGAGCTATTGTCACTTTTTTCTAATAATATTGAATAATATAAAAGATGGAGCAAAGTCCAAGTATATATGGACTTATACTTAAACAAAGATTAGTCAAGGTTATTATTGAAAATCATTATAAACATCATAAATCCAACTCCAACTAATAAAAAATCAACGTGGGACTTGATACTCAATGTGATTTTATCATATTCATAAACCGCTTCATATATCATCTACTCAAAATAGGCCTTAGCATTGCATTATAACCTCCTTCACTTAAAATCTTTGAATTCTTCAACTAGGCCAATGCCACACAATATTATTAGGTTGACTTTGGTAGATTTCATAACTATCTAAAGAAAGTCCTTGCCACATTGACGCCTATCATCCAAATATATTAGTGAAGGTTAGAACTTGAGAGTCCTAATTTGGAATGATTATAAACTGCACCAACTCCTCTTCCCCAAGCAATATGAGATCACATTTACCATCTAATTTTCCTTTAGTTATTTAAGCCAACTTGTGGTCTTACATTAGCACTTCAAATTTTGAAGAGAATGTCTTTGGACATCTTGAGCTTTCTAGCTTATTATTCGTTTACAAACCATAATACTTATAAAGGCTCAAGGTTTTTATTGTCTATATTATAATATTCAAGAAGAGATCAATACATAAGGTCCCGTATGGATAGTGAAAGTATTTTATCTCAGCATTATTTTTCTAAATTTTCACACAAAATATAATAAACAATTCTACTTTTTCAAATCCTAAAACAATAATACTATTAAAAAATAATATTATAATAATATTTTATTCAACTTTCAACTTTCATCTAAAACCATTCATCTCATCTTACTATCCAAACGGGAAAAGTGGATCTCAAGAACATTTATAACAGTACATATGAATTTTTCAAAACACTACTCCATAATTATTATGGTATTCATGATTTTAAGTGTCTATCTTTCTCTATGTAGATCTTAGAGTTCGAATACAAATTATAGGGAATCTATGTTTAATACCCTTGCACACGTTTTCAGTTTATATTTTCGTGTGGAGCACAAGAATGATGCATGCTATTCCTAGCGGAACGAACCACAAAGAATAGGATGAGGGTTCATCTTTGCATGCAACGGTGCTGATTATGTTTTGGTGCACATGAATTGTCTGTTATGGAAAGCCAAAACCTCGTGTGTGCCCGCTTGCATCAGTGTCAAAGCCAAGTACCAATGTCAAAGCCAAGTACCAACTTGGGCATATATAGATATACTACATAGAATAATTCTTCTCATTAGTCATTATTCACTGCACACACCCCATACTTATGAAAAAATAAAGAAAATGTTGTCAGGTGTGGGATGTGAAGGTGAATAGTAACTGATGCATAGCAAAATCCTACTGCATATATATATATATATTTGTGTGCATGCACATCAACATAGACAAATTGTTGTTTTCTACGTTGAGAAGTGGAGGTGAAACTTTATAATAAAGATTTTGATGTTTACTTCATAGTTCTTAGCTCTTTCACCTAAATTTAAGATACTTTTTTGGAACCTACTAAACTAAACACCTTTCGTGCTCGATCATATCCAAGACAACTGTGAGTTACACAATCAGAGTCCCTTATTTCACAAGGACTCAACCCCGAAATCAATCCAGAAAGAATACAAGTATAAGAGATAAAAATACCAAGAACAACAAGAATCAGTAGTAAATAAGCAAGAAATATGAAAAGGATAAGAAGAAAAGAAAACAAACAGCGATTACGTGGTTCGGCCCTAATGACCTACATCCACGGCAGGAACAGCCTCAGAAATTATTCTTTATTGAGCAATCTTCAAAGCCAATGTATCATACACAAGATCCATCTAACCTCGAGCCAAACAAGCCATGATCTTGCCTTGTTTCTCCCTCGGAAATAAACCCTAGAAATGGACTCTCCCTCTCTGTACAAAGCACTCTCGAAGACGGTAGAATACAACAAAGTAAAATAACTCTCATATCCCTAACAGAGCACTAACACCTATCTATATACATGTCCCACAGATTGCAACACATGTCCTCATCCAGCGGCTGTTATTCCTTCAGTAAAGCCATCGCCTGCTCACGTGCCCAGATCAATTCCTTCACTGCATCTGATAAGAGCTGTTGCTTATCACCAGGTGTTGCTTATGTGCTGGCTGCATATAGATCAGTTAGTAAACAGGAAAATACAATTGTAGAATAATTGACACTAAGTTCACAACAACTGTGGAGGGGCCCTATGTGACAAACCTCCTTAAACACTCAGCCATACAAGAGAGGAATTGACTATTGGGTTTAGCTTTTTGTGGAAACTTGCGATTAAAATAGAGCATGGATTTACGAAGAAAAGCACCATAGAACCATAAGTGGGGAGGACAGGACAGACAAAAGGAAATCATTTAGAGAGTCAAGCAGGGTCAATGGGTGAGAGACCTCGATCTTGATATGTCAATTTCAAGATTATTCTATCTGTTTTCCTTAGACACAATTCTACAGCGTTGTATTCATAGGTATTTGAATAATGAAGAAGAGGATCTTATTTTTCATTGGGTCTTTCTATATGTACAAAATCCTCTCCACATATAATATTAGACCTACATCCCTAAAATAATCTCTCCCATTTTTCTCTAAAACTTCTATTTTCTTCTCTCATCCCTCTTCTCCTTTGTAAACCATTCACACATACACATCATTCGTGACAATTAGATTCACAACTTCATATGTGGTAATTAGATCCATGACCTTGGCCTCTTTTTCTTTTCTTTTTTTCTACAAAAAGATGACTCTTCCATGGAGTTAGAATCCACGACCTCACCCTCCCCTTTGTTACAACAAATTAGGAAGGACATACCAATTGAACTACAAGTCAACCAGCTTTTCCATTCATTTTTTGTCTATAAGTTGATTTTTGTCTCTTTGTTTTTCCTTTCTTCTAGGTTAAACATGTCTTGATCCAGCTACCACTTTAGTAACCACATCAAATCAGTGTGTAGGTGTTACAAGCCTCCTAAATCATGTTTGAGCTCAATATGTCGTGCTCTACGCTAGTTGTAGTGCCCGTGGATTTCTTGACCTCAAATCCTCACAATCGATCACACCACACTATTCCCATCCATCGACATGTACTCAGGCCACAAATGGATGTCATCGTGTTTGTCCCTTGGATGTTGCTGAACATTAGAACTTTCCAATTCTAGCTATCTTGTTAGTTGTTACGTGTCTATAAGGATTAGGACTTTCTGACTGATCTAGCAGCCATCAACATGTTTTGTTCAAGAAAAACATAAACATAAAGTTGTAGACGTAGGAGTCTCCAACAAATTCACTACAAGAAATATAGGTCATTTCCGACGATTTTAACTTAGTCACAAAAGAAATCACCGCAAATAGACCTTAATTGCGACGTTTTTCATTTCGACGTTAAATTCCAGTGCGAAGATGGAATATGCTAAGGGAGAATTCACTATTCATTCTTTTACGGTAACTTTTATACCTATTGTGACAGTTTTTATCATCACAACAAATATTTTTACTGTAGCATCATTTTCTTTTCGTCGAGAGAAAAAATTGCCACAAAATCTACTTTTTGTTGCTGTAAGAAAAAGTGATGGGAAAGGGATTCAACTAACCAATTTTACGACGGGATTATTTGCAGTGATATTAAAGCGTTGGAAATAGTCTTTTACAAAATTCAAAAACAACAGGCATACCCCATTCCGATAGTTTCTATTTTGTGTCCCCCATCCCTAATCTCTCTCTCTCTCTCTCTCTCTCTCTCTCTATGTTCCTCTCTCTTCCGCTCTCTCTTTCACTCTCTCTGTTCGTCTCTCTCTCTCTCTCTCTCTCTCTCCAGTATTGATCCATTTTGGTTTGTATTTCGTGAATTCCTATATTTATACAATCAAAATTTAATACAATCAAAATGCTTATACAATGACTATATCGATTTTAGCATGTTTGAGAGATTTTTTTTTTCTGTTAGGGTTTCATGAAAACAAAGGATTAGGGTTTTTTTCAGTAGCAAAGTTTTGTGATTCTCATTATTTCCACCTATACATGTATGTGGGGTGTAGGAACATATCTTAAATTTTTTTTTTTATTTTTAGATCTTAGATTTTTTTAAAATTTTTTTTAAAGCAAGTGGCATGACATTAATATAAAAATAGACACATAGACACATACAATAAGTTCTGAAAGTTGGGAAATTAGTGCAATACAATATTGTTGGGAGGATCCTTCCCACTATGGAACAAAAACAAAGATGGTGGAATTTGGATTTCCAAAGGCTTGCGTTGACGCTGCCCATCGCGCTAAGTTGTGCGCGCATCGATTTTTTGATCGATGAATTTTTCTCACCTTCCATTCCTTGAATGAGCCAAGATGGTATCTGATGTCATTAATGATTGGGCTCATGATCCATTCTTGGATTGGAGAGGAATTTGAGATTGCTTAGATGGTAACTTGTGAATCACCTTCTAGAATTATTTTTTCCAGTTTGAGCCTTTCCACTTCTTTTATAGGCCATTAAAGCTGCAGATGCTTCACCTACATTTGAGCTTACTTTGCTGATGAGGTCCATTTTTGCAAATAATAGTTCCTCATTGGCTCCCCAACAAAGAGTTGCAAGAATAGATCCCTGTTGCCTAGTAGCAACATCAAAAGTAAGGAGATGGTAGCCTTAAGGTAATCTTTCTTCATTTTCTTCAAGCTAGTTTTCTGTATGTGACTCATAAAAAAGCAAGGATCTGAATTTGTTTTCTGATCAAATTTTTTATTTTCAAAATATGATGTGAAACAGAAATGCAACTCTTCTACCTACGTTTGTTGAAGCCCTTGTCACCGACTCCATTCCCCCCAACACCAATGTTTCTCAATCCTTTCTTTCTTCTTTACTCTACTATCTCTTGTGCCCACTTATGGCAAAATATGCATGCTATTTAAAGCTGTTAAAAGTTTTATCTTCCTTTATTATTCTTATTTTTTTGTGGTTAAGAAATATTCTGCAAGCATGGTATTTGGAGTTGATTTCCAAGAGACAATATGAACAGGAAAGAAAAAAAGAGTTATGTGGGGAAGTCCTTTACCAAAGCTTTTTGGGTTAAAGTCATTACAGTTTTACCACAAAATCAACCAGTTATAGTTATTTACTTGTTCTTGAGCCTTCGTATCATGAGAGACATAAAAAGATAGGCGCCCACTGTTCCAACTTTAGTCGATGCTTGAATAAAACTTCTACATCTTTGGTTTTTTATTTCACAGAAGCTGCCAAATCCTGATCTTTTTGGCTTGTGTTTACATATTGTTGCCACCATGGTTTCCTTGGCTTAATTCTCATGCTTACAGTGTGGCTGTTATATTGCCTTCCAATTTGTTTATTCTGATTCTATGTTTTTTTAGAAGAAAATGCATCTCATCAGAAGAAATGTTCTAGTTGGCTCATTACCTCTTCTATTAAGTCCTACTGCAGTGTTATAAATATGCATTCTGGTTTGGGCTCTTTCACTTCTTTCACGTGCTTTCTCATAGTGGTGGAGAATATGTATTCTTCATTGTCCCTTAGCAACCATAAATACGAAGACATTATTATAAGATAGTTTTGCAGTTTGTAATTTTTTTTGCATCATTGGTATGCCTCATTACTTATCAAAAAATTCTTATGAACATAATTTTTTTTGTTAATGCTGCATCAATGGGGCCAGAGTAATTTTTACACAAAAGATGCCACTAAAACTTTAGAATCATGAAGTCATACATTCGAACCCAAGTTTTTCAGTTTTTAAGTTTGAATCAATGGTTTGTTAATGCTGCTGCCTCCTTTCTTCGATGAGCACAGACATTTTTAAGTTTGGAAGAAATTCCCATAACAAAGGTCTAGCAGTTACCTTTTTATTCTATATTTTGGTTCATACATTCCAACCCGAGTTTGGAAGAAATTTCCAATAGCCATTGATCTTAAACTTGCCCTGTTTTTTTCAAGTATATCTTGGCTGGCAATATATATTCAAATATTGAGAATCATTTTGCTGCCATATTTGCTGAATACTGTATGGGAGTGTTCTTGTAAGGCAGGCTGAATGTTGTTCGAGATTCTGGGAAGCTATTCTCGGTTTGGTTCGGTTGTATAGGAATCTTTACAATAAACATGAACCAATAGCTTGCTAGTTGGTTTATTTGTTGATGAATATTGCAGGTTTCAAGAATGGTTTTCTTCAAGAATGTTCAGCATGTCTTCTAAATTGAGTGTATTCAAATGTATGCTTCTCACTATACTTGGGTTTTCTTGTAACTCCTAGAGCAGAGGAACTTTGATTTCTACCCTTTTTTGTCAGTGTTGTTGAGCATATATATAGTTGCTTCACTTATTCAATCTAGATCCTTAATGATAACTTTATACAGATGACTTCACAATGGATAGTGTGCATTGTGAGGTTAACTGATTTTAACAATGAGGTTTAACAATGAAGATTGTTTATATATAGTTTACTGTTTGGTTTATCGCCTTAAAGTTTGAGAACATTGTGTTTATAGTTCATATGTTTTGTTTAGCCCTTTATTTTCTCTAAAATTCTTTATTGGTATATATTAAATTTCAATTGGTATATATTTGTATGTTTTATGTAGTATCTACTTTTTTTTTTTTTAATTTGTAAGGGGCCATTTGAGTCAATTAAAAAGCGCTGAATTTTTTTTTTTTTTACAACTCTGACACTAATTTTGGTGATTTTTAATCGCTGAAAAAGATATCGCGGCAACACTTAAACCATGGTTTAACAAGCTATATGTGGCGAATTTATGGACCTTTTCCGGCAATTGTGTCGCCGAAAATAATATTATTTCCAACAATTATTGCAAATCATTGCAAAAAAACAGTTGTAACTCTTATTTGGCATCCAATATGCATCGAATGGGAAATCGTTGGAAAAGTGTATTTGCGGCGATTTTGAATACCTTCTGTGACCAATTCTAGTGCTGAAAAAAACCCTTTTTCTTGTAGAAAAGTGTCAAAATAGTCTCTAGAAATTCTCTTATTACAAGTCATGACTTTTGACAGTAACTTTTCAATCAATTTATTAGCCTACTATAAACCACATAATTTGGCAATCTACTCCATGACTTTGTCAAGAAATATGAGTAGGAAGCTTTGCTTCATTGCCCTTTTTATTTTTTTAAAAATATTTTAATCACTATATTATTTATGGATTTTGCTATTCATCATCCCCACACATCACACACCACACTTATTTTAATTTTATTTATTTTTTAGTTTTATTCTTCCTAAACGACTAGAATTTGATTACTCGTCATTCATACACCATACATTTAGTAAGAAAAAAAAAATAAAAAATTATGTGTGGTGTGTAGTATGTGGGAATGAAGTAAAAATTTTCATTCATTTTGTTTGGGACACCCAACCCTCCTCTTATACCTCTAGTTTATTTTCTTTAAACACTAATCACCATGATGATCTTGTTTTGTGATAAATATGTAAGTGAATTACTTATAAAGTTGACTAGGAAAAAGCATAAAGCTGCAAAGACAATGCACCATTGTGGTACAATATAATACGCTTTACATCAGTCCATTTACACCATACATCTTAAAGGAGGAGACAACATGCAGGGCAACATTTGCCCATCCAGTGAGGAATGTTATCTTATCACCAAAATCCTAACTATGCTGCAGTTTTAAGGCCACCATTGTGGTAAAGGTAAACTACCCAACATCATAAGGATCAAGACTACAAAGACACAATCAACACACAAAAACAGATTCATAAACTGCAACTTGAGGCATGTAATCATATTGCTTAATTGTATACACTCAAATGGCATATATATATATATATGATCTTCTAGATTTGTAGTTCAAATAATATATTCCCTATTTTGTAGTAACAAAAAAGAGGGTGAGGTCATAGGTTATAATCTCCCTAGTTCTTAGTATTCAAACATGATATTGTAAATCTCATTGGGCAAATTTAAAAAGAAAATAATAATGGATGGCACTCCACATCAAAGTTCTTTTTTCTTCTCGGGAAACTATTATCACAAAAAGTCTCGTGATTAATAATATTGACTATCTTTAAATTGTGTACATTTTTTAAAGAGACTAATTGTTTATCCTCGTTTAACGGTCATTCTTTCACCACTTCTTAAAATGACATCATATATAAGGGTGAGCTTTGACTTCGACGGAGTCGGATTCCTCAACTCTAAGATCTGACTCTGATAAGAGTCAGAGCCCAAAATCAACTCTGATTCTAACTCCGAGAGGGAACTAACTCCAGCTCTGCTTCACTTAATCGATATTGGAGCAGAGTCAAAGTTGTCATTTGGTGTAATTTTTTTTTTTTCATTTTCTTACCCACTTGTACTTTCCTTGCACCCAAACAAAGATTAAGAAATTTCTTTAGGCCTCATTTGGATAGCAAAAGTGTTTCATCTCATCTTATCTCATCTCATCATTACAACTTCTCCAAGTTTTCACACAAAATATAATAAACAATTCAATTTTTTCAAATTTTAAAACAATAATAACATTAAAAAATAATATTATAATAATATTTTATTCAATTTTCAACTTTATCCGAACTCACTATCTAAACGGCACATTACTTAGCAACAACAATCGGACCTGAAGGAGAAGTTTTGAGAAGCGCTGACCAGCCCCAATTGGACCTCCTTCATGCTTGAGTGCCACTTAAGCACCACCAAGACCACTTTCACGTACGGATCGCCGATTGGGCACTCCCTACCATCGAACGCCAGACACGAGCCGCATAACCTAGCCGAGACCCAGCATGAAGAAGGTCACCTAGATCCCTTGCATTTTCCTCCATCTTGAGCTCCACCACCACGCACAAAGCCCTACAGATCCGTCTCCATCTCATTCTTCCCTTCCTCTCAATAAGCCCACACTGATCTATCTCCTCTGTTTTCTCGACCTAACAAAACCCATCTCACAACTCTCTTGAACTCAGCCACCACGCACAGAGGAGGACGTATAGCGCTGTCGTCAATCTTGGTTTAGCCACCATCTACGTCACACCCTGTTCTTCTTTCTCTCTCAAGTCTTGACAATATGCACTCTCTCTCTCTCTCTCTCTCTGAGATATGCTTCTCTCGACACCAAAAACAAGTGAAGAAGGGGGTGAAAACTTGTTTCTTATGTGGGTGGACTTTACGTGCTATTTAAAGTTTTTCTTAAGAAAATACATATAACAAAATTTTGGATAATATTGGTCTCGTGGGGCTCAAACTCCATTCATACTATTAATAAAAACTAACCCAACGATCGGAGCCGGTAGTCCGAAATCTTAATGGACTCCAACTCCAAATTTTGATTTTTCCTACTCCATCAAAGTTGGAATTGGAGTAGGCATCGGATGGAGTTGGAACAACGAAAATTTTGCCCAGCCCTAATCATATATTATAAAAATTATTTTTCATTTCTTACTTATTTATTGATTGATTATTTGATGCTAAATAAGGAGACAATAAATAGTATTTTTCATTTTTTGAATCCTTCAACTTATTTACCTATTATTTGGCATCATGTTTCGATACTAATAGTTTGATCGGCTTCTATTTATTCTATTTATGGCTTGTTAAGAGCACTGACATTGGACTAGCCAAATGCGAGTGAAATTTAAAATATAGCTAAGTTTTGTATAAATGACTTGCATTGAACTAGCTAAAAACTTTTAGCTTAGACTTTGAGTTATAGTAACTCTAAAGGAATTTTCAAAGTTGGAGAGTCACTATTCACCAATCAAACTCATATTTTATTCACAAATAATCAACAAGGTTTTATTAAATTCTTTTTAAAGCTTTCATTAGTAAACAAGGCTATATTATGTCCATATTTTTCAGGAAATATTTTTTGTAAGCAAGGCTATATTATGTTGGATAATTAGGTTGATATAACAAACAGTTGGAAAATAATAATTTTAAGTAAAAACTAAATTATTAATTAATATATAGAGTGAATTTGCAAAATATTAAAAAAATTATTATTAAAATACATAATATTATATTATTATTTTAACTTTAAGATGGATAGTCTCATATAAATTAATATCTTTAATAATTTTAACTTTAACTAAAACCTTAACTTTTAGCCAAATTTTAGGCTTGGCATTACCAATGCTCTGATAGAGCCTTTCAATGATACCTTCTATACGTGATGTTGGATGTTAAATGTTGTCCTAATTCAAGTATAGATTTTTGTGCACACATAAAAGCACATCATGGTGAACTTTATTAAGGAGGAAATGACCTGTCGGCTAATTTAATAATCCATAATAATCCAAGACATAAAACCTGACGAGAATTAATTAAGGTGTGTACCGTTTTGTCCCAAAGTATGTCCAACCAGATGACGGTTACTCCCCTTCATAGCACTAATAGTAGAATTAAGAGCATCTCTAAGGATATGTTTGGAAGGTGAGATGAGAATTTTGTGTTTTGTTTTAAAGTTTAAAATATTATTTTTTAGTTTGAAGATTTGAAAAAGTTAAATTGGAATTTGAAAAAGTTGTATTGAGATTTGAAAAAGTTGAATTGTTTATTATATTTTATATAGGAATTTGAAAAGATTGTAATGATGAGATGAGATGAGATGAAAATTTTGAATAAGATGAAACATCCAAGCATAATCTTAGAGTCCTCATATGGGATATATCTCTATAATTTGGGGATAATTATAGAGTTTTCTCCAACAGCCCATTCCCATTAGATTCTCCATTTTAAGGTTGAAGTATGGGGAACGACTGTAGTTCCCCATCGCATACCTTTCCGCTTCCGTCTAGTGTTTTCTTCTCTCTCGGCGCTGAACCCTCCCTTGACACCAACGATCACAGCATTCTCCATCGCCAAATTTGTAAGTTCTGATTCGGTTTCTTCAAGCAATCGTAAACATTGATTTTGGATTTCAAAATATATTTCTTGAAATTCCTCTCCCTTATTTTCGAAAGATTTTTGAGCTTCAACCATCTCTCATTCTCTGTTGGTTTTCTTCCCTTTTTTCTTCCTCCTGATGCCATGATCAAGGTAAGTAAGCTCTTGATAAGTTTCACTTAGCATTTGGTGCTCTGCGTCGACGATCTCTTCGTTGTGAAATTTGTGAAATTTCATTTGCTTCTCGGCTCATTCCAGTAATTTTTGATATTACGATTGCTTGAAATTTGTGAAATTTGTATACCATTGTGATCGAAGCTGATATTTGCAATTTTATGGGATTTTTTCACCAAGGTTATTTGGTTGCTGCGAAAATCCAGTTAGGGTTATTGAATGGAAATTATGTTTGGGACGTGATTGTGTGGGACTGTGATGATTTTGCTCTAATTTTCCCCATTGGATTGTTTGCTTACTGTGGAAATCCAATTACGGTCTTCACCAATGCTGTTTGGTTGC
Organism: Cyclocarya paliurus; assembly: GCA_029856935.1. Lineage (NCBI taxonomy): Eukaryota > Viridiplantae > Streptophyta > Magnoliopsida > Fagales > Juglandaceae > Cyclocarya > Cyclocarya paliurus. The sequence goes on along the minus strand of CM056947.1, from coordinate 32,419,217 downwards.
TGCGAAAATTCAGTTTTTCTACCATGAAAATTATGTTTTATGTTATTATTGTGTGGGACTGTGATGATTTTACTCTAATTTTTCCCATTGGAGTGTTTGCTTACTGTGGAAATCCAATTACGCATGCTCACCAATGCTGTTTGGTTGTTGCAAAAATCCAGTTATCCACCATGGAAATTTTGTTTTATGTTGTGATTGTGTGAGACTATGATGATTTTGCTCTAATTTTCCTTGATGGACTATTTGGGCAATTCTATACGTTTTTGTCAGTGTTGGATAATTTGAGTACTTCCAATGGCAATTCAAAAAGTTTGGGACCTTTCAAATGCAAGATAAAGAGCTTTTTTCTGGGTTATTGATTGCCCTTTTGAATTTTTTCTCATTATCTCAAACAACTGCGCATATCCCACTACCATTTTTCACTACTCATCACTATTAGTACCTAAAAGGAAAAAGAAGAGACTGATTAGTAGAAAGTTTGACTATTCAAGTTGAATTAACAAATATTATATTTACTTTCTTCGTTTATCGTTATTAGTTAAGTTGCTTTTATTTAATTACCATGTCTTTTGGCTTGATAGAAAGCAAGTTCTTGTACATGGTAGCAAGCTCTTACCAGTGGCAGTGGAATCTCCCCATTGATTTGTGTCTCTTTTTGGAAAATCATATCCTTGTGCGTATATTGTCTTACTAGTTAGCACCCCTATTGAAGACAGATTATGTTTGACTTTTGATATTTATTCTTTTAAGGGAAATTTTGTTGACAAGAGAGGAATTAAATATTTCTTAAGCTCGTGAGCAGTCTATTTGATGTACTCAACTCAGGAAGAGCAGTCTATTTGTTTTCTTAAGCTCATGAGCAGTCTATTTCTTATGTTTTCTTACTTATCAATCAATAAATTCATGCCACAAAAACCATTGATAAATAAGAGGATGATTTTTAGTATATTTCTTCACTAAATATCAAACTCTCATCACAGTTTGTCATGTTCCTAAAATAAAATCTTAAAGCACTTTTGTAGAATTCATAACAGCGCATTAATCTTTTAGAAATTAGGATCCAAACATGAATTGAGCAACTCAGATTGATCCACAAATTAGGATTCATACATTAAACCACAAATGTATAGACTTTTGATATTGCTTTTGAAATCCAAAAAATGTATAGCACATTTTACTATAAACCAATTATGTTTCATTGCTCTTTCCAAGAGTAATTTGTTCTGTGTTGTTGGGTTTCTTTGTAGTCTTTCATATCTCTCAGGGGCGGGGGGCTGTTATTAGGTTGTGATGATGGTGTTATAGTCTAGGTTAATTCACAAGTGTTAATAGGGTCCCATCAATATGGCAGGGTAATCCTCATCTGGATTGCCATATTGTAGTTTGTGGTACTTTCCATAAAAGGCAATGGACATCTCGGGTGGGGTTTCGTAGCCATTCGATGTGAATGGTTCCTTGTTTACACATGTTGTCAATATTTCCACCATTTTGAGCCCCATTTATTTATTTATTTTCATAATTTTTTGGGGAATCCAATAAGAATACTCTTATTTAGCCAAACTTGTTATTTGCATGCTGTTTGCTGTGTGATTGATTTGTGTTATGTTGTGATAGAAAAATAACAGGTAAATTAAACCCCATCGGCTGTGATGATGACTTTGTCTGGTGGGGATACAGAAAATTTATGGTCATTTCCTCAATGGTTAAGTAACCCGGACGGCCAATAAGTAGTGGCAACTGGTTGTTGCAGCCATGAAAGGGTGCCCAAATTTCGTAAATGTCACCATTCGGTTCCTGAGCCGTTGATGGAAAAACCCTAAACTTCATATGTAGATGTCTAACATTTCAATGCATTTTTAGATATAGATTCACAAGATCTTGGCCATATGTACTTCACCAATCTCCTAAGTCAAGATCTCGAGGAGACCCCATTTATGGTGGGCAAAGTGGAAACTCTCCTATGACTGTTGATGACTCTTCACTCCTACCCGATAACGATCCTATCGAAGTTAGGAAATCAGTTAGGGGTGCGAACTTCACCCCTAAAGAAGACAAGTTACTTGTCTCTGAATGGCTTAATTGTAGCCTTAATGCCGTCTAGGGAACAGACAAAAAACACTTTCAATTATGAAATTTTTTTTTTGAATACTTCGAGCAATACAAAGAAACCACAAATCATCGAACAATTAAGTCTTTAATACATCGATGGTTAGTTATTCAAAAGGTGACAAACAAATTTTGTGCGAAACTAGCCCAGGTTGAAGGGTCGATTCAGAGTGTCATTACTGAGCAAGACAAGGTAAATATCCATACTATTATTTCAGTTACGAATAATTAGTTTTTTTTTTTAACATTGGTTTAACAAGTTTCTTATTTTGTTTACATATTAGTTTGACAAGGCCAAAGTTATGTACCAAGTGCTAGAGAAATGCTCATTCCAGTTCAAGCATTGTTGGCATCTTTTGAAGGACCAACCTAAATAGATTTGGCATTCCACAAAGGAGGATCCAAAGCGACGGAAGACGATGTCCCTAACCTCGACTCGATGTTCAGGCACTGAGACGGTTGATTTAGTTTTTTATGGCGGGTCGGATAATGTGATAGATAATGAAGTGATCAAATTGGATCGACCATGAGGAAGGAAAGCTGAGAAAGGAAAATGAAAGGACAAAGGCATGGTAGGAGAGGAGATTGTTGTGCTCAGCAAGTTGAAGTATACACTTTTGGAGGAGTCCCGTGCTTAGGAGAAAGAGTTTTATGGTCTCAAGATCGAGAATATGGAATATGATAAGAAAAAAAGAGGTAAATAAAATCCATCAAGAGGATGAAAGACTGAGGTTGGAGGATGAAAAACTGAGGTTGGAGAAAGAGAAAGTAGAGCTCGCCAAGAAGGAAGCAAATCAGCGCATTATGATGATGGACGTTAGTGCCATGCCAGCACTGCAGTGGTTACATTTCGAGGAATTGCATAGGGAAATCATGGCGAGACGTCATGATCTTGCACATAAGGATCGATAAAAAATTACGAATTTTTTCATAGTTTATTTCTTTATTTTATGTTTCAGACAATGATGTATGACAATATTATTGATACTAAGATAGTTTAATACTTTATTTGGATTGTAATAAATTTAAATTTTCAAATTGTACAAATTGACCACTAAAATTTCAAAAACTATTTCATAGAGCACGCTCAAATATAGCCACTACTAGCATGAAGGAAATATGAAACTACCATAATTAACTTAAATATTATCACTGCTAAAATGGCGGGGAAAAAAATTCATTATGTGATATGTCTACTGTTGGGAAAATAATATACATTGATGTTCAATTAGATTTGCTTGGAACTGATAATGTACTGAGCTGTCTCTAATATGATGATGGCGTTGGATGAAATCCGTAAGCTCAGTTGTATGATTGCACGATAGTTCCGGAACTTCGTCATCTAGTTGATCATACTCAATGTTCGGACCTTCATTATCATCATGCTCGTATTTAATGATCATATTATGTAGAATAACACATGATTTAATTATATTTTTTAGTTCCTTGACTTTCCACATTCGGGAAGGTCCACGAATGATTGTAAATCGTTATTGAAGTATCCCAAATGCACACTCAACATCTTTTCTTGCAGATTCTTGTGTTTTCACAAAAATTTTCTTCTTATGCCATTACGGTGATGGAATCGTCTTCACAAAAGTTTGCCACTTGGGATAAATACCATCCACAAGGTAATACCCCATGGTGTAGTCATTGCCATTGATTATGTAATTGATTGGAGGAGCACACTCTTGGGCAACTTCCATGAAAATAGAAGATCTATCTAGCACATTAATATCGTTATGTGAACCGGGAATACCAAAAAATACATGTCATATCTAGAGATTATATGAAACAACTACTTTTGAAATAATAGTTGGTTCACGAAGGTGGCCGGAGTACATACATTTCCAGGCTGCAGGACAATTTCTCCACTTCCAATGCATGCAGTCAATGCTTCTTAGCATTCCTGGGAATTCTCGTTGTTCACCAACCGCAAGCAATCGAGCAATATCATTGGCATTTGGTAACCGCAAGTATTCATCTGAAAAAAAACTGACTATTATCTTAGAGAATTTTTTAAGGCTCTCCATTGCGGTGCTTTCACTAATACGTATGTATTCATCCATAAAATCTTCAGTAATCCCATACGCCAGAATTCTAAGTGCTGAGGTTATTTTTTGTGTAGAAGATAAACCAAGTCTTCCGGCACTATCTCTTCTTTGGATGAAGTACGGCTCGTAAGACTCTACCTCATTTAGCTCATCCGAAATCTCCTTTGAAATAGATTCGAGGGATATACTAGATTTTTTGCAAAATAATCGTGAAAAAGGTGCTCGTGCCCTTGAATATGATCACGCCGAATGAACTTACGACGTTGACGATTGCCACGATGACTGTCTTTCGGCCTCATCATTAAGAACAACATCCAAGTCATCTTCAGAGGATAAGTATGTGAGCAATTTGTGAAAGAATGTACGAGCCATTTGATGAAGGGAGTGGGATATCAGGGGAGACTGTTGAATTTCGGTTCTTTAGATCAAATGAGACTTGAGTTTGTGAGATTGTGAGTGTAAGTAGAATGCGTATTTATAGAGGAAAAAATTACCGTTACATATAGAACAAAAAATGTTACCGTTTGAGAGAAGACAAAAAAAGTTACCATTGAAGAAAAGACAAAAAATATTACCGTTGGAGATAGGAGTTGAAAATATTACCGTTGGAGGTAAGAGTTCAAAATGTTACCGTTAGAAAATGCACATATTAAAAAAAAATTACTATTTTTATAATACGGATTTCAGTTTGAAAAATAATAATGTTTTCGGTACTCAAAATTGTATAAGTATTTAATAGATTGTGAATTTGAAAAGAAGATAATAAGACAAGAGTTAGTAGTTAAGATTGTCAATGGAAGTGAGAGAAAAAAATAATAAAGAAAGAAAAGAGAAATTTTATTTAATAGAATAGAGATAGGAATGGAGGATAAGATGTAAAAGATTTTTGAAAGATGAGTAAAATTTAGGAAAAAATTTTAAGGAATGTACTTTTTAGCTAAATTATGAGAAATTTTATGGGGAATCCAATGTGGATGCTCTTAGATTATATTTTGGTTATATTTTATGGGGAATGTATTTTTTAGTTAAATTATGGGAAATTTTAATAAGGTTATATTTTGGTCAAAATTTAATTAGATTGTATAAAAATTTACTGTAGTAAACTCAAAAAAATTATAATACTTTTAACTTTGATCATTTTCACTAGTTAAATCTGTTGAGTCTAAGTTGCTGGCTAAATATTATTTTGGCATAAAAAATTCTCTCTCTCACGTGCTATTCATTTAAAAGGACAACTCCAGGCCATGCCGCTTTCTCACACCATACCTATTAGTCAATGGTATCTTCACGACAACTTCCTTAAGGACTTAGTGAAGTTACTGAGTCAATGCCGCGTTAAATTCAGACACCTTAAATTAACAAAAACAAAATGGGAAAAAAAATTGTGTATAATAAATTGTGTATAACTTGTTAATTAAGTGGGTGTTATTTTATCATTTCTGGAAGGAGGGAAAAAAAAAACTTGGAATCCAACTTTTTAATTGTTTCTTTAATTTTAATTTCAGCATATATATATATATATACTAGGTGAAAGCAACGTGCAATGCACGTTTGCTTAGTTTATATTTATATATTTTTGTTAAGAACTGATTTTTTTAATAATAAGGATGTAATATTTTCGGTTAATTAAATAATGATGTGATGTTTATGTAATTTATAAATAATTACCGCTGTAATATGTTTATGTAATGTTTGAGATATAAATTTTGATTCTAGGATGATCCAGTATTTTCTTCATCTTGCATTGCCTTAATAGAGAGGACATTAAAATACCTATATTTTTTCTCCTTCAATTTTTCTGGATCTACATAAACTTGAATCTTTTAATTTTTTTTTTTAAAATTTCTCCACAAAGAAGAGGTATATAATTTGAATCTTCCAAATCTTCCAAACCTTAAACTTGATAATTTCTCTAGATCATCTTCCAAAAAGAAGAGAGATCTTGAGCGAATCACTATGATTTAAAGTAAAGGCGGCGAGAATTTATGAGCTCTAGAGAGAGAGAGAGAGAGAGAGAGATTGTTTTGGTAAGACAAAAGAAAATGGGCACCATCGCCGAGGACAAGGTTGTGATGTGGTCATCACGGAGTGTGGCAGTAATTGATATCTGTGTCTTGTCTGGAAAGCCAACCTACAATTATGGACTTTTTTTTAATTTTTTATCTTATATATCAAAGAGAGGGAAGCATGTAGAGGAGGGTACAAATAAAGTTATTGAGCTGTGTGTCTGTTTGACAAGATATTACAATGGATACGACAACTCTTTATCTGTCTATACCCACTGTTCTTTAGTCAGCATTAACCACAGGGTTCGTGAACAATATGATCGATAATGTACATGTTATTCAAAAAACTTGTGTATTTATTTTTTTTATACTATTTTTTTTTACCTTTATAATGAGAATTTCTTGCCTCTCTTTCCCACTTTCTCTTGAAGCTTCTCCCTCTCCCACTCTCTCACTCTCTCTCAATTCTCTGTATATTCTCCCCCTTCAGACCTACTCTCTCTCAACTCTCTCTGTTTTTCGCCGATTCTCTCTGACCTTCAACCTCCATCTACTTCTCTAACCCTCTCACACTCAGTCGCAGTCACACACAAACACTTTCTCTCTTTCTTCTGCTCTCTCACACACACTACACTTCCCACCCTCATATATATGTTTGTTTGTTTGTTTTTATTTATTTATTTCTTCAACTTTATTATTTTTAAATCTTACTAATTTGAGGTTTCATCTTTTAGATTTTTTTTTTTTGTGTTTTTTCGGTTGCTGTTTGTTGGTTTGCTCTTCCTACTCTAATTTTTGTTTGTTTGTTTTTATTTTTTTGTATCTCTAAAAATCAACACCTCTGCTTATTTTTTTCTGATTTTTTAGAAATAAAATTTGAAATCTAACGAATCTGAAGCCTCATCTTTCAAATCTTTTTTTTTTCCAGCTAATGCGTGTTAATTATCTCTGTGTGCTTGTTTCTATTTTTTTTAATACATACAAATCTGAGATTATATTTCTCAGATATCACCATCTGTGTTTTTTTTCCTTTTTTTTTTTACAACTTCATTTTTTTAAAATGTTATGAATCTGAAACCTCATCTTTCAGATCTAAGTTTGTTTTTTTTTTTTTTCGCCTGATGGGTGTTGTTTTTTTTTTCCCCTTATCTGTAAAAATCAACAACTCTCCTTCTTTTGGTGAATTTTGAAATTTTTGTATGAAGTAACACCATGGACTGGATTAAAATCCATTGGTACTTTTGCCTTGCAGTGTGGTATGTGTTGTGAGAGCTCTATGTGGTCGCTAGGGGTATAAAATGGACAGTCCGGTCTGGCCATGGACCAAACCTTTTCGATCCACCATTTTTCCTGAACCGGACTGGACCGAACACCCATAGGGACCGGACCGGATCGGTAGTTATCGGCTAGTCCAATCTTGTTCATTTGGTCCAACCTATTTTTTCTTATAAATAAATTAATAAAAAAATTATTAAAAATACTAAATTAAACTAAGTGACTTATTAATGTGGATTATGTAACAAACTCGATAAAAAAATATTTTATATGATTAATGATAATAAATTAGATGAAAATTACATTATTAATTTATATAATTACTATATAATTAACTAATTGATATTATATATTAGTTAATTGATAGAATATTAACAAGTGTTAATAACATATTTAAAATTTTATATTATTAATAGTGATAGGTTAGATGAAGATATATTGTTAATAGTATGAGTTATAAACTTATAGTGATTTAGAAAAGCTATATAATATATTAGACTATATAATAGTATTAATATTATACTATTAGTATAGTTATATATTAGTATAAGTTATAAACTTATAGTCATTAGTCATTAGTCATAGTGATATTAATAATTTAATACTATATATAGTTATAGACTTATAGTCTTATAGACTTATAGTGATTTCTTTATAATTATAGACGATAGTTATAATGATTTAGTTTAGTTATCAATTTATAATTATATAATTATATTGATAATGTTAATTGTTACTTTATTGCTAACTTAGAGAATATGAATGTATTATAATTTTATATTACAAATGGGGATAGGTTAAATGAAAATTACATAATTTATTATACAATTATTATATAAAATAATATATTTATAAAAATAAAAATGATAATTTTTGGGTTCGGTTGGTTTGGTCCGGTCCGGTCTGGGAAATTCCCACCCCGGGATCAGACTGAAGACCGAAATACCCCTACTTAATGGACCGAAACCGACTATGAGAATTTTTAGTCTGGTCCGATCTGGCCCAAACCTGTCGGTTTCTCCGGTCTGGACCGACCGTTTTACACCCTTAGTGGTCGCTCTATGTGGTCAATATTGGCAAGGGATTCTATGTTATATAAGTTAGGATTTTGGTTATATATATAGTGAATATCATATATATACTATGTTGAAGATCTTCGATCTAGAATGGCAATTTATTGGGGTGATTATCTTCTCCTTAGTTTAAACTATTATTTTGTAGTATTATCTAAACTGAATATAGATTTTGGAGATTAAACATATTATGTTTCTTATTCTATGCAGGTTCCAGGACAATTTCTTCATCTACTGGAAAGGACATTAGTTCCAGCAAATGGGTAGGGGCTACAACTAGAAGGAACTCAAAGGTAAGAAGCAGTAAATTTCATGCGTGATGTAAACTTGGTAACTTTCTGTTTGAATTTATGAGGTTAATATTTATTAGTAACTCTGTCCACGATGCATGATAAGCTGCATGCCTCCTTAGCAATAATATTCCTTCATATATATATATATATGACTTTGTGGACTAGACACAAATGGGAACATATTGTAATATTGTATCTATTAGAATGAAAGGAACATGCATGATATTCGATCTTTTAATTTTTAGTCATCCAATTAATTCGTATTATTACCCTTTTTTTTTCTTAGCTTGGATATGGTATGGGATAGATGGGAGCACGGGGGGGCCACCACTAAAACTGATTTTTATGGGTATTAGAGTTGGAGCATCGGAATTTTTAATTGGTAGGGTGCCCAGAAAGCTGCCTCTTGTATTTTTTTTTTTTTAAGAAAGAGTTGGATCACCTATCCAAGAGTGACTCTTCCCAAATTTTATTAATAACCCTCACTTGTGGAGGAAGAAAACCATGGTTACAAAAAAACAAGCATCTGTGATACAAAGGAAACCCAACATGCAGAAAAAAAACACACCAAAATAAATAAATAAAAAATAGGAGAACAACAAAAACCACAAGCAACAAAAAAACATACGAAACTAGCTAACCATGCGGATAAGACCACATAGCGCTCGAGGAGTCTCCGACAAGTGAGAAAAAATTGAATCATTTCTAGAAGCCTCATGTTTGGCTAACCAGTCGGCAACTTTATTTTCCTCACAAAAAACATGATGAATTGAGCAAGTTATGGAATTCAGAATGCCCATAATATCCTTCCAAAAATCCTCTAGATACCACACCCCACATCTTTTACTCCTCCATCAGGAAATAACTTTCATAGAATCAGGCTCAATATCCACATAATTTAAAGATAAGGATTTACAAACCTGGAGCCCATGAAGAAGGGCTAAAAGCTCGGCCCGATTATTAGAACCTGTGCCAATGAACGATGAAAAAGCATGAATTATATTACCATGATCATTTCTGATAATCCCACATAAACCTGAGTTGCCCGGATTACCCAAACTACTACCATCTGTATTCGTTTTAAGCCCACTGAAGGAAGTTGCCAAACAATAACTTTGCAACGCCGAGCTGGGGGGAACACAGGCTGGACCATAAAATGAGAACCATCACTCAAATCAAAACCAGAGTGAGAACCATCACTCATATCAATGCAATTAACACTAATCCACCGACAAACAGAGTGAAAAATGTCAGGGGCAGATTCATAACGGCCCTCCATACACGCCAAACAGAGCCTCCACCAGATTCTCCAAGTGATAACCACCGGGAGAATTCCCACAATAACACCCACTTGAGTCGATAATTTAGCACGTTGAAACCAAGTCTGCACCGTAACTTTCCAATTACAGCCAATCGGGATATCAAGGCTAGCCCCAAAATAACGCCAGACGGTGCTCGCAATATCACCTGCAAACAAAACATGGTTTTGGTCCTCATAGTGACCGTTAGCACAACAATCACAACGAGAGATAATAGGAATGCCAATTCGACATAAATTATGATCAACACTAAGGGCCATATACCAAGCTTTCCACATGTGTATAGACATTTTAAGCAGAAGACTCTTATGCCAAATCCAAGAGTGCCCTTCAATAGTGTCACCCCTAATACGGACACAATCCCAAGCTGACTTAGTGGAAAACATACCAGTATCATTATTAGTCCAAATCAGAACATCCAAACCTGGTTTAGCCTTACAAATATCAGCTAAAATACCATCAAGAAGATCTAACCCCACTAACTAGAGAAGAAAATCCACATCCCATCCATTAGATAATTTGCAATCTTTAACCTGAAGATGTGGATGACCCACAATATGTATATCATTAGCTAAAGGGCCGCTATCCCGCCATTTATCATACCAGAAGAAAACATTCCCATCTTTAAGACGCCACTTAGAATTATCCAACACCAAGGGAAGGGATTTAGCAATCATTTTCCAGAACCTCGTGCCCTTACTTGGATCAACTAGGGTACAACGCTTAAAACCCACATACTTACCCTTAAAAAAATTAGCCCATAAAGAATTACCTTAAATTAGATTCCATGCAAACCTAGCATGAAGGGCTTGTTGCATATCATCAAGATTCCTAAGAGCAAGACCACCTTCCTCCACGGGACAACAGGTAGAATTCCAGGCCACTCATTTTTTCTTACATTTACCATTCCTCTCCCCTCAGAAAAACGTGCTCATCATACGATAAAGAGTTTTAATAGTGGATTGCGAGACTTGAAGAATAACAAAAAGATGAAGAGCCATACTAGAGAGAACATGCCGAAGTAGAATAAGACGGCCACCTGCTGAAAGAAATTTCATCTTCCACCCCAAAATTTTCTTTTGAGTTTTTGACACCATATCTTCCAAATGCACCTGTTTGAGACGACCCAAAATAATAGGCACTCCAAGATATTTGAATGGAAAAGATCCTTCTAAAAATCGTGTCTTCTGTAATAATAAGCTTTTACGAGCTAAAGAAATTTTTTAAGAGCAATAAATGGCAGATTTAGAATGATTGATACACTGGCCCGACCAACTTTCATATTTATGAAGCACAAATAAAATCTCCCTTAGGGCTTTAGAGCTACCATTAGAAAAAAAGGGCCACATCATCAGCATACATAAGATGAAAAATTATAGGCGTACCTTGGGCTTGCGAGAATTGACCAAAATTTCGAGACTCCACACTTTCCTTGATCAACCGGGAGAGAACTTCTTGAAGAATAATAAATAGATAAGGAGAGAGAGGATCACCCTAACGCAAGCCACTGCCACTTTGAAAAAAAACTTTAGTAGTGCCATTTATCATAATAGAAAACCAAGGAGTCGAGATGCAGGCTCTTATAAGAGCACAAAAATCAGAGGAAAATCCAAAACAACGAAGAACTTCCAAGAGAAACAACCAATCCACTCGATCATAAGCTTTAGTATAATCATGATATTACCACCATGGACCTTCTTGCTAATAGAATGAACCATTTCCTGTGTGATACTAATATTTTCAAAAATGCTTCTCCCCGGAATGAAAGCGCCTTGTTCCCACGATATCATTCGGGAGAGAAAACCTGTCAAACGATTTACAATGATTTTGGAGCATATTTTATAAAACACCGAGCAGAGGCTGATAGGCCTAAACTTATCAAAACCAGTAAGGACATCAACCTTAGGAATTAAGACAAGAAAGGGTGCAGTAAAAAATCTAGGAAGCTGTTTAGAAACAAAAAAAATCAGAAACGGCTTCCAAGACATCCTCTTTCACAATCTCCCAACAGCTTTTGAAAAAATAAGACCCAAATCCATCAGGTCCCAGGGTGCAATTAGAAGGAATAGAGGAAAGAGCGGAGAACACTTCCAGCATAGAAGGAACAGAACACAGAAAAGAGATGTCAGCATAAGAAATAATAGGACAGATAAGAGACGATAAATCAAGTAACAATCTAGTCGGAGTGCCCTGTAGAAAATTAGAAAAGAAGTCCACAGCCCCCTGATGAAGACTCTCCGGAGAATTGAAGACCACCCCATTTGAAGACCTCATTTCCACCACTCTTTTACGCCGTTTGTTAGCAAGGCAGGCATGGAAAAACTTTGTATTACGATCACCTTCCATATGCCATTTTAACTTAGACATTTGGGCCAATCGAGTATCTTCACGACGAAGCCAATTCTCGAATTCCGCATAAGAGACCATAAGATCGCTCTCGGTAGATTCATCCCAATTTTGCTAAATCTTATTTTCAAGCTCCTCAATGTGCTTCTCGAGAGAATTAATATGCATAGTGGTATGACCAAAAATTTGTTTATTCCATTCACGCAAGGCAATCTTAGCGTTCTTCAATTTAAAAGCCAACTTAGTAAGACCATGACCACCAACAGGCGTAGACCACACCTGACGAACACACATAAAAAATTGTGGATGATCCACCCACATTTGTTGAAAACGAAAAGGTAAAGGACCATAAGAGAAAGGATCCATCTTGAACTCAATGATCATAGGAGAGTGATTGGACGTGGTGTGTGGAAGATAAGAGCAAACAACATTCGAAAAATAAGAGAGCAAAGAGAGATCCATAAAAACCCGATCTAACTTCGCCCAAGACCGAGCAAGACCCGACTACCCATTACACCAAGAGAAAATTCTGACCTTTGACTTCACTTCAAACAAACCACCTTGGTGAACCCAGGCATTGAAGTCCTCCATCGCAGCATTCGAACATGGAGAACCACCCATTCTCTCCGAATTATTCCAAATTACGTTAAAATCCCCAGCAAAAAGACAAGGCTATGAGCCCATAGACTGAAGGCTAAGATCCTCCCACAAAGTTTTCCTCTCATACATGCTGCACTTAGCATAGATGATAGTACACAAAAATTGGTAAGGCCCCGTTTTAACACGAAGAGAAATCAACTGCAAATTAGTCTGAACCACATGAACATCGAGAGCATTGTCCCAAAAAATCCAGATTTTACCACCATCATCTACATTAGAGATAAAGGAATCAAAATGTAGGGAGTGCTTCAAACGGATAGCTTTGTCTAGAGATTGAAAAGGTTCCAAAACCGCCAACAACTTAGGCTTGAATTTACAAACTAACTTCTTTAATCTACGGCGAGAGGTACCAATGCCACGGGCATTCCAAACAATGATAGAGTCACTCATAAAGACAAGGTTGAAGGATGGGTAATGACCCGAGTAGAACTTCTAACTTTCTCAAACTTTTTCTTTTGATATTTTTTTTTCCTGTTTTACCTTCAAATTCTGAATGGTACTCCTTAAACTGAGGTAACACTTCCAGAGGGATATCAGGATCAGGTTCGGAAGCAGTGTCTTCAACATATCTTCCAGATTTTCATTCACAATCCCATCTGCGAAACAGGGGCCAAGTTCCTCCCGAGTAATAGTAACAGTTTCCTCCAGAGTAATATATCTATAGATATGTATATATATCTATACATATATGTATAGATATATATTGGCTTAATAGCCAATATTCTTTGTTAATAAAAGGAAACAGAGTTTGAACTCCTTCTTGAATAATGAATGTGTTTGATTTAAAATAAAAAGGAAGACAGATACAACACTGACTATTGGAGGAATTATAAGTGCATTAATATTTGTGTTTTATTGCTTTACTAAAGTTTGTGGAAACTATCAGAAAGTTTGTGTGCAGATCTATGAAAAGAGGGAAGATTGAGGTTTTATCCCAGAGTGGAGTTACATAATCACTAATAGTGCTCTGGTGTATTATGTATTGTGTGTGTGTGTGTGTGAGTGTGTGTGTGTGTGTAGCCACTATCAAAAGTTTGCTTGCTTGTATGAAAAGTGTGAAATTATGTTTATGGAGAGCTCACTTGTATGAAAAATTGCTAAACGAAGCCACAAACACAGTATTAAACTGAAAAATAATAACTCAAAAAAAGAAAATTCCATAAGACATTTGTTTTTTAGAAGTTTTTTTAGATGATTTTTATAATACACTCACAATTTATGTTAGTTTGTATATATTGTATGTTTTACTTGGTTTGTGACAAAAATCATTTCTGTCAAACTTGTCCAAAACACAGTTTGTGACAATAACTTCTCCAAAACACTCACAATTCTGTAAAATAGGGAAAGAATTATATAAAAAATGACGTTACAAAATAAATAACAACATACACTTACAAAGATTATAAGCAGAAATGTCCAGACTCAACCAAAAGACCTGAAGACAAATTAATAAGCATTGCAGTAAAAAAAGGAAAAAAATGTAGAAAATATTACACTTAAAACATAAAATAAATGGGAAAAGAAGAAATTACAAATAAAATTAAGAAGCAAAATTTTTTTTTTCTCAGAAAAGTACATGTAATGAAGAACAATATTGCAGAAGGAAAAGGCTAGTAATTGACTAACCCCCAGATCTTTTTCATGTGCAGCGTTTTCTACTCTCTGAACGTGGTGCTGGACTGATATAGAAGAAAATGGATTGACGCTGACTTAATGACAATTTTTCATTATCCAGCCAAATGCATGAATCTACCTAAATCGAAGAATATGCATGAATCTGCCTGAACCGAAGAATATGCAGAGTTTTTTGGTTTTAATTTCTAATTTTTTTACTATTCAGAAATAAATATACTATTTGTTCTGTCAGTATAAATCTATATTTTTCTTTCATTCCCGATGATAGTTGCTACGTATTTTGAGAATGAGGTTTTTTTTTTTCTTCAGATGCATGAATCTGCCTTAACTGAATAAATATGAAGAGTTTTTTATTTTTTAATCGAGATTGCATTTATAATGAGATTTCTTTTATGTGGCTGACAGATGACAGATGGCAATTTTATAGATAACGGATAAATTGACTAATTTCGTTAACTTTAACGGAATACAATAAAAAATGTTAAACCAACAATTTCTGTTAGATAGGCACTTTATATATAAAGATATATATAGTACCCTCCAAGTTGTACACCATGATTGGGGTCAGGACTATATTCATCAAGACCATAATTATTGCATCCATTGATGTCCCACACTATCACATGATATGCTTTTTAAACCATAAAGAAAAAGGGTACGTACATAGGAGAAATTATTAGCGTAAA
Organism: Cyclocarya paliurus; assembly: GCA_029856935.1. Taxonomy (NCBI): domain Eukaryota; kingdom Viridiplantae; phylum Streptophyta; class Magnoliopsida; order Fagales; family Juglandaceae; genus Cyclocarya; species Cyclocarya paliurus. The sequence goes on along the minus strand of CM056947.1, from coordinate 32,403,764 downwards.
GGGTGGTATTGGGTCGTGCCTATGAGAATTCTGATGCATAATATGAGTATAAAGATGTTGATAACTATCAATTCTAGAGTTTATCTTAGATAATCTCTTAATAAGTTGATGGGATAATTTTCTTGATCTGTCGGAGGCATTATCATATCATCTAACACGCGTCATGGGCTTGGCGTTTCTTGTCCTTAATGTTTTGACTCATCTTATCATTATAATTGTTCTAAATTTTTATATAAAATATAATAAACAATTCAATATTTTCATTTCTCAAATAATATTTTATTTAACTTTTAACTTTCATTTCAACTCATTTCATCCCACCTTATTATCTAAACGACATGTTAGCAAAATCATTTAGTTAATGATTGAAAGAAAGATGTTCAGTAACTTCTTGCATGGCAATTTCCTTGCAGCTTCTAATTAAGACTTTAAGAGATGCGATTTTCACACAAAACAAACAAGTATTAAAATTGTGAAAAACTTGTTAATTAAGTGGTTGCCATTTTATCATTTCTGGAAAAAAATAAAAAAAAAACTTGCAATCCAACCTTTTAATTGTATTCGTCAAGACCATAATGTTAATTATTGCATCCATTGATATCTCACACTATCACATGATATGCTTTTTAGACCATAAAGAAAAGGCCTTAGAAGAAATCGTTGGGTAGGATTTTTTAACTTTGGCGTTTCTTGTCCTTAATGTCTTGACTCTATTACAGCAAAAGAATTACCTTCTGTGGCATTTTTTCAGTTATTAAAATAATTTAATTTTAAACAATAATTCTGTTATATTTATGGTATGCTAGGTGTGTTAATAAATTATCAACTTGCAAATGGATTTTTTTCAAAACGTGCCCCTAATGCAAAATGACAAATTTAATGCTTTAGTTAGTACTTCAGCACTCCCCCGGCCTAATTTAGGTCAACATATAAAATATTTTTAATTTCTGAAGATATATTTTGAAGTTAATTCTAATAGATATACCATATATATATATATATATATATATATATATATATATATATATTAAGTCATAAAGTCTTAGAATGTCGAATTAATAAAATAAAAAAAGAATATATATATTTAATCAAATAATTTGATCCTGTTACAATATATACATGCTATTTAAAAAATAAATTGATATGATTGATTTTAAGTGAAAACGTAAGCTGAGTTTTTCATAAAGAGAAATGCTAAGTAGACCAATGTTCTACCGAGCATTTGCTCTGATGAGTGCATTTTTATTTATTTATTTTTTTTAGAAATGAATTAAAGTTTTATTATTATTATTTTAATAAATATTAAGAAATATTTTTTTAAATGTTTAAAAAAATAAAAAATAATTTAATAATAATCGATCAATTCTATCGGTAGACCTTTGTCTCCGTAGAACTACCTTTCTATAAATCTTCTAGTTTTGTCCATTCATTTTTGAACATTTTTTTTTTTATTTTGAGAACTTTTGAACACTTTTGAACATAATATGTAAGTCAAATTTTAATATGATTTAAGTCAACAAAACCACTTTGGAGCGGTCGGGCTGCTTCTTTGGCTTTAACAGCCTTCAATGAGAATTTGCCACATCAACAACTCTACTCAAAGTATAATGAAATTTATCACACTAGATCAATTGGAGAGCCCCCTATCCCACCTGATGGAAGATGAATCCTTTAGCAGTCCTCTATCGTTCGACCAAATGAAATAGGATGTATAAAAATCCAGAAAAGTAATGCATGTGAACTCTTAATGTGAATCCTCCAAAAAAACCGGATTTCACACTTCTGATATAAAAACCCAGAAAAATAAAAAAACAGAAAAAAATACGATGTATAAAAAAGCTTGGTGAATCCTCCAAGGTAGGATCTTGCCATGGCTATTTAATTCATAGACGATGGTTGAAAGTAATAAATGCATTCATCTGTTCTCTCCATTGCAGTAATTTCACTAACTACAGCCAAAAAATTGATAAAACTGCACTGCCAGTGGCCAATAAAAAAACAAAATAATAATTAAAGAGAAAGTTGAGAGAGAGAGAGAGAGGAATAGGGTAGGTTACATTTAGAAGGCTGTGATGATTAACCTATGCTAGTCTTCAAAATCTGTTCTTCATCATCGTCCTTGTTGTTTTCCGCATATCTCCAACCATCCTCAACATCGTCACGGTCTTCCTCTGTTTCTTCACTATCTTCTTCCTTGTAGCCTTCTTCTTTGAGCGGCCATGGTTTTTTCATTACATTCACAGGGATAGCAGATGGAATCGACCCTTTACATTGCAAATTTTGGAGGAGGCAACTTCAAGTTCGGTTTGAACTTTGGGCCTACTGCATTGTTGGGAGCTGCAGGGGAACGAAGAGATCTGAGGGTGAGAGGGGGAGATCTGAGTGTGACAGGAGAGCATGATGGAAGCTAGACTGATTGAATACGATGAAACACCTATAGATGTAAATACCCCTGATGCAACAGCCTTTTGACAGAAATTTTGAGCCAAAAATCCTAGCCCTCACTAAAGTATCCGATAGTAATCCCCCAACTGTTATTAAACACCCACCTGGCACCATTAGTGGGCAGGCTTGTAGGATAGCTGAAAATCCAAGCTGTGATCATAACCTACAGCCCATAGGTACAATTATTTTAGTTGCAGGATATAAGTGTGGAACAAGTATTTCATTCTCTCTCTAAAATTAAAATAATCTTCCAGGTGGGTCAAACAAAGCAACGGCAAGATCACGATTGTATGAAATCTGTGCTGCTAACTGTTGTAAAGCCCCTCTATTTGAATGTTGTAGAGAGGAAGGACCAAGCCACTTAAAGTTGTAAGTCACGTATATATGTATACAGAACACGCACACATATGCATAATCTCTTTTGGGCAAGTCTATTGTCATGGACTTCAGGTGTGAGTCCATGATAATATAGACCCTTTGTTTTCAGAGAGAAATTTATTCAGGATTTATGATCTCATCAAATAACAGAATTAAAGTTGATCATAAGTCCAATTTTCTTGAAATTTAGGTAATAGCAATGCTGTGTAATTCGCATATCTTGTAGATTCACTTTCAAGGTGATTGCGGAAATAGAAGCCCCAGATGTTATTTTGGAGTGCTTGGGAACACCGCAATCAAAAAAGAAAGATGCAACAGAGCATGTAGCAGAAGGAGCCCTTTGGTACTTGAAGCACCAAGGATACTTTCTTGAGAGCGACTAACATGATACTGTAAAAGATGTTGCTGAATCAGTTTCTGTAAGTATTGAAGATTTTAATGCAGGAGGCTTACTAAAACTAACAGTCAAAACTACAATTTCTATATATTATATGTGGAAGGAGCAATGGTGATTGTAAATTGTGGTTAATGTTGAAATCCATCGACTCAAGGGGGATAGGAAGGTAAACTGCGTATTCTTCTAGTTTTTGGAGGCAATTCGAGGAGCCTCCAAAACACTAATTAGAATACTTCAGGCTAAATAATCATATTTCATTCATATGAAGCTTAAGTTTAATACAAAATAAATTAACTACTTTACATAACTGCTCCTCCATACACTTCAAATGAATTTAAAGTCAAACCATGGAATTCAGACACCAGAAAAAATTTAATGTCCAAGGTTGAAGAAGGCCTCCTTTGTTGTGGGTACAGCTCGAAGTCAATGTCGCTATAATCATTGTCATCATCATAATATTCAATGTCACGATCATCATCATCGTCATCATAATCAACACAATGCCTATTAGAAAGTTGACTTCCATCCATTGGATTTGCTAAATTTCCAATATCTTCAATGGGTGCATCCAAATGGACATCAACATTTTCATTATGTATATACAAAGGTATATACAAAGGACACGACAACGGCTGGCCCATCTAGGAGCTTTGCAGACTTACTAAAGGACCCAAAACCATAACCTGGTAGCAATCCAATTGTGAGTATGAGAGCTCCCATGAAATTGAGTGGAGCTCCGGATTTCTTTTTTACAAAGAGAGATGGCAATGACAATTCAAAGTATTAAACCTATGTTGGTTTTGAAGTTTCCAAAGTGGCGGCCTTCACTGGAAGCCATAACAGTGCATGTAGTAGAATGCTGGGGACCCTCTCGGATCCCCACCATCAGTATTTTCGATAGGTGGAATATTATGGTGCGAATGGAATCTGAGGAAGACTTCGAGCTTGCTTGGGCCAGAAAGGCCAGAGAAATGGAGGGATACACGTACAGAGTTTTCAAGTGGACCCCAAAATTTAACGGGCATGATGAACCACCATTGGCCTCAGTTTGGGTGAATCTGCTGAGCTTACCTATTTAGTTCTTTGAGTAAACTCTTTGAAGATTTTTGGAGGGTCTTTGGGTAGATTTATGAGAGCTGATAATGCCACAAAAGCCTTCACATGTCCAAGTTGTGCCCAATTTTGTGTAGAGGTAGATCTTTCTAAACCTTTGATTGGGAAGTTCTGGATCGGTGTTTCAGAATTCAATGGATTTTGGTAGAAGGTGGTCTATGGAAAGGTCCCCCAATATTGTCATAAATGTAAACATCATGGGCATCCCCCAGGTGTTCGTTGAATTGACAATAAGAAGAAACTAGTTTTCATGGAGGATAGTGTGGGTCAAGGGATTACTGAACCTTCAACCACTAAAGACGAAAGAGCCACAACGATAGGGGAGCTATGCTTCAGATTTAGATCGGCCTTTAATTACGATGCGAACAAAGTCAAGAAAGAAAAAGCTGAAGGTGTTAGCAAAAGCAACTGAACCCCAAAACTTTAAAGCATGATCCCTCTTATTCTTGTGTGGAACATTAGGGGTGTAGGAAACATGGCATCTTTGGGAAAGTTGAGGAAGATTGTGAAGTCCTATGATCCTGAGGTTATTGCTTTGCTTGAACCTTTTTTACCTTTTAGAAAGGCCCATAGAATTGCTAGGAAATTAAAGATGGCAAGTTGTATCTTGAATGAAGAGAGGAATGGAAAAATCTAGTTACTTTGGAAAGAGGATGTGTCCGTTGAGCCTATTCAAAGCTCTAATCAAATGCTACAGGGGCTACTCAAATTCAAGAACAGTGAAGTGGTGCTATCAGTAGTGTATGCAAGTTGTGACTATTTGGAGAGAAGCCTATGGGAGGAGATGACTAATTTATTCTCAGCTGGTAGAAACTGGGTTGTTAGTGGTGACTTCAATACAATTCGATGTGATGCTGAAAAGCTGGTAGGTATTCCTAAGCTGAGAGTCATCATGGAAGACTAATAATTGTATCCAAAGGTGTGAGCTTATGGATATCCCTTTTGAAGGTTCCAAGTATTCTTGGTGTAATGGGAGAGAAGGTAATTCAAGGATGTGGGCTAGATTGGATAGAACGTTGGTTTCCCTAGGACTGTTCATCTGATCCGGTCTGAAAATAAACATTTCCAACCCGACCCGAAAAAAAAACATAGTTGCGGTTAAACTTTTGGCCGTTTACCCGACTTGAAACAATTTTTGGAAAACAGGAATTTTGACCCGACTTTTCCTCCCTTTATTTTATTTTATTTTTTATTTTTTATTTTTATAAATAATATATATACTGGAACTCAACAGCAAAATATATTTTGCTGAAGACCTCGAAAGACCTTCAAATTCAAACATCTTTAATCTGAGCTTCCAGAATTTGTCATGATAGTCTTTGAATTAGCACATGATCATGATAGTTAGTCTTTGAATTAGCAATGGGTCAGCAATACAATTAATAGACTTCAAACTTCAAAGAGAGCAGTGTGCAATACAGACTTGAAACTTCAAAGAGAACACTTGGCATCTAAGTACATGAATTCTGAACAATGCCAATATTACAATACCACAAAGCAGGACCAATCCGAGTCCTAGGCTATTGACAATCATGGATTCTGGACAGTGTCTGGATAGGTTTAAGCCCATTTCCGCTATGACCACGAACAAACCATAAGTGTAGAGCCCCACAATCATGTTCCATTTGTTGTATGAACATGGGACAAACCATAAATGAGTTTGCTTGAAAAAGCTGAGTGTCAGTACAAGAGTAAAACTCACAATATATACATATGTCAATAACAAATTAAGTCGGGGTTATTCTAGCTTCAAAGGACAATTATTTTGGGCAAACTCCAAAAAAAAAAATATTTAATAACTATCAAAAAGGAAAACACCAAAACAAAAATATTTGCAGGCCTGCAACATATATTTTTTCAGGCAAAATTGCAATATAACTTGTTAACAAATGCTACTACAAGCAATGACGTTGATCAGGAGCTTGAATTAACTCAAAAGATGGGAAGTTCTGCTTAACTGCTGGATGGGATGCCAAGGAAAAAGATTCACATATAAAGTTGGGTGATCTGATCTAATTTAGGTTCCTAAAGCAAATCTCATGCATAGTCAAAAAGCTTTGTGAGTTTTGGAGTTTTCCCCAACAACTTTTGGGTCATTACAAATTTCTGAATCATTGCTACATGGTTTTTTTGATGAGTTTTAAGACCTTGATTTGACTTGATTTCAAATCAGACTTGATTTGAAGGGAATGTTACTCTGTTTTTGCAAGCGGTCATAGTTGTTTGAGGTAATTAGATATTTCTACTTTTCTCTGTGTTCTGTTGTTGTCGAGCTAATTACAAAGAAACATATCGAGCTCTAAATTACCACTCGATTTTGGCACTATCAAATGAAATGCAACTGAAGTTGTGCAAGAAGAATCAAACACCAACAACATAGGCCTGGACATCCTCTGACCTAGAAACCAAACCACATGACAAATCTGCAATAGGGAAATGGAAAAAAAAAACAATTCATAAATAAACTAAGAAACCCAGGAAATACTTTCACTCTAACAAAGTCCACAATAAAAAGGAATGAAGAAATCCCCCCTCAAAAAATGAGTTAAAACCCATGAATCAAAGATGCTGAGAAACGTTACATCAAAACAAATCAAATCTTAAGAAGCATGCAAACCCAGAATAGTTTTTTACTCAAACAAGCTAAAACATGTAAACTAAATCAGAAGCATATATATATGTGTGTGTGTGTGTGTGTGTGAGAGAGAGAGAGAGATAGAGAGAAGAGGGGAGTCGACTAATGCTCACCATGCGAGAGGATAGAGAACATTACCGAGCTAGTTCACTGGCTTAGTTTTGGTTTCCTTCTTCAAGCATTGCCATTACCGAGGACACTAGGGTTCTCTATAGAGAGTGAGAGCTATGAGGAAGAGAATGAGAGTGAGCTGCGACGGATATAATCGGCTAAAATCAAGTATTACCATATTAAAAAGCAGACGGGTTACGGTTAATACCGGTTCTGCTTTTTGCACCTAAACGGTTCGGCCCTATTTGGGTCGAGTCAGGTGACATCTTTGAAAAGCAGCTTAGACGATAGAGGTTCAGAAAAAGTTTGATTTCCAAGGTTGTGTTGGTTCTAAGGGGCTGCAAAAGAGACAATAGTGAGAGAAAAGTTTGCTTCAAGGCGCGTTACAATGTCGCTTTCCTTAAGACAATATTCGCTCCCACCAATAACGGTATGCACACGGGTTACAAGCGAATTTGCCTCCAAGATACAATGAAGTCCAGAACAAGTATGTTTGTCTAACTGTGTTATGCACACATGAAATTAGACCTCGAATACTCTCAGATTTTGCTAATCAACCAAGAAATTAGAAATCTGTTTTCTCGAGAACAAACAGATTCTAACACGTTCTAAGAAGTTTGAAGAAGTGAAAATTTTGGGAAAGAGAGAGAGAGAGAGAATTCGAAATTAAATTCTTAGATCCTCAAATGGCAGGCCAATGGGTTTATTTATAGATGACCAAGAGTTGCGAATGAAAAGTTATTACTTTTCATTTTTCTCAAAACTGTTCGGAATATGTACATATATTGTGCCTGTTGCCATAAGACACAACAGTTGGACTTAGTCCAATGGTTACATTGCTTCCATTTCAATTGAATGGCACCCGTTCGAGTCATGAGGTGCACACTTTCAAAATTTTATTTTCCATTTTCCCAAGCATTGCATCGCTGCTTGTGCATTGCGTTGAGCCCCAAGCGTTGCATTGCATGAGAACCTCACACATGCCTCTTGGTCTGGTCATAAATCAATTAAAAACCCCAACTTGACATGGGGGTGATTCGAACCTTGGCTCTTTAGACAAATCTAGAGCCTCAATACCACTAGGCCATTTAATGTTCTTATGGCAAGTAAAGAAACACAAAATACTATAACCATCCATAAACTTTTCACATTTTCTCTCTTTCCAAAATAATTCACAACTTCTAAAATAACCCAAAAGTATTATTAATAAATATAATATATAATTAATTATTTTAAAAATATTTCCAACAATCCCCCACTATTTTCAAAATACATCTTGGTTACAATAGGAAAACTTATACATAAATGAATGTGTCTTTTGGATGTGAACCTTCACATAGTGAAAATACATCAAAACTAACCAGAATGGCATAGTAGACATGCTTTGAACTAGCGATTCTATACGATTAGCCGGATATATCTCACATATAAATTTTCTTCTCTTTGGGTAGTTCATAAAAGCCGACACGTGGATTGGTCTTGTGTCAATATCCTGGTTTCATGAGCGCTCTAGAGACAAAGCCTAATTCGCATAGGAGGCGGCACCACCCCCGACACTCATATAGGTAGATTTATCAAAAGTGTCCTATAACTAAACACTTTAACATAACCATGTTATAAGTCTATTAAGAGCTTATTGCTCAACCTCTCATTTTCATTACAGTACCAAGCACTTCAAACCTTGGGATGATTAAATTAGTTTAAAAATTAATTTTAATATCACAATGCTTGCAAATCACGAACATATAATGTACTTTGCTCATTGAACTCAAGTCTTGATATATTCAAGAGTTGAGTTGAGTTTCCATTATTGGTGATTTTATTGTATAGGCTTTAAACCCATCCCCTTTGATGTCTTCCACATCAAATCTCTTGCAAGTCCTTTAGTTAACGGATCTGCCAAATTTTGACAAGATCTCACAAAATCAATTATAATTATTCTATCTGTGAGTAATTGCCTGACATAGCTATGTCTTAATCCAATATGTCTAGACTTGCCATTATATATATGGTTATAGGCCCGCGACAGTGTAGCCTGACTGTCACAATGCAAAGATATTGGTGGCATTGGTTTTGGCCAAATTGAAATCTCTATCAATAAGTTTCTCAGCCACTCTGCCTCTTTGCTACAAGAAGCCAATGCTATAAACTCTCCTGCCATGGTAGAGTCAGTTATGCATGTCTGCTTCTTTGATCCCCAGGAGATTGCTCATCCACCAAGGGTGAATATCCACCCACTGGTTGATTTGTGATCATCATGCTCAGTTATCCAACTGGCATCAGTGTATCCTTCTACAACCGAAGGAAACCCGCTGTACTCAATACCATAATTTATGGTATTTCGCAAATATTTGAAAATTCTTTGTACAGCTATCCAATGAATATGACTAGGGTTACTAGTGTACCTACTAAGTTTGCCCACTGCAAATGCAATATCAGGTCTAGTACATGTCATAGCATACATTAGACTACCAATAACTCTAGCATATTCAAGTTGATCCACTGATCTCCCAGTATTAGGATACAATTTTAAATTTGAATAAAAAAGTGTAGCCATGGGTTTGCAATCAAAGTGATTAAACTTTTTCAATATTTTCTCAATATAATGTGATTGGGTTAAAGCTATTCTATTATTATTTGTTATAATTCTAATACCCAAAATCACGTTTGCAATACCCCAATCCTTCATATCGAAATTCGATGACAAAAATTTCTTAGTATTTTCAATGCTTATATTATCAGTGCCAAAAATCAACATGTCATCTACATATAAGCATATTATAACACCTTTATTTCCATTGAACTTGTTGTAGACACATTTATCAGATTCATGTATCCTAAAACCATTGTTCACTACAGTTTTATCAAACTTTTCGTGCCATTGTTTTGGTGCTTGTTTAAGTCCATAAAGTGACTTAAACCAATTTACAAACTTTATGTTCTTGGCCAAGCATAACAAACCCCTCGGGTTGTTCCATGTAAATTTTTTCTTCTAATTCACCATTCAAGAAGGCAGTCTTAACATTCATTTGATGGATTTCAAACTTGTAGATGGCTGCCAAGGCAGTCAAAGTTCTAATAGTAGCAATCCTAGCAACTGGTGCGTAGGTATCAAAATAATCTAATCCTGCCTTCTGGGTAAAACCCTTTACTACTAGTCTTGCCTTAAACTTTTCAATTGTTCCATCTACTTTCAGTTTCTTTTTAAAAATCCATTTGCAACCAATAGGTTTCGAACCAGGGGGTAAATCTACTAATTTCCAAGTATTATTACCCATGATTGAATCCATTTCATCATTAATAGCTTCTTTCCAAAAAACTACATCCTGAGACTTCATAGCCTCTTCATACGTCATAGGATCATTCTCAATATTATGTGTAATCATGATTTGGTTACAAGATGAATCTCTTGTACCATCTACCAAGTACACAACAAAATTTGGTCCAAATGACTTTTCAATTCTGATTCGTTTACTCCTTCTTGGTTCAAATGGTTCACCAGATTCACCATTATTTTCAAGTGATCTATTTAATTCCACTATTTTATTATTAAAAGGTGGAATTGCACTGAATCTATTTTCAAAAAATTCAGCATCCCTGGATTCAATCACTGTATTGACGTCAACAGAACCGTTAGGTTCCACAACTAGGAATCTATAGCCAACACTATGATGTGCATAACCTAAGAAAATGCACTCAATGGCTTTTTGTCCTAATTTCTTTATCTTAGGTTCAGGTAACCTAACTATGGCTTGACAACCCCAAACTTTAAAATGATTTAAGTTTGGTTTTCTTTTCTTCCATAATTCATATGGAGAAACTTTAGTTTTCTTGTGGGGTATTCTATTCAAAATATAACATGCTGTAAGCATAGCTTCTCCCCAAAAACTATTGTTTAAACTAGAATTTGTAAGCATGGCATTAACCATCTCTACTAAAGTTATGTTTTTCCTTTCAGTCACTCCATTTTGTTGTGAAGTATAAGCCATAGTAGTTTCATGAATAATGCCTACAGATTCAAAATAAGCAAGAAAGTGATATTCACCTCCTCTATCAAATCTAAGACATTTTATTTTGACGTCACATTTATTTTCTACTTCATTTTTATATGCCTTAAAATTATCCAAAACTTGGTCTTTCGAATGCATCAAATAAACATAGCAATATCTAGAGAAATCGTCTATAAAAATCACAAAATATCTTTTACCTCCTCTAGTAGGCGTGCTATGCATGTCACATACATTACTATGTATTAATTGCAATAAAGACGAAGTTCTATCTACTTTAGAAAATGGTTTTCTTGTAATTTTTGTTTGCATGCATATTCTACATTTATCCATCATATCTTTGGCATATTTAGGAATTAAACTTAAATTAACCATGTCATCAAGTTTTCTAGCATGAATATGTCCTAAACGATAATGCTATAAAGAATATGAATCAAGCATATAAGCAGAAACATTCACTTTATTATTAACCTTGAGTTTGAACATGCCTTCACTCAGATATCCCTTCCCCACAAAATTACCCCCTTTGGTCAGAACAAATTTATCTGACTCAAAGACTAATTTAAACCCATACTTATTCAGAAGACTACCAGATACAAGATTTTTCCTAACTTCTGGTACATGATATACATCCCTGAGAGTAAGCACTTTTCCAGAGGTGAACTCCAAATCTATTGTGCCTTTGCCTTTAATTGTAGCAGTGGATGAGTTTCCCATGTAGATAACATATCCATCTTCTTCCGACTCATACTTTTTAAACAAACTCTTGTCTTTGCAAACATGTCTTGTTGCTCCTGAGTCAATCCACCAAGAGTTGTCTCCTTCGAGAATATTAACCTCAAAAATCATGGCCACAAAATTCTCTTTGGAGTCAGAGTTTTGTTGTTTCTTTTTAAGGAAACGACAATCTCTTTTGTAATGGCCCTACTTTCCACAATAGAAGCATTTTACACTCAGTTTCTTTTGATTCTTGCCTTGGAAGTGACTTTGATTTCTTCCAAAATTATTCTCTCTTCCGGTTTTCATATCTAGATTGATTGGGTTATCCAGTTTTGTGGGTCTTCCCTTCCTCTACCATATGCATATTGGAGGTCAAAGAGTCACGCTATTCCTTACCATCTCTAAGCCTTATTTCCTCTTCTATACGAAGATGTTGGCTTAGATCTTCCAGAGACATTTCCTCCTTTCTATGTTTCAGACTTCTTTTGTAGTCTTTCCATGATGGAGGAAGTTTATCAATAATGGATGAAACTGATATAGAATCATCCATCTTCATATTGTGTTGAGTGAATTGATCAAGAATATGCATAATTTCATTGAATTGTTCAACAATAGGCCTAGAGTCTACCATTTTATAACTGAAAAATTTGGTAGTCAGAAATTTCTTACTTGTAGCATCTTCTAAGAGATACTTAGCCTCAAGAGTGTCCCACAAATCCTTGGTGGTTGCTTTGTTCTGGTAAGCGTCAAACAATGTTTTAGACATTGCATTGCAGATGTGACCCTTGCAGATATAGTCATCTTGTTCCCACTTGATTCTTGCTTGACTTTGAGCAATTGTCTCATCCTCATTTATAGACGGCCTATAAGTGGTTAGAACATGTACCACTTTAAGACTAGCCAAGAGAAAATGCATTTTCTTTTGCCAGCATCGAAAATTGGCTCCATCAAAATGTTCGAGTTTGACAAAGTCCGCAGCAAACTCTCTCAAACTATGTGCCATTAGAAATATTGTCTTAAGATTGTTGGTTCTAAGGGGCTGCAAAAGAGACAATAGTGAGAGAAAAGTTTGCTTCAAGGCGCGTTACAATGTCGCTTTCGTTAAGACAATATTCGCCCCTACCAATAACGGTATGTACACGAGTTACAAGCGAATTTGCCTCCAAGATACAATGAAACCCAGAACAAGTCTGTTTGCCTAACTGCGTTATGCACACACGAAATTAGACCCCGAATACCCTCAGATTTTGCTAATCAATCAAGAAATTAGAAATCTATTTTCTCGAGATCAAACAGATTCTAACACGTTCTAACAAGTTTGAAGAAGTGAAAATTTTGGGAAAGAGAGAGAGAGAATTCCAAATTGAATTCTTAGATCCTCAAATGGCAGGCCAATGGGTTTATTTATAGATGGCCAAGAGTTGCGAGCGAAAAGTTATTACTTTTCATTTTTTTCAAAACTGTTCGGAATACGTACATATATTGTGCATGTTGCCATAAGACACAACAGTTGGACTTAGTCCAATGGTTGCCTTGCTTCCATTTCAACTGAGTGGCACCGGTTCGAGTCTGAGTTGCACACTTTCGAAATTTTATTTTCCATCATGGGGGTGATTCGAACCTTGGCTCTTTAGACAAATCTAGAGCCTCAATACCACTAGGCCATTTAATGTTCTTATGGCAAGTAAACAAACACAAAATACTATAACCATCCATAAAATTTTCACATCTTCTCTCTTTCCAAAATAATTCACAACTTCCAAAATAACGCAAAAATATTATTAATAAATATAATATATAATTAATTATTTTGAAAAGATTTCCAACAGGTTGAAGTAGGCTTCCTTTGTTGTGGGTACAAGTTGGATTCAGTGTTGTGATCATCTTTGTCATCATCATAATCAACATGAACTTCAATTGGTGCATTCAAATGGACATCAATATTTTCATGATGGGGCACATGACCTGCATGATCTTTGGCATTATGTTCATGCTGTTTGTATAATAGATGAACTTCACAACGTTTTAAGATCGCTGAATTTGGATTGCTTTCAAATATAATCCTCAGATTGTCTGCATGATCATCTACATCCTTTCCTCGACATGTAATATTTTTTGTAGATAAGTACCGTAGCAATACATGATTATGATCTAAATCCATTTCATCAAAGTAAGTTATATCATTAAGATTGTGACCAACGAGGTCGTCGGCAACTCCTATCCTGATGTCAAAGGTCATAGGAATCCTATGACTATTGCTAACGGGTTCAAAAACAGCACAAAAAGAAATTCCTATGATATCATCCAAATTATACAGTGGGGACCCTTTAAAATCAAATTCACACCGATTACTATTTGAAGTCTCCTTGCAATAGTTGAACCAATCTGGAATCTTATTTCCCGGAAATATCATGTCAGCCTGTTGGATGAATACATCATAAAATATATATCAATTATATTCATATAAAGAAATCGATTAGCCACACAAAACGAATATATAAGGAAAAGAGAAGTATATATAGGGACTTACTTCATTCCATGCAGGATTTGGCATACAATAATTTCCCATATTATTGGTCACTTTATAGCAATTGAACAAGGTAACATCTGTTAGCCGTGGGAAATGAAATATTTTTTATATTTCTAGTAATCTTTCCAGTGATCTGCATCCATCAGCATTAAGCATTTCTAGATTCGGTGGAAACCCCATAATTTCTTGAAGTTGCTTACAATGATCCAAATAAAGTCTCTTCAATCTAACAAATGTTTTGATGCTTGTTGGAATGCTTACGATATCACTACCTAATAGATCTAATTGTACCAGATTGGGAAAGCAACTAAATGGCCCAAAGAAATTCGATATTGATATGCCAGAGTTTCTAAGATTCAATTGAAGAAAGACTAATTCATTTTCCCAGCTTGTAGACACTACATAGGGCGTGGGTTGTCCATTATGCACCTCCTCCATCCCAAAACTTATAATATTTGGACAATCGTTGAGATAAATTTCACGTAGAGATTTCAACTAATGAATGCTACTTGGTAGACGCTTAAGGTTTACGCAGCTACATAGCTCTAAACTTCCAAGCCCAGTGAGGTACCCAATGGATGAAGGCAATTCTTCTATTGAGGTGCCCGTTAAGTATACTTCGTCTAAATGTTTCATTTCATAATCTATTTCAGGAAAGTTTTGAAGGCTTGAGCAATCACCAAGATCAAGAAGTTTCAGAGATCTCAATTGGAGTCTCCTTGGAAAGCTCTTTAGATTGAAACATCCACCAAGACTCAAGTTAACAAGCTTATCAAGGATTAATCCAACAGAATCATGAACTTCAACTAGATTTTTACAAGAACGAAGATCTATTTCCTTCAAGTTCGGGCAACTTGAAATATCCGAGAATTTCGTTAAGAAATCACAATCATGAAAATTCATAACCATGAGATTCTGTTAAAAGAAAAGAACATTAAACTAAGTTTAAAGAAAGAAATATTGAAAATAATAATAGTTGTACCTTAAATTTCTGTATCTCCAGGATGCGACTACTGGGCATGCATAGAATTAAGAGTTCGTCTCCATGAAATTCAGTTGACATAGATTGTAAAGGACAGTTAGGCCAATCAAGCACACTTTTTGAATTAGGTAGACAATTAGGTTCGCCAGAAAAGTGTGCATTGTGGCATCTAAATAATCTGAGTCTTTTCATATTCTTGAAGGCCTTGGGACTCAAGCGGATGACATCAGCACCATCAGGAAAATATGCAACAATTGCTTCAACTTTATTTGTTCCCTATATAGGAAGACAATGCATGTTTAAGTGTATATACACACATGTATAATATGTCGCAAGTGCCAAATTAGAAACAATGTTTAATTCAAAGAAATTTTGATGACTTACTATATCTTCCTCCAGTACTTTGTGAACATCTTTATGAAAGAATAATCTACTATGTGCTCCTGGATTTTTGGGCGATTCTTGCCGAACAACTTCTCCACCCATATCTCGTAACAAGTCATGCATTTTTAATATTCCAATGGACTCCAAAATAAGACACTTCTCCCCAAGTCTTGGGATTGAAAAGTTTGGGCAAAAACCAAAACTATCTAGTATCTTAATGACATCAACAAGCCATTGTCCATTGAAAAATAATGCAATGTCAAGAAAAACATTCTTTTCATTTTCACTTAATCTATCATAACTTCTTTGAAGTATTTTTTGAATATCTTGGTGAGGGATTTTCCTGTACTGATCCAATGCACTTTCCCACTCTTTTTTAGTTTTGTCATATAAATCCAAACCAAGCACCGTTAAAACTAGTGGAAGGCTCCCAGCATAATTGATGATCTATTCTACAAACTCCTTATAACCGTCAACCGGTTTCTCACTTCTGAAAGCATGCCAACAAAATAGTTGAAAAGCAGCATCTTGATTCAATCCCGTCATCTCATATGTTGAATCAACTCCATCATGAGTAGTCAACAAGTGTTGATCTCTTGTTGTGATGATGATTCTACTTCTTTTACCAAACCAATCACGAGCTCTTGCTAATGTTTTTAATTGATCCAAGTGGTCTACACCATCAAGAATTTGAAGAACTCTCTTAGAGTGAAGCCTACGCTTTATCATATAGATTCCCGTATCAATATTGTCAACCTTCAAACTTCTAGAGTCTCCTAAAATCTTAGAAAGAAGTGTCTTTTGCAGTTGGACCAAACGATTCACTTGATTCCAAGTGTCGCTATCAATTGGAAGAAAACAACTAGCTTCAAATTGAAAAGCAATCGAGTTATAAATTGCTTTGGCTAGAGTTGTCTTGCCAATTCCACCCACTCCAAAAATTCCAATCATTCGTATGTCTTTCGTTCCAACGCTTAAACGCAATTTGACATCTTCTACATGAGGTTTTAATCCAACAGGATGCTCGGCAACATGTAAATATAAATGATCATTTTCCATTCTTGAGACATCTTGAACGATTTTTTCAATGAATTTTGATTCATTCCTGTGTTTGTGTGGACACATATATAAAAGAAAAAAAAAAAGAAACAATTAGTGAATTGTACTCCTCACGTGCAATACAAGCAACATAATATAAAGAAAAAGGATTAATTAATGAATACAGCTCTTCGCATGAAAAACAATTAGGAAAATAATCTAAATAATTTTTTTCCCACAACCTGAAAATAAACTAAAATAAGAAAGACAAGGAACATAAGCAGAGCGTAGGAGTTGATCGATCTCTGCATGTACTTTAGTTGGCGATCATAAAAAGGCCAAACAAAAACTTAGATTTTTATATAGTTTCATTCGGGTTGTGATTAGTTCAATTTATTCAGCTTTAATTTCCAATGAACTTATAAAGAAATTGATGTTTTAGTTCCATATTAAAACCCATATATATACAAGATGCAAACTAGCTGGTGATTTATACATATGATAGAATGGGGGGGAATCATGAATTAATTAAGCAGTTAGAAATACCAGCCATTTCTGATCAGATGGTATCCGGAAAAATTAGCAACTTCTAGTAGGGCATCCTTCCACAGCTGCAACTTCATGTCTCCATTCAATTTCTCTGCATGTTTAGCCAATACTTCTCCAAAACTTCCGCTTTGAATATGTGATGGATTTACATGGTAAAACACAGGTACAACCCTTTGCTGCTTTGATTTTTTACACTCAAGAATCTTCAGTAACTCATCCAAATACCATGTTGATGATGCATAATTTTTTGAGAGTACAATGATGGAAATTCTTGAATCTTCTATAGCTTGGAGAAGTAGTGCAGGTGAAATTTCATCACCTCGTCTAAGCTCATCCTCATCTAAGTAGGTGGGGATTCCCTTTTGAGTCAAAGCACGGTAGAGGTGGGCAGTAAAAGTATCACGGGTGTCTTCTCCTCTAAAGCTCAAGAACACATCGTAGAGCCATGGAGAGGTGACTGAAGAAGAGGATCAACTAGAAGAGATTGTAGATAAGGCCATGGAAGAAATTAGTCAGTGTACGTGTGTATGTAATTCCTGATGATCACTCTACTTACTGGGTGTAGAGAGTTGGAAATCATCGACTCTCCTTTAAAAGGGCAACTCCAGGCCATGCCGCTTTCTCACACATACCTACCAGTCAATGGTACCTTCATGGCAACTTAAGAGAAAGACGCTGCTTTAAGTCAATGCCGCGTGAAGTCATGCATTGAGTCAATGCCGCGTTAAATTCTTGAAAGAAAGATGCTCACTAACTTCTTGGCAATTTCCTTTGCAACTTTTTCAAACTTTAGATGCCATTTTCACACAATGTTCTCATGAGTTCTTGAAAAAAAACAAAAAAACAAAACAAATCAAATTAACAGTGGTACAATGAAAAACTGCATTAATACTCCTACATATAAAATAAAATTATTTTCAAAGTTCCAACTCTTTATTTTCAGGTATTTTCAGGATTCTCCTCACTTTCAAATTATTTTCATGAGTCTAAAATGTCAAAAATAGTTTAAATAGGCATATCTTTTGTTTACTTTCTGTATTCTTGTGTTGTGCTTATTACTGGAGAATAATTACTTCCATAAAAAAAATATCAAAAACAGAATCGCATGAACTGGAGGAATACTTCATTGATTTGCCTCCTGAGCTATGTCAGTTGAAGATCATAGGCTTTTCAAAAGATATCGGGAGTTCAATATCTTTGTTACCATCAATCATGCATCGACTGGAAAACTTGCTTGTGGCCATTGAACTGAAGCACACCTTTTCTTCTGCATTCCCAGAAGGAGCTGAAGTTACATGCCATCGAGTAAGGTCTTCCCACATGTGGTATTAACTTGAGCATTGGCTTTCATAAGCTGTGCTAATTAAACTTGTAGTATTGCATATGACTTCCCACATGTGGTGTTGTACCCGACTTCAATTATACATGTTCAAGTTGTACGGTGTCGATATTTGCATGGACCTTAATTGCCACTAAAAGTTTTGAACTTTTTTACTAGCTTCTAGAAGCAGTCACCACTGAGAAGTGCCAGGAGCGCTTTTCCCTCGAAAGACTTGAAATACTTGGTGATGCTTTCCTCAAATTTGCTGTTGGACGGCACCTTTTTATTTTGCATGGTACTCTTGATGAAGGAGAACTTACAAGGAAACGTTCTCTTATCTCAGGTTTACATCCGTGATTATTCATTTGATCCCTGCCAATTCTTTGCTCGGGCCGCCCTTGCCCAATAATCTGCAACAAGGAGACAGAAGCAGCTGTTCATTTCCAGCATTCAAGTGGTCTAGCAGATCATGCAAGTTCCAGTCCAACTAGATGCAGTAGAGGTCACCACTGGCTTCATAAGAAAACAATCGCTGATGTGGTTGGAGCGTTTATAGTTGATAGTGGCTTCAGAACTGCAATTGCACAACAATGCAGCATTTTATCTTGTGATAATTTGAAATGTCTTTTTTCACCAGAGATTGGATTTCTTGGAGATGCTGTCTTGGATTACTTAATTACATCATATCTTTATTCACCTTATCCAAAGTTGAAGCCTGGTCAATTGACAGATTTGAGATCTGTGTTTGTGAATAATGAGGCGTTTGCCAATGATCTTGCGGTAGAACGATCCTTCCACAAATTTCTTATATGTGATTCCAGTAGCCTTACTGAGGCAGAGGCAATTGAGATGTATGTGGATGCTGTTAAAATGCAAGCGCCTGAAGGGAGTCTTCTTGAGGGGCCAAAATGTCCGAATGTAGACATTGTAATCTTCTGTGAATTTTTCTGTTGTGGCATGGTGACAATACCAAATGACCTCCTAGCCATCATTTTTTTTTTTTTGAGTTTTGTTTTGTTTTCTTTTTGGAGAGAAGGAGGGGGTGTGGGAATGTAATTGTTATATTACTAACTCCGAATGATTTCACTTATTGCCTCAGGCTCTGATGACTTGGTAGAGTCGATTCAGGGTTTAATCTGGAGCTTATGTAGACGATAATGCTTTCCTTTTTGGATCCAATCATGAGGTTCTCCAGTTTGCAGCTTAGTCCTTTCAGGGAACTGCAAGAACTTTGCCAATCTTATAATTGGGATCCACAGTTTTGGTGGAATGTCTCTGGTTGAAGCACAAGTGAATGGAAAAGATGTTTGTGCAACTGCCTCTGCAACATACCGAAACAAGAAAGATGCTATTAGGATTGCTTCATGAAAATTATCCACAATTTTGAAGGTAAAATTTGTATGCTTACTTTATGCTCTTTTGTCCTACTACCTCAACTGTATCAAATTATCATTCTTCCATCATTTGCTTCAACACCAGTGCTGTAAGAAGAGAATGTAGCTTTAACCAAAATAGGGAGTAAAAAATAAATTATTTGACTAATCTGCTTCCCCCTCGAAAATGAAAAAAAAAAAAAGGGAGAAAGAAAATATGAAAATATGTTGTTTTAAAATTTAATATATACTTTTCATCTTAAAAGTATTATATCAAAGTTACTATGTTAATATAGTACACATTCTATTTGTGTATAGACTCCTGGAAACATACAGTTCCCTATTACACAGATCGGGAATAATCGAAAAAGCCAGACTCCGTACGGCATCTCTTGGAATCCTGAATATGATTCTACCAATAATTGTACTAATGTTTTCATACTGCAGTCACACATTCACGATTGACTTGCTTTGCTAGCATATCCTAACTTAAAAGGTTTTAACATACCGAAGTCTAGAACTTTGGAGGAAGTTTTGAAGTCAAGCTACAAGATGGAAGCCAGACTGATTGGATATGATGAAACACTTACAGATGTAAATACCCCTGATGCAATTGGATTTGAGAAGTTGACGGTACAACAGCCTTTTGACAGAGATTTTGAGCCAAAAATTCTAGCCCTCACTAAAGTATCCGATAGTAATCCCCCATGCGTAACACTTGTTATTAAACACCCACCTGGCACCATCAGTGGGCAGGCTTGCAGGACAGTTGAAAATCCAAGCCATGATCCTAACCTACAGCCCACAGGTACAATTATTTTAGTTGCAGGATATCAAGTGTAGAACAAGTATTTCATTCTGTCTCTAAAACTAAAATAATCTTCCAGATGGGTCAAACAAAGCAACGGCAAGATCGCGATTGTATGAAATCTGTGCTGCTGACTGTTGGAAAGCCCCTTTATTTGAATGTTGCAGAGAGGAAGGACCAAGCCACTTAAAGTTGTAAGTCACGTATATATGTATACAGAACACGCACACATATGCATAATCTCTTTTGGGCAAGTCTATTGTCATGGACTTCAGGTGTGAGTCCATGATAATATAGACCCTTTGTTTTCGAAGAGAAATTTATTCAGGACTTATGACTCATCAAATAACAGAAATTAAAGTTGATCATAAGTCCAATTTTCTTGAAATTTAGGTAATAGGAATGCCCGTGTAATTCGCATATCTTGCAGATTCACTTTCAAGGTGATTGTGGAAATAGAAGCCCCAGATGTTATTTTGGAGTGCTTGGGAACACCGCAGTCAAAAAAGAAAGATGCAGCAGAAGGAGCCCTTTGGTACTTGAAGCACCAAGGATACTTTCTTGAGAGCGACTGACATGATACTGTAAAAGATCTTGCTGAATCAGTTTTTGTAAGTATTGAAGATTTTAATGCAGGAGGCTTACTAAAACTAACAGTCAAAACTACAATTTCTATATATTATATGTGGAAGGAGCGATGGTGATTGTAAACGGTGCGTAATGTTGAAATCCATCGACTTGACAACGGACACGACAATGGCTGGCCCTTCTAGGAGCTTTGCAGACTTTCTAAAGGACCCAAAACCATAACCTCGTAGCAATCCGATTGTGAGTATGAGAGCTCCCATGAAATTGAGTGGAGCTCCGGATTTCTTTTTTATAGAGATAGAAATGGCAACAACGATCCAAAGTGTTAAACCTATCTTGGTTTTGAAGTTTCCAAAGGGGCGGCCTTCACTGGACGCAATAAAAGTGCATGTAGTCAAATGGGGACTCTCTCGGATTCCCACCATCAGTATTTTTGATAGGTGGAATATTATGGTGCGAATGGAATCTGAGGAAGACTTCACACTTGCTTGGGCTAGAGTGGCCAGAGAAATGGAGGGATACACGTACAGAGTTTTCAAGTGGACCCCAGAATTTAACGGGCTTGATGAAACACCATTGGCCTCGGTCTGGGTGAATCTGTCGAGCTTACCTATTCAATTCTTTGAGTAAGACAATTTGAAGATTTTTGGAGGGTCTTTGGGTAGATTTCTAAGAGCTGAAAATGCCACAAAAGCCTTCACAAGTCCAAGCTGCACCCGATTTTGTGTAGAGGTAGATCTTTCTAAACCTTTGATTGAGAATTCTGGATCGGTGTTTCAGACTCAATGGATTTTGGCAGAAGGTGGTCTAAAGGTCCCCCAATATTGTCATAAATGTAAACATCAGGGGCATCCCCAGGTGTTTGTCGAATTGATAATAAGACGAAACTAGCTGTCATGGGGGAGGGGCAAACAAGGAATTCTTATAAAGTGGGGTATGTAGTGAAAGGTACTGGTGGAAGTCAAGCTAAGGAGGATTGTGTGGTGGGAGGGATTACCGAACCTCCAACCACTAAAGACAAAAGAGCCACAGCGTTAGGGGATAGAGTAATATTAGAGAGAAGTCATTATTGTGAGTGCATACTTTGCACTCACTATATGGCTTCTTCTCCTCCTCTTATTTTTCTCGACTTTAAGAAATAGACGGTCTAGATAAAGTCACATGGTGTGTGCAAAATAGATACTGTAAATAGTGACTTTTATCAATATGAGAGAAGGAGAAGAAGCCATATAGTGAGTGCAAAGTGTGCACTCACAATAGTAGCTTCTCTCTGGCATTACTCTTCTCCTAAGAGATAACATAGCTACAATCGATTGGGAAGGATGAAGAAGTTGTGATAGATGAGGTTTCTCTAATGCCCACTGTAGAGGAGAGGAACATCTCTACATTGAATATTGAAATCAAGAGCAAATCAAAGGGAATACCTGCTAGTAGAAACTCGAGCTAGGTAGTCAAGAGCTCCATTCAATCCAAGGAGACAACTAATCACGATTCAGTTTTCGTTAGTTCAGAGGAAGAGGAAGAGGAACGTGAAGGTCAAGAGGGGTGGAAGACTCCATTTTTTAATTCCTTTGGATCACTTCAGGGTATGGAGGATGAGGAAAACTTGCTCCAAACTATCTTGAGCACTGGAAAAGGCTATCCTTCAAATTCAGATCGGCATTTAATTATGATGCGAACAAAGTCAAGAAAGAAAAAGCTAAAGGCATTAGCAAAAGCAACAAAACCCCAAAACTTTAAAGCACGATCCCTCCGATTCTTTTGTGGAACATTAGGGGTGTAGGATACATGGCGTCTTTGGGAGAGTTCAAGAAAATTAAGAAGTCCTTTGATACTAAGGTTATTGTTTTGTTTGAACCTTTTTTACCTTTTAGAAAGGCCCACAAAATTGCTAGGAAATTAAAGATGGCAGGTCGTATCTCGAATGAAGAGAGGAATGGAGAAATCTGGTTACTTTGGAAAGAGGATGTGTCCGTTGAGCCTATTCAAAGCTCCAGTCAAATGCTATCGGGGCTACTCAAATTCAATAACAGTGAAGTGGTGCTATCAGTAGTGTATGCAAGTTGTGACTATTTGGAGAGGAGCAACCTATGGGAGGAGATGACTAATTTATTCTCAGCTAGTAGAAACTGGGTTGTTAGTGGTGACTTCAATACAATTTGATGTGATGCTAAAAAGCTGGTAGGTATTCCTAAGCTGAGAGTTGTTATGGAAGACCAATAATTGTATCCAAAGGTGTGAACTTTTGGATATCCATTTTGAAGGTTCCAAGTATTCTTGGTGTAATTGTATTGAAGGTAATTCAAGGGTGTCGGCCAGATTGGATAGAACGGTGGTTTCCCCCAACATAGTTTCTGTGAGCAATGGGTTCCAACAAAAATACTTGGCCAAGGTGTTTTCAGATCACAATCCCATGGTTATTTCAGAGAAACCACTTTTCAAAGCATACGGCCCTGCACCTTTCAAGTTCTTAAGGATGTGGATCACTCATCAGGACTTTCGGAGAGTCATAACAGAAAGTTGGTCTCAACTTGAACATGGAAGTGGGCTGATTAAGCTGGCAGCCAAATTGAAAAGATTAAAATAGGTTCTCAAGAAGTGGAACATATAGGTGTTTGGCTTGGTTGATAAGAATATAAAAAAATTTGAGGATGAATTGCTTGAAATGGAAGTTGGGATGGGCGCTAATCACATGGTGGAGGATGATTGCCTTAAAAAGAAAGCGGACTTGGAAACATGCTTACTACAGAAAGAAATCCTATTAAAACAAAAGTCTCAGGTGACGTGGCTGAATGAAGGGGATTCTAAAACAAAGTTCTTTCATGTCACATTACAACAAAGGAGAAGTAAGAAAATGGTGGAGCACATGGTGATGGAAAATGGTGGAGTTTTGACAACTCTAGAGGCAATTCACAATGCTTCGGTGAATTTTTTTTTCAGAGGAGCTTGATTTCTAATGGAGTAACACCTGAAGGGGACCTGAGATCTTTCATCACCCCCAGTATTTCAATGGAGGAGAATACGAAGTTGTTAAGAACTAAAATCTTTGTATTTCTGTCACTTGGAATTTACATTGAGAATGGTCTAAATAAATAGATACAAGGAACAAATCTATCTAAGGTAACTAATTGAGTATGGTATGAATATAAATTTACAGTTACAAAAATAAATGCTAATTATCCTAGAATCATGGTGTAATAGAAATGGAGGTGATCTTTGCTTGATTTGTGGAAGTAAGCTGTCAATACGCCCCCTCAAGTTGGCGCATGAAGATTCGTAATGCCCAACTTGCATAGAAATGGTGGAAGAGATCATGGCCCAGTGCTTTGGTGAAGATGTCAGCAACTTGCTCATGGGAGCAGGTGTGAACAGCGGTAAGGAGTCCGGACCGAATTTTATCACGAACAAGGTGACAATCAATCTCAATATGTTTAGTGCGCTCATGAAATACAGGATTGTGAGCAATATGTAAAGCAGATTGATTGTCACAATAGAGGCTGATAGGCTCGGGGTGAGAGACACCAAGATCAGTGAGGAGCTGTTTCAACCAAGTGAGTTCGCAGGTGGTGACGGCCATGGCACGATATTCAGCTTCAGTGGAGGATCGGGCCACGGTGGTCTATTTTTTGGTACGCCAGGAAATGGCACTGGTGCCAAGCTGAACAAAGTAGCCGGTGGTGGAGCGACGGGTGGTGGGGCAACTGGCCCAGTCAGAATCAGTATAGGCAGTAACATGAAGAGTGTTGGAGGAGGAGAAGAAAATGCCTTGTCCAGGGCTGCCTTTGAGATAGCGAAGGACTCGAGTGGCAGCCTGCATGTGAGGATCACGAGGAGCGTGCATGAATTGACTGAGAATGTTCACTGCAAAAACAATGTCAAGACGAGTGATAGTTAAGTATATGAGACGACCAACAAGGCGACGATAGGGAGAAGGATCTGAAAGGAGAGAGCTGTCGTGGTTAGTGAGCTTCAAATTTTGTTCCATGGGGAATGAAGCGGTCCTAGCACCGAGTTGGCCACTATTTGCGTTGGTTGAGAAAGATGCCTTCAGGTGATCGAGCAACTTCGAGACCAAGAAAATATTTGAGAGGACCTAGATCTTTGGTTTTGAAGTGTGTGGAGAGAACATATTTGAAGACCTCAATTTGTGAGCGATCATTACCGGCCACCAAAATATCATCAACATAAACAAGAACGAGAGTGACACTGGTAGAAGTAACCAATGTGAATAAAGAATGGTCCGCCTGAGACTGAGAAAAACCTGCATCAAGAAGCACAGTAGTTAGTTTAAAAAACCAGTTGCGGGAGGCTTGTTTGAGGCCGTAGAGGGATTTGCGGAGGCGACAAACACGAGTCTCTCCTTTCGAACAATATCCAGGAGGAAGGGTCATGTAGACTTCCTCATCAAGGTCGCCATGTAAGAAGGCATTATTGACATCAAGTTGGTGAATGATCCACTGGCAAGAAGCAGCAATAGCCAATAAACACCGAATGGTAGTCATTTTGGCAACAGGGGCAAAAGTCTCATGGTAGTCGAGGCCTTCAACTTGGGTATAGCCTTTGGCGACTAACCGAGCTTTGTATCTTTCGACGGAGCCATCTGCTTTGAGCTTGGTTTTAAACACCCATTTGCAGCCAATAGGTTTTTTTCCAGGGGGAAGAGACTCAAGGGTCCAAGTGGAATTATCTTCAAGAGCATGAAGTTCAGCAGACATGGCGTCTCGCCAATGGGCATGACGAGTAGCAGCGGAATAAGAGGTAGGGTCAGCAGAAACAGTGAGAGCATTTAAAAAAATAAGATGAGAAGGTGAGAAACGAGAATAAGAAAGAAAGGCAGATAGAGGATGAGCAGTACCTGAGGTCGATGCAGCAGCTGAGGATGCAGTGAGCTCATTGTGTATGGTCGGGCATATATAGTCCTGAAGATATGCGGGTCGAGTAGTGGTGCGACGGGGACGGGGAGGAGGAGGAGGAGGGGAAGGAGGGGAAGGGGAAGGAGGAGGAGGAGGGGAGGAGTCGGCAATAGTAGAGGTAGTAGGAGAGGTTGGTAAAATGGGTTCAGGGATAGGAAGGGGAAGAATAGGTAGAGGGGTAGGTAAAGAAGGAGGAACATCCTGGAAAGGAAATTGATGTTCGTGAAAAGTGACATCACGAGAATAAAAAACAACTTGAGTGTCAAGATTATAGAGTTTGTATGCTTTATGAGTGCTAGGATAACCGAGGAAGATACACTTAGAGGCACGGGGAGAAAATTTGTCGCGGGAAGCGTGAAGAGTTTGGGCATAACAAAGACTGCCAAAAACGCGTAAATGGGTATAGGTTGGAGGGATATCAAGGAGAAGTTCAAAAGGAGATTTATTTTGAAGAAGTCGACTAGGAGTGCGATTGATGAGATATGCAGCGGTGAGGACATATTCACCCCAAAATTTCAAGGGTAAGTGAGCTTGAAAACGCAAACTACGAGCAACATTCAAGAGGTGCCGATGTTTACATTCCGCAACACCGTTTTGTTGTGGAGTTTCAACACAAGTACGTTCATGAAGAATGCCGTGATCATGAAGATAATTTTGAAATTTGTGGAAAAGAAATTCTTGGCCATTATCAGTTCGAATAATTTTAATCGTGGTTTTGAATTGATTTTTGATAAGGGCAAAAAAATGCATGAGATAAGTGTATGCTTCAGATTTATAGCGCATGAGATATATCCAAGTAGTGCGAGAAAAATCATCAACAATGGTAAGAAAATAATGAGCACCACAAATAGAAGAAGTATGATAGCCACCCCAGATATCGCAAAAAATTCTATTAAAAATCATAGTACTTTTATTAGCAGGAATGGAAAAAGGTAGTCTAGTGTGCTTAGAACGAGCACAAATATCACAATCAGAGATAACACATGGATTATTAAAAAGACTAGGAATAACTAAGCGGGAAGGATGACCTAGGCGTTGGTGCCATAAGATTTTATTAGCAGTAGTCTGAGTGGAGAAAGCAATAATGGGTGGGGACCGATACACATAAAGTCCATTGCAAAGCTCACCCGCTCCAATCAGCCTCGTCGACTGTGGGTCCTGAAAAGAAACAGTAGAAGACGAAAAAGAAATAATGCAAGAATTAGAATTTGTGAGTTTGGGAACAGAAAGAAGATTAAATAAAAAATGAGGAACAAAAAAAAAATCATGTAAAGTGAGGTGTTCGGCCAAGTGACAAGTGCCGACACCCTCAATGTTGATTTTATGTCCATTTGGTAAAGTAACTTGCTGTTTATGAGGGAGAGGAGACAGAGTAGAGAAGAGGCTTCGGTCATGGCAGAGGTGATCGGTGGCACCACTATCCACCACCCAATCGGAGCGGCTGTTAAAGGGAAGGGGAGAGAAAACATTACCCATGAAATTTGCAGGGGAAGGGCTCGGTTGAAGCAGAGCAAGTAATTTTTTATACATATCATGGGTCAAACTAGGAAGTGGGGAAGAAGTGGAGACTTGATGAGCCATCGGCGTCGAGTTCGGTGGTGGTTTGCCGAGGAGAGACGGCTGTGGTTTGCCACGGGGGTTGCGACCTACTGGGTACCCGATTACACGCCAACAACGGTCACGGGAGTGACTCATTTTGCTGCAAACGGTGCATTGCAGGGGCTGTTTCGTGGGTCCACCGGAGTGAGCAGCGAGGATATGGGCTTCCGTCGATGGTGGCCTGAGATGGAGTAGGCGTTGCTGCTCCTCCTGAAAAAGAATAGAAAAAAATTTTGTGATGGGGGGAAGGGTTTCCATGGCTAAGATTTGGGTTCTGAGTTGGGAGAAAGAATCATTAAGGCCAAGGAGAAACTGGTAAACTCTTTCATCTTCAGCTTGTTTATGCAATTGTTTGAGATCGTTGGTGTGTTGTAAGTGACTGAGTTCATCCCAAATCTGTTTGATTTGGTTGTAGTAATCATGGACAGAGTGATTGTGTTGCTGCAAGGAGGATAGCTCACGCTTGAGATGATAAATCCTGGCATTATTGCCATGGCAAAATCGGGACTGGAGATCCAGCCATACGGTTCGGGGATCAGTATGAAATTCAAGGGAGTTGGCTATGGAGGGACTGATGGAATTTAAAAGCCAGGTAAGGACCATGTCTTTAGTTTGGTTCCATTGTCTATAATCTGGAGAAGTAGTGTCGGGTGGGAGAAGAGTGCCATCGACAAACACTAGTTTGTTCTTGGCGTTAAGGGCACGGGTCATGGCTTTTTGCCATTTGGGAAAATTGTCACCGGTGAGAAGATTGGAAACAAGAATGAGACTAGGAGAGTCAGAGGGATGGAGGATATATGGAGAGAGGATAGTGGGAGAGGAAGACGAAGAAGAAGAGGAAGAGGAAGACATGAGGGTCACGGGTAGGATGGGGATCGAGGTTTAGTCTGATACCATGTTAAGAACTAAAATCTTTGTATTTCTGTCACTTGGAATTTACATTGAGAATGGTCTAAATAAATAGATACAAGGAACAAATCTATCTAAGGTAACTAATTGAGTATGGTATGAATATAAATTTACAGTTACAAAAATAAATGCTAATTATCCTAGAATCATGGTGTAATAGAAATGGAGGTGATCTTTGCTTGATTTGTGGAAGTAAGCTGTCAATAGAAGTTATGCCTTCCACCTTCCATGAATGAAGTTTGGGAGGCCTTAAAGGATATCCCAAAGGACAGTAGCCCAGACCCGGATGGCTTTAGCTCATGTTTCTTTCAGGAGTGTTGGGATACAATTAAATCCGATTTATTGGAAGCAGCTATTGAGTTTTTCAGGGAGGCTAGACTACCATCCTACTATACAACCTCAGTCATTGTCACAATCCTAAAGGAAGATAACCCTATAAACTTTTCCAAGTTTCGACCTATATTTTATGTTCAGTAGCCTATAAAATTTTTCCCAAGATATTGGTGAATAGATTGGTTGTTGTCCTACCTAGATTGATTTCTAAAGAGCAAGAGGCCCTTTTACAAGGGAGGAGTATCCATGAGAACATCTCACTAGCTTCAGAGCTACTACAAAGTCTGAACAAGAAAGTAAGGGGAGGTAATGTGATGATCAAAATGTATATGGCCAAAGCCTATGATAGGCTGGAATGGCATTTCTTACTAAGAGTTACATAGGCTTTTGAATTCTCGGATCACTAGAATGCCTTGAATCATTGCTACATCTCAAGCCCATTTTTCTCAGTTACGATGAATGAGACTACCTGAGGCTTTTCAAATCATCTAGAGGTTTGAGACAAGGAGATCCTCTTTCCCCGTACCTTTTTATTCTGGCTGAGGAAGTTATTAGTAGAATGCTGAAAAAAGCTTTTGCAGACCAGAAAATTGGTGCCTTGCTCACTAGGTCTGGGTGCCCAAGAATCTCCCATTTACTGGATGCAAATGACTTAGTCACATTCCTCAATGGATGGAAAGCATCGCTCATGGGCTGTGCCAAAGTTTTGAGAGACTACGAAGAAATGTCTGGTCAGAAGATAATCACTCGAAGTCAGCTTTGGTCTTTCCCACTAAAGCAACTCCAACTAGGAAAGTGGTGGGGCTGCACACACTAGGCTTTTCAGTGGCGAAACTCCCGTGCACCTACCTTGGAGCCTATATTCACTCAAGCAAGATTAAGGGCAACTTATTTGAACCACTCATGGAAAAGTTGAGAAAGAAGTTGGCGGGCTGGAAATTAGGCTTATTATCCTCTGGAGGGAAGCTAACACTGATTAAACATGTGCTTTCAAGTCTTCCCGTTCATTTATTGTCGATTTGCAATGTCCCTGTTATGATCACCAAAAGGCTTAATAGTTTGTTTGCTGATTTCTTTTGGGGGCAGTGATGGTAAGAGGAAAAGAAGATGGGTGGCTTGGATGGAAGCATGCAAACCTACTGAAGAAGGAGGTCTTGGCTTAAGAGACTTGAAGGAGGTGAAGTCGGCACTACTTATGAAGTTTGTATGGAAGTTTCTCCATGACAACTCACTATGCACCAGATTTTGTAGAGGGAAGTACTTGCTTCAAGAACAGCCATTGATCATCAGGCTTACTCTTAGGGGCGGATCTTTGTCAACGAGTTTTGGAGCAGCCATTGGCAAGGAGGGTTGGACCGAATCAACCCATTTGGAGGCCAACTGCAAATGGAGTCTTCTCTACAAAATTAGCTTGAATGGTGATCCGAGAAAGGGTGCCGATTGTTTGGTGGGGAAAATGGATTTGGCATAAACTTTTGCCTAAAAAGATTTCTACTTTCATGTGGAAAAGTATGAATAAAGGTCTGCTAGTAGATTCCAATATTCAGAATATGAACATAGCTCTTGTTTCTAAAAGTGACTGTTGTTGTGCCCTTGCTCTTGAAGACCTGAACCATGTGTTACTTGAAGGTAACATGGCGACTTATGTGTGGAACTACTTCGCAAGTATCACAGGGATTGGAAGGGGTTCTTGCCAGGGTTGGGTGGAGATGATTGCTTGGTGGTTTAGAAAGGTGAGCCTAGCCTCCCAATTCAGCTTAATGATTGAGCTTCTCCCTTCCCTTAATAGCTGGTTCTTGTGGATTAGGCGTTGCAATGTATACATGGAGGAGAGGGTAGGACAGGATCAAGAGCGAGCATTGTTTTTAGGATTAAGCGCTTCCTGGCTGAGCGATTGATGGCAAAAGAAGATTTGTCGTTCATAAAACTATCCGATCCATATGTATGGCAGCAATTAGGCATAACTTCTCTACCTATTAAAAGACCGAAATATCTTACTCTAAAGTGGCTAAGACCCACCAGAGGATATGCTAAGCTGAAAATAGATGGGAACAATTATGGGAATCCAGGCCCGAATGCAGGAGGATGGATTATCAGAGATGAGAATGGAAAGTTTATGGTTGCGTTCTATAGGCATTATGGGACTCAATCCAACTCAGAAGTAGAAGCAGAAGCCTTCGCTTTGGTAGATGGTCTAAAACTTTGCAGGCAGCTAAATCTTTATGAGGTAGAAGTGGAATTTGACTCGAAGTTGATTTGTTCATGGTGGCAAAATGATTCTTAGGTTATCTGGACAATGAGGGATGCATGGGATCAAGAAATGGCCTTTGCTAATCACATGGTTATTCAGGTAAATCATGCATAACGTGAAGTCAATCAAGTGGCAGATGGATTAGCAAAAATTGGAGCTAAGGAGCAATCAACTGATATCTTAGAGATTAATGACCTTCATTGTGAATTTAAAGGGATGTTGAGACTTGATAAATTAGGCCTTTAGTATCTACGTTGTAAATCATGTGATGATGACTGTTAGTGAGGACTTTGTGTTACCACGGTATTCCTCCATCATAAGTGATGTCTATTAATAATTTGGGACTATGTCTTTTTTTTTTTTTTTAACATTTTCATGATGGGGCACACCTCCATGATCTTTCGCATTTTGTTCATGGTGTTTGTATAATAGATGAACTCCGCAAAGTTTGAAGATCATTGAATTTGGAGTGCTTTTAAATATAATCCTCAGATTTTCTGCCTCTACAATCAGTGGTCGTCGTGTAATATATTCTGTAGGTAAGTACTAGAACCATACATAAACATAAGTGTACCGACTTCTCCAGGCATTTGAACACAAGTGTCAACGAACAAATCAGCAGTTCTATGGGGTTCTTTGGGAAGTTAGATGAGATAAGATGTTTTTATCTCATCTCAAAATTTCTCAAATTTTTCTTTCTAAATATCACTCAAACACAAAATATTTATTAATTTAAAATCTTTAACTTTACATCTAATTGTTACCTAATCATTACAACTTTCCAAAACTTCTTTAAAAAAATATAACTTTTTTAAATTTCAAAAATATATAAATTATTTAATTTAATTTAATTTAAAATAAATAACTCTATTTCTCAAACCCAATAAATAACTCTATTTAGTTTAATTTCAAAAATAACTCTATAATATTTTCTTTAATTTTTTTTTTCTTCCATTTCTCAAACCCAATAAAACATCTTAACTCAAATCATGTTACTATTATTCATAAACTATTTGATCACTATTTATAAAATTCTCATCTTATCTCATTAACCAAATATGTAAAGAGTCTAAAGTGAAATACCCAAACACAACCAAAATAATTTAATAAAGTGAAATAAATTTAAGAAAGAAAGATTTTGAGTTTAAGAAAAATGAGATAATTAACTCGCGGTCAACTCATGCGCTCTGCATGTACTTAGCTCCCCAATTGTTATTTTTGTCTGGTTGTGGGAGAAAAATTATTTAGATTATGTTCCTCGTTTTTCATGTGAAATTTTGTATTGATTATTAATCATCTTTCTACGTTGTAATGTTAAAGTGATCTCATATGATCTGTGAATAATAGTGAAAAAATAATAAAAAAAATAATGATTAGTAACCAAAAAGTAGTAAATAGTTTATGAATAAAAGTGAGGTAGCTTGAGGTGATTAACTAAACATAGCATAATAAGTTCCAAGTACAGGATATCATGAATTTGCATTTATTTGTTGGGACAAACAACGTTCGAATGGCAGGGATCTTCGGAGATGGTGGAATTGGAAAGATAAATCTAGCCAAAGCAATTTATAACTAGCTTACTTTTAAATTTGAAGCTAGTTGTTTTCTTGCAATTGTTAGTGACCACACTTCGAATCAAGCTTATGGTTTGGTCCAATGGCAAGAGACCCTTCTTTCTAAGATCTTTGAAGACCGTAGAACTGTAGAAGTTTGAAGGTTGACAATATTGATATAGGAATCAATATGATAAAGTGCATGCTTCCTTCTAAAAGAGTTCTTCTAATTCCTGATGGTGTAGACCACTTGACCTGGAAGGAGCCTAATCCTTTACCAGGGGCCTGTTGGGTTGTTTCATGAGTTTGGGCCATAGCACAGCCCGATAACCGAGTTAGTCAAGGGCCTAGTCCACTCTAAGAATATAATAGCCAATACCGAGGGAACTTATTACAAGTCTCATCATGCTGCGCGTGATGAGACTTTGCAGGGTAATTGGAAGGGGTCTAATCCTCTCCTAGGGGGGCCTGCTAGGTCATATCATGGGCTTGGGCTATAGCACAGCCCAATGACCTAGTTGATCCAAGGCCTAGTCCAATCCAAGCATATTCTGGTTAGCACCTGAGGAGCAACCGCCCGAAAACTTTGGGATTAAAGAGCTATCAACTCATCCAAAGATAACCTAAGCCCCAAAATCCCAAAGGCTTGAATTTCAAATAACGGATGAGACAGTTATCGCGTAACAACATGAAGCATCTTGAGCTCTATTTATATCACTTATGTATGATTATGAAATCCACCTGAATGAATTACTAGATAAATCTCCATTATCATCATTGATTTAAGAATCAGAGGCATTCCCCCGAACTCCCAAGCCTCATTCATCTTTGGTTGCAGGTGATAATTGTGTGTGCGACACTGTGAGTCACATCCAAAACATGACCCAATTAGAAACATTAAAAGGAACTTGTGATTGGTTTGGTAAAGGAAGTAGAATCACCGTCACAACAAGAGATCAACACTTGTTGACTATTCATGGAGTTGATTCAACATACAAGATGATAGGATTGAATCACGACCATGCTTCTCAACTATTTTGTTGCATGCTTTCAAAAGAGATAAACCGGTTGTCGGTTATGGAAAATTTGTAGAACAAGATCATAGATTATGCTTGGAGCCTTCCGCTAATTTTAACTGTGATTGGTTCGGATTCATATGGTAGAAGTGAAAGTGAGTGGATACACACATTGGCTCAGTATAGGAAAATCCCTCTCCAAGCTAACATCTGCAAGATATCAAAATAACATCATATCTGTGGCAATTATTTACCTGCTTTCTCAATACTCGGTTAGCTGGCAACTTGATGGAGGAGCAGCTATATAAAGTGGTTATTTTTATTTTTATTTTATTAAACTTAAGCGTCATATGAATAAAAATAGGATAATTTAGCCTGAAGTTATTAACAATACTCACCAAACTAACTCAGTCAACCATGATCCAGATGCAACAGCTACTACATGCACACATATGGAAACTACCAGCGAAGCAACGACTACTACTTGCACACATATGGAAACCACCAACCAAGCAACGGCTACATGCATACATTTGGAAACAACACAACCAAGAATCAAATCAAGCACTACACTCTCTTAATTTATTTTTATACTGTTACTTGTCTTCTTTGTAAATGTTACAATTCTGTAAAATTCCTATAAATACATAAAGAGACTCTCTGCAAGCTCTCATGTTCAGTGAGACATTTTTACAAATAGCTTGTATACAACTTCTTTATGGCATCTAGAGCCAGTGTGAGAGCAAGAGGGTACTCTTCCTCCCATGGCATCAATTTCACTATATGTGAATAACTTTGTGACCCTACGGTTAAACCAGGGAAATTATCCCCTATTGAGAGAGCAAGTCGTGGCCTTGGCCAAGAGCCAAGACCTCTCTTAACGACTCTGTTCCTCCACCCCAATACATGCCCATCACCGATGATTCAACATCAACCACCCATAACCAAATCAACTCCACTTACCTGACATGGAGAAAGGAATATTGTTTACTAGGTGGGTGGATCATCGATACCCTCTCCGAGGAATCTCTCGGATTGGTTGAAAGGCTTGAAACCTGCTTATCAAGTATGGCATGCCCTTCAAGAAGCTTAGCCCAGGACTCCCAAGAAAGAGAGTTTCAACTTACCCAACAACTCACCTACATGAGGAAGGAAGAGTCAGTGTCGCTGTAGAAACATCTCAAAGATCGTTTCTGATAATCTGGCAGCCATTGGCCGACCATTGAGTGACAAACTAAAGGTGTTCACCTTCCTCAACGGACTCGACCCGAAGTATGAAGCCTTCACCACCACCATGCTCAAGCCGCTGATGCCATCTTATGCTGAGGTTGTGCCGCTGATACAAGATTTTGAGACACGGACCCAGCTGCACGAAGCTTTCCACACACAACACCCTGCGTTTTATGGCCCAAAGACAAGCCACAACAAGACTAAAGAATTTCTCTTCCCGCGGACGTGGCTTCTCCCAAGCAAACAATGTGTCATGCCCAAGTTCCTCTCCCAGTGGGACCCAATCTTATTTTGCCCCAACGCCTGTACGTGACAATGCTCGAGAAAAAAAACGCACTGAGACTATCTGTGGAAAGAAAGGGGATACTACATTAAAATGTTAGCACCGGTTCCATCACGCTCTCCAACCCAATGACATTCTTCAAGCACCACCGGTTGCCATGACTCTTGAAAATGGTACCCACGATGCTGAGTGGACAGCTAAAACCAGTGCTTCGGCTCATATGACAGGTAATTTAGTTAGAGAAATGCTACACAACCTCTTCAACTTTTATACGTAATATTTTTTTAAATTTTTAAATTTTTTATTTTTTTAATTTTTTTTGAGTTTATTCTTTTTAAATTAATTTAATTTTTCTATTCATTATTTATATATTAAATATTTGATAAAAAATAAAAAAATAAAAAATATGGTGTGTAAAGATTGTGTGAATAGTAGAAGATTGAGTAGAATTTTTGATTTAGTTATGCTCTCTAATTTTCATTAGTATCTTGGTAACGATGCAATATGATGGTAGCCTCCACACAATCACATATTGGTGACACATTTATTAAATTTAGTAATTTTTTTATTAAATTAAAAGACGTTTTACTTGTTCCTAATTTGGTAAAAAATCTTTTATCAAATAGCCAATTAATCTCTGATTATTCTTACAATTGTGAACTTTATGATATTAGTTTTTCTATTAAGGAAATGACGACCAACCACACATTATTAAACGGCCACGGGAGGGTAATTTATGACCAATACCCACAAAATCAACTCAATCAACCATGATCCAGATGCAACGGCTACGACATGCACACATATGGAAACCACCAACCAAGTAACGGCTACATGCACACATTTGGAAACAATACAACCAAGAATCAAATCAAGCACTACACTCTTAATTTATTTTTATACCGTTACTTGTCTTCTTTGTAAATGTTACAACTCTATAAAATTCCTATAAATACATAAAGAGACTCTCTGCAAGCTCTCATGTTCAGTAAGACATTTTTACAAATAGTTTGTATATAAACTTCTTTAGAAGTATCCTTGGTGTTTATCTTCTTATCTGCATGCCTTAGCATCCATGGCTTCGTAATGGGTATTGCACTATATATAATGGTTATTAAGTCGATGGATTTCAACATTAACCACCATTTATATAAGACTAATTAAAAAATTAAAAAGAAACTAAAGAATGTTTAGCTATCGATCAAGCACAATTCCCACCAAGTGTATTATACCTGTTTGTGCAGAGAAATCTATTTCAATTATTGTCTATCTCAATTGGAATGAGCTGTGTATAATAACATTATTAAAGCTGAAGAACATAAAAATATGTTGGATTGCTTCAGTACGCCACCTATTAGAATTTGGGTCTAATTGATACATGATGATGATAGTGATTATATAAATTAGTCTCTTTATTTTATTTTTTATTTTTTTTATTAAGAGACCTATAAATTGATTCTACAAAAATATAAGTAGCTTGATTTAAGACTCTAGATTTATTTTTATATAAAAATATTTTTAAAATCTAAAACATATGAGACAGTGTTTATAAGACATGTCATTTTGTAAATTTATTTTTATAAGATTTTTTTTGTAAACCAAACATTTTTCTAAAAGATTACTCCAGTTTAAGAAACATATGGGACAATGTTGAACATGAATGGAGTCATGTTCCCCAAATTAATCCTAGAAACAACCGAAAAGACAACCAAAAAAAATGCTTCACCTAAAGAAAATCTGCCCATTAGGAATTGCTGTAAAATGTTATGCAAAACACACATACCAACAATGACAAATAAAGTAAAAGCAACACAATCAAGAACACAATGCACAAGATATATGGTTCAGCAAAATGTCTATGTCAATAGACCATAGTTTTAAATACCGTACCGTACCGGTCAGTATTTTCTGTATCGGCCACCGGTCCATTACAAGTATGGTATGCGTTTCGTACCGGCCGGTACTGGCTGATATTTCGGCCTTTATTTTTTTTTTTTTCATTTTTTCAAACTACAAACTCATTTTTTGACTCTCAATTCATACTAGACTATTTGTAATTTATATATCTATATATTTATACATAAATTATTCATATATAGACTATTATTTTGAAATATAATTTATATATATATATTTATACTTTATTCATATATTGACTATCCCAAAATAGTATACAAAACGGTACCGGTACTAAAATATTTCATTCCAGTGCCTTGACCGGTACGGCATCTAGTATGTATTCAAAATATTGCCACAGAGTTGCAGAAATCTTATTAACCAGAAGAGATTACAATCCCTCAAACTCAACTCGCACTCTCTAGGGCTTTTTGCTCTCTCATACAATATGCACTCACTAGACAATTGTCCTCTCTTACAATATGCTTAAGGCAGTACAAGACATGTCAAAATATGACATATATATAGCACACGGCGTGGAAACCCTAATCTTGGCAAAACTGCGTACTTCGCTCAAGCGGCATGTTGAGCGCCCCTTGAGCAAACAGCCAAATGAACATTGGCTTGAGCGGAGTGTTGAGCGAGGGTCGAGCGAACTTCTCTGTCTTCCATCCGCTCGAGCGGTATGTCGAGCGGGACTCGAGTGACCTTCTCGGACTGAGATTTGCTCAAGCAGAGTGTCGAGTGAACTTTGGCTTAAGCCAACTGTCGAGCCAACTCTCAAGCCAACTTTTAGCAATACCTTTTTCAGCTCCAAAACCAGTCTCCACATATACTTCAACAATCTCCCACTTGGAGACTGGGTCTTCACATGCCAGCCACTATTTCCAGCCAAGCTCTATCATCTCTGCAGCTCACAGCTCCGGTCTTTAAGCCAAAAAACGTATTGAAGTCAAGCCCGATTTCAGTCTTCCACGTACATCACCCTTAGTCAGCACATCCACAGGGTGACTCACAACTCACACTACACTAGGAGTATCCGGTCTCGAACCGATCTTGGCAACCTTAGCCAACTTTCCCATGAGGAACGACAAAGCTGACGCCCTTTGGCTTCCTCACATGTTTCGCACAATCAAGCTTGCCTTTTTGCACTATTGTATTTCCTTGCACATCACTGGACCCTGATATTAATTACAAAAAGTTATATCTCTTACCATGCGCTAAGACCAGCGCACCCTTAGTGATCTTCCAAGCTCCTCTAGAGAACGCTACTGCAAAACCGCTGTCATCAAGTTGTCCCACAGAGATCAGGTTTTTTTTCAGATTTGGAACATGTCTGACTTGCTCCTGTTTGGAAGTGTGATGTGCACATCACCAACCCCACTACATCCAGTGCCTCTCCATCAGCCGCATACATCTTTCCAAAATCACTAGCAATATAATTCTACATGATTTCTCGATGTGAGGTGTTATGGAACGAAGACCCTGAATCTAAAACCCAATCATCAATCGGACTGTACACTGCGAGGAGTAAGGCATCATGAATTTTATCTGCCACTACATTCACAGCATCATCATCAGAACTTTCTTGATTCCTGCAATTTTCTCTTGATGTGGCCCTACTTGCCACAACTCCAGCATGTGAACTGCTGCCCAGATCTCATCTTGCTCTTCCCCCTGCTCTTGGAGACTGATCTGTCATGTGCTCTACCCCTATTGTCAGCAATCAGAGCAGATCCTGAACCCGAGGACTCATCTGAGTCTCTCCTACGTACCTCTTCAGCAAGCACCATGTCACGTATGTCATCATAGTTCAGTTTTGCCTTATCGGCTAAACTACTCACAACCATCCTCAGGGCCTCTCAACTATTCGGCAACGATACCAACAGAATCAATGCTCTAATCTTATCATCAAACTCAATCTCTACAGACATACCTTCCGATATCTTCAGATTGAACAATTTTTTCATCAAGTGCACCTTATTGTTCACCTACGATTTTTCATACATACCTGACAAAGTCGTCATGAGATCCACCGTGGTTCTCTCCTTACTGACATTGTATGCCACTATTCTGGACAAGGTCAGCCGACCAAGCCTTAGAACCTGTTGATCTAACAGGGTCAACTCAACACCAGCCATGCGCTACAGCTTCTTTCCCAACAATGGAAGGTGGAGCCTCTTCTTATAGAGATAATCCTTAATCTGCATCTTCCAGAACCCAAAATCAGTGCCGTCAAACTTCTCGATCCCTGATGCATTCACTTTATCTCGACTAGGGTTTGTGTCTTGCTCAAGCGGAGTGTCGAGCGGGACTCGAGCGTACCGCTTTGTCTTCCATCTACTCGAGCGGTCTGTCGAACTGGACTCGAGCGACCTTCTCGGATGAGATTCACTCGAGCGGAGTGTCAAGCAAACTTTGGCTCAAGCCAACTGTCAAACCAACTTTCAACAACACCTTTTTCAGCTCCAAAACCAGTCTTCACATATACCCCAATAGGAATCCTTAATGATACATAATAAACAGAACATACCAACTAAAATCAATCTCAATTTTATGTATATAGCGAGTTAACTAGCACATTCCAATGAGTAAATAACCAGGTATTTCTTAAAATGGAGTTAAAATTTATGCGCACATTCTTTGGAATGTTCACCATTAAGATGAACAAAAAAAGATGACGTGATATGATAATGATCTTTGTGAATATAAGTCATGGTCTTGGAAGGTATCCTTAAATTAAATTAAAAGAAAAATCGCAAGGATATTCCCTTTCTTGATTTTTATTAATATATTATTAATACAAGGCGGCATTAACTTCATTACAATTTCTCGAGTAAGTAAATGAAGTTTCCAAGAAATTACCATTAATTGATAGGTATGATCGATGCATGGACTCGTCTTTTTTAAGGAGATCGAGTAGTGGATGTGCAGTGCATGCAATTGTTCTCTCCAGTAAGTAGAACGTCTAAGGCAATATTGCATATACGCACATTGACTTAATTTCATCCATGGCCTTCCCTTCATCCTCTTCTTCTATCACCTCTCCATGGTCCAATGATGTGTTCTTGAGCTTTAGGGGAAAAGATACTCGTCATACTTTTATTGTCCATCTTTATCATGCTTCAATTCAATAGGGAATCCGCACCTACATAGACAATAATGAAGTTAGAAGAAGAGATGGGATTTCACCAGCACTTCTCCAAGCCATACAAGATTCAAGGATTTTGATCATTGTATTCTCAAAAAATTATGCATCCTCAACATGGTGCTTGGACGAGTTACTGAAGATTCTTCAGTGTAAAGAGTCAAAGCAACAAATAGCTGTACTTGTGTTTTACCACGTAGATCCATTAGATGTTTGATATCAAAGAGGGAGTTTTGATGAAGCATTAGCTAAGATGCAAAGAAATTGGAGGTAGATATGAAGGTGCAGATGTGGAAGTCGGCCCTAAAAATAGTTGCCAATTTGTCTGGATACCATTTGCAAAATGGGTATTTCTAACCACTTTTGTGCCTAGCTCTCATTCAACACTACTTTTTTCTTTCATTCTTTAATATATATATATATATATATACACAGACATTAGGAAATGGCCCTGGGTGCGTTAGCCCCAAGATTCACCTGATATAATGATTTAAATAAATAAAAAATGAAAAAGTCAGTAACTTATTTGTCTGGAAAAAAAAATACAAAGTTAAAGAAAGAAAAATAAAAAATAAAGATTAAAAAAAATCTAAACTCCAGCAAAGTATGAACATTGGTCTGCATCTATATTGGATTATCTATTTACTCTCTATATAATAATAAAATATTATTCATTTAATAATTTTTTTAATTTTAATTTTTATCACATTTTATAGTTCTACTAATTAAAATGTTAATAATAATTCTAGTCTAATCAAATTATTAATATTCAATATTAATATTAATAATAATTATATTCTATTAAGAGTCTTTTGGTAAAACATGATCCTTCATTAAATTCTACAATGGAGGTACACGTCAAATAGTCAAGGGTCTTAAAGACCTTTTGGTAAAACATGATCCTTCATTAAATTCTAGAAGGGAACTAAATATCAAATGATCAAGAATTTTAAGGGCATTTTGGTAAAACAGGACTTAACGAAAAAACAAGAAAAATTAAAGAAAAATTAACGGAAAAACAATAAAAATTATTATTTACAGTTAGATAACCATTTATTATAATAGAGTAGATATATATATATATATATATATATATATATAAATATATATATATATATATATGTGATTCTGTTGTGAAAAACAATGACAATAGTGAAAGTAAAAACAAAAAGAACAATCACACGACACAAGATTTACGTGGTTCAGCAACTTACCTACTTTCACAGGAGCTGCAGAGGATTTTTATTACTTGAGAAATTATAATACAATAGTTGAGTGACTTTTGTGCATAAATTGTACAGCCACAGTGATGTGACGCCCCGACATCCATGTACGAAAATGCGAGAATCGTGACATCGAGATTATGACAATACGGGTCACACATCCCAACGATAAATGCTCAAGTGTGTGTAACACGCAAAAAGTGTACAACAAAAAGCAGTGGATAAATTAAATAAGTCAACTAAATACCATAATTTTAAATACAAAACTACCAAAATAAAAGTATTACTGAAAATTATACAATTATTCGTAAAATAAAGTTAAAATCAAATACATAGACAAAATGGAAACAATTCTCATAATCCAAAAAGCGACTATATGCCACCATTCTCCATGCTATAGGTAGGACTCTACCACCATTCCTACTTACCACCATTCCTACCGCATGCACTGTAGGCGGGAATCACAGTTGGGACTATACCACCATCCCTACCACATGCACCGTAGGCGGGAATCACAAGCAGGACTATACCACCATCACTGCTTACCACCATCTCTACCGCGTGCACCGTAAGTGGGAATTACAGGCGGGACTATACCACCATCTCTACAGTTCCCTTTCAGACAAGAGGTACCTATCAGAGTACTATAGGCGAGAATCACAAGTGAGACTCTACCACCATCCCTACCGCATGCACCGTAGGCGGGAATCACAGGCGGTATTATACCACCATCCCTACCACGTGCACCGTAGACCGGAATCACATGCAGGATTATACCACCATCCCTACGTACCACCATTCCTACAATCTTTTTTCCTTTTTCTCACATGAAAAACTCAGTTTTCAAATATACACATGAACATGTATGTAATTATGTGAAAACTCAGTTTTCATTTACAAACATGAACATGTGTGCAAATGCATTGTATATGACACACAACACGAATATTCAACATCCAAAAAAACTCGGCATAATCCAATCACACAACAACTCCATCCTCCAATCCAACCGATCCCCCTTACTCCTCGGACTCAATTTAGCAAAGCCAACCAGTTTACAGTAAATATGAGTTAGTGCAAAAAGAAGGCCGGTGGCCGGTGGTGGCGCGACGGCAGTGCTAGAACACAAAGAAGGTC
Organism: Cyclocarya paliurus; assembly: GCA_029856935.1. Classification (NCBI taxonomy): domain Eukaryota; kingdom Viridiplantae; phylum Streptophyta; class Magnoliopsida; order Fagales; family Juglandaceae; genus Cyclocarya; species Cyclocarya paliurus. The sequence continues at coordinate 32,360,894 of CM056947.1, read as the reverse complement.
GCGGCTTGAAGCCGTGTGTGGGGGTTAAAGGTGGCTCGAGAGGGGTTGAAAACAGAGGGGTCAGGTCGCCGGCCGGAGTGGAAGAAAAGAAAAGGGGTGGTGGCTGACACGGACGGCGCACGGCGGCACTACAGGCAAACGAGAAAATCAGACGGTAGAGAGGAAGAGGGACGTTGCGCGCAGGAGAGAAAGAAAAACAAGGGAAAAAAAAAAGGAAAAGAAAAAAAAGGAAAAAGAAAAAAAAGGAAAGGGAAAAAGTGAGGAAAAGAAATCAGATACAGTCTTCATAACTTAGGTCACAAAACTGATCCAACGAAAATGATTTCAAAACATTAATTTAAATAAAACTAATTCAAACACAGGAGTAATTAAGATAAAATAATAAAAAATCAACAACACAATAATTTTAAAGTCCATAAACAAACTAATTTAAATTAAATAAGAATTTAAATGTAAAACAATAATTAATAATAAGAAAGCATATCAAAATAAATTTCACAACTCAAAAAAATCATAAAATTAAACCAACGACAAACCCAATAAATTTAAAATAGGAGAATCAATATTAAATTAATTAAATACTCCCTTCAATTAAAATACACTAAAATGCGGAGTGTCACATCCTCCCCCCTTAAATAAAATTTCGTCCTCGAAATTTACAAGGTCAAATATCAACGCTAAGGCAATTAAAAGATACAACCCAAAACACACTTAAGAAAATCATATCATCAAAAACTCCCAAACAGGCATGAGTAATGCTCTCTCTCAAGTCTACTCCTATAGGCGATTCCATCATATTCGCATTAGTCTCCCAATGGCACCTCACATGTAGTACTCCTAAGGTGGCCACATAATCCAAAATCTCCATTTCCACAAAAACATTACTACAACACTCAATAATTTCCGATGATTATTATCTTCACACAATAAACTCCTAACCTCAATCAACTCTTATGCCTTATCTTCCAAACTTTCATTGAATTCTACAAGTTGGTAACCTATTAGCCACTTCCAAAGTTAACCATCAATAAGAATTTCCATCATCCTTAGTCAAAATCAAAATTCCTCCAACGTAAAAGTGATTCATTCCTACACTTTCCATCATCCGGACCGAATCCTCAAAATCAACAAGAATCATCTCCTAAATCTGCACCATCTATTATTCTTAAAATTGATATGGATCAAATCCTAAACCTGCCACTATAACCTCGAACTAATAACAATCATTATCCAAACTAGATCAATACCTTCAATCCTCAAAGAAATACTCCCTTTGAAAATCCCTATATCAATAACTCAACTCTGATCAATCCTATTTTAATGGTCACAGGCTAACCAGTCTCCAAAATAAATCAAGCTAGCACACCAACTCTACAAAACTAAGAATTCAAATCTTATTACAAATCAGTCCTTCAAATTTGCAGTTCTAAAACTTTAAATTATATAAGAATCAATCTTCAAAATCTGCAAGATCGATGACCTTTAATCTAAAACAATCACCTTAAAATGAAACTTGTAGATTCTAAAGCCCCAAATGATACCAAATTGCTTATTCGAGTAGGCAAAATCTAAAACTTCTAATTTAATTAATCCCTCAAATGCTTGTTGAACCTACCACCTTAAATCCCATAAACTTATTTCCTAAAAAACTATATGGCCTCAAACCTTAGATAAACTTCTCATAAACCTATCTTTGAAGTTTTTTGAACTTACAACCTCCTATTCTAAAGCCTCATGTCATATCTCTACAAAATCTAAAACCTCAATTATCCTACTCCCCAAAGAGATCACCTAGACCATATCATTCCGTTCAAGCCTCAATATTACAAAAGCAAACCAAGTCAATAAAAGTTCAAGCCTACTACATTAAATATTCATACCTAAAAATGGCATTCTCGGTCCTACCATCTTTCTGCCATAGCATAACCCTTAACCTCACTTTCAACTCAAAACAAATTAAAATATAATTACAGCAAAATAAATTAAAATACTACAAAGTAACATGAAATAAAATAGAATAAAACCAACAAAATATAATAACATACAATAAATTAAAATAATTAAAATAACATACTTCAAACAAAATAATTACAAATCACAACTTAAATTTTCTGGTACTCCACCTACGAAACATGTGGTTTTACCCAGAGCCGAACTGCTCTGATACTATCTGTGATGCCCCGACTCCCACGTATGGAAACGCGAGAATCGTGACTTCGGGATGATGACAACATGGGTCATGCATGCCAATGATAAGTGCTCAAGTGTGTGCAACACGCAAAAAGTGTACAACAAAAACACAGCAGATAAATTAAATAAGTTAACTAAGTACCAGAATTTTAAATACAAAACTACCAAAATAAAAGTATTATTGAAAATTATACAGTTATCCGTAAAATAAAATAAAAAACCAAATACATAAACAAAAGGGAAATAATTCTCATAATCCAAAAAGTGACCACATGTCACTCCTTCCGCGGAGTCGATCCCACAAGCTCTTTGTTCTCATCTGCATCAAAACTACGGTACCATAAAACGGTACCGCAGGTAAGTAATAATCTAAACAACCCACGAGATAAAAATGCATTAATGCAACCAACAAACATGCATGCATATGATGAAATATGCATTAGACTTAAAAACCACATTTTTTCTGAAAAAAAAAATGATTATGTTTTCAACGTACGCAAAATTCCACTTTTGCCCAAAATAATAATCTATCATTTTTCCAGAAAATTATTCCATAAAAGTATTTATGGAATACTGTAGGCGGGACTTTACCACCATCCTTACCGCATACATCGTAGGCGAAAATCACAGGCAAGACTATACCACCATCTCTGCTTACTACCATCCTTACAGTTTCTTTCCACATAAGGGATACCTATCAGAGCACTGTAGGCAGGAATCACAGGTGGGACTCTACCACCATCTCTACTTACCACCATCCTTACCGCATGCACCGTAGACGGGAATCATAGGCCGGACTATACCACCATCCTTGCTTACCACCATTCCTATAGTTCCCTTTCACACAAGACATACCTAGCAGAGCACTATAGGTGGGAATCACAGGTGGGACTCACCACCATCCCTATCGCATGCACCGTTGGTGGGAATTACAGGCAGGACTATACCACCGTCTCTGTTTACCATCATCTCTACCGCGTGCACCGTAGGCGAGAATCACGGTGAGACTATACCGCCATCCCTGTGTACCACCATCCCTACAATCTCTTTTCCTTTTTCTCACATGAAAACCTAGTTTTCAAATACACACATGAACATATATGCAATTATGTGAAAACTCAATTTTCATTTATAAACATGAACATGCGTGCAAATGCATTGTATATGACACAACACGAATATTTAACAGCCTAAAAAACTCAGCATAATCCAATCACACAACAACTCCATCCTCCAATCCAACCAACCCCACTCCTCGGACTCAATCCGGCACAGCCAACTAGTTCACAATAAATATGAGTTAGTGCAAAAATACATTTAAATCTCAAAAAAATTTTTTGAAAAAATACTTACAAAGCTATAATATACATTTCAAAGGATCACGAAGGTGCTAAAAGTGGTAACACAGTAACAAAATAATGCAAAATGCACTAAGGCCGTCGGTTTCAAAATGGTAGATTTTGAAAGTCAAAATACCCAAATCAGAAATGGAGATAGATGAGCTTCACTGGTGGCAGATCAGGACTGAGGATGGGTGGTTTAGGTTGCTAGGAGACTGTCGGTGCTGTGGTGAAAAGATGGTGGCCAGTGGTGGTGCGACGGCGGCGCTAGACACAAAGAAGGCCATGGCTTGAAGCCTGCGTAGGGGTTAACGGCGGCACGAAAGGGGCTGAAAACAGAGGGGTGAGGTCTCCGACGAGAGGGGAAGAGAAGGAGAGGGGCAGTGGCTGACACGAACGGCACACGACGACGCTACAAGTAGACAAGAAAAATCAGACGGTAGAGAGGAAGAGGGACGTCGCGCACGTGAGCGAAAGAAAAACAGGGGAAAAAGAAAAAGAGGAAAGGAAAAAAGTGAGGGAAAGAAATGAGGTCCAGTCCTCACAACGTGGGTCACAAAACTAATCCAATGAAAATGATTTCAAAACAGTAATTTAAATAAAACTAATTCAAACATAGGAGTAATTAAGATAAAATAATAAAAATTCAACAACACAATAATTTTAAACCCCATAAACAAATTACTTTGAATTAAATAGAAATTTAAATGTAAAACAATAATTAATAATAAGAAAACATATCAAAATAAATTTCACAACTCAAAAAAATCATAAAATTAAACCAACGAGAAACTCAATAAATTTAAAATAAGAGAACTAATATTAAATTAATTAAAATACTTCCTTCAATTAAAATACACTAAAATGTGGGGTTTCACAAGTGACATAACATAGCATATAAATAGGGTAAACAGCGGAAACCCTAAAATCTTAATAAAAGTGATGTTCGCTCGAGCAATGTCTCGAGCGCACATTGAGCGAACCTGTTTCCCGTCAATTGCTTGAGCCATGTGTCGAGTAACTCACAAACGAACTCTCGGACTTGAACTTCGCTCGAGCGGTATGTCGAGCGAGTGTCTAACAAACTTTCTGTATCGCATCAGCTCGAGCTCACTATCGATTAGGCCTTGCACAAAATTTCTGTGACGCCTCCGCTCAAGCAACTAACGACTCCGCTCAAGTGATGTAGACCAGACTCCACAGTACTTAACAATTCTCCCACTTGGAGACTAGTACACCCACTGTATCGCACTCTTCCTCAAAACATGATATCCTTCACCTCTGCAACTCATTGCTCCTGTCTTAATGCTAAAGACCAACTAAAGTTGTGCACAACTTCAAATTCTCAAGTGTAACACCATTTGTCAACATATCAACAAAGTTTTTACTTCCACAAATTTTCTCAAGTAACAATTGCCCATCATCTAGCAATGATCAAATAAAATGATACCTGATCTGAATGTACTTGGTCCTGGAATGAAATATTGAATTCTTAGCAAGGAATCTGGCACTCTGATTGTCACTGTAGAGAGTGCCTTTCTGATTCTTTTTACCCAATTCCTCCAAGAAGTCTTGTAACCAAATCACCTCCTTTGATGCTTTGGACGCTGCAATATACTTAGCTTTTGTAGTAGACAAAGAAACTGTTTTCTGCAAATTAAAACCCCATGACATGGCAGTACCACCCAGAGTGTAAACAAAGCTTATGGTACACTTTTTGCTACCAGTATCTCTAGCTAAATCAGCATCAATATAGTCCTGCACTTCTAAGCTTTCTCTTGAGAAACACAAGCACGTTTCTGAGGTGCCTTTAAGGTACCTCAAAATCCACTTCACAGCTCCCCAATGTTGTTTTCCTGGATTACTCATGTAGTCTTATTCCTCCTCTGACTTTGGTGACTGATCCTTGCTGAGTATGAAGTGATTGCCCAAGGGCCAACTGGTTTGGCCTGGTCCATATTGGACCTGTTGAGTACATTTTTCACATACTCAGCTTGCGAGAGTTTCAATGTGCCTCTAACTCTATTTCTGACAATTCTTATGTCAATGATTTGTTTTGCAGCTCTCATATCCTTCATTGCAAAGTGCTCGGATATTTGCTTCTTCAAATTATTCATCTCATCAACACCACTCTCTGTAATAAGCATGTCATCCACATACAGTAATAAAATAATGTAAGAATTTTCAAAATGCCTGACATAGCAGCAGTGATCTGCCTAACATCTAATGTACCTTGCATTACATATAAAACTGTCAAACTTCTTGTACCACTATCTAGGAACTTGTTTCAGGCAATATAAGCTCCTCTTTAGTCTACAAACTGAATTTTTATTTTCCTATACTACAAACCCCTCAAGTTGATGTATGTAGATATCTTCTTCTAGATCTTCATGAAGGAAAGCTATTTTGACATCTAACTACTCAAAAAATAAATTTTCAATAGCAACCATAGTCAGCACTAAGCTAATAGTTCTGATCTTCACCACATGAGAAAAGATCTCAGAGTAATCAATACTCTGTTACTACTGAAAGCCTTTTACAACAAATATGGACTTGTACCTCTTACTACCATCATGCTCAGTCTTCACCTGGTACACCCACTTGTATTACAATGCCTTTTTTCCCTGATGGAAGTTCTGTCAACTCCCATGTCTGATTCCCTAACAAGGAATCCATCTCATCCTTCATGGCCAGCTTCCACTCGCTAGAATTTTTATTTTGTAAAGTTTTTTTTTAGCTCTGTGGTTCTCCACCATCTGTCAACAAAATGTAATTCAAAGTAGGTAAGAAACACTATGGGGGATGAATAGTCCTAACTGGCCTACGAACTGCAGCTGCAGGTGTGGATAGCTATGGATTTGACTACAGAATAATAAGAATGGGTGCATTGGGTCCACTCTCTTTGTCACTTACATCCCTGCACTGCGCTATGACCTCTGGTCTCACAAACTTAAACTCCTGAGGAACTGTTTCAACAACTGTACTAGACTTGTCCTTGTACATAATCTTCTCATTAAATATCACATTTATGCTTCTTATGATCTTTTGACCCTACTCATCCCAAAAACAATAGCCAAACGCCTCGTCTCCGTAACCAATGAAGTAACATTTTTTTAACTTAGCCTCAAGTTTACTACGAGCATCAGAATCAACAAGAATATAAGAAAGACAATCAAAAGTTTTAAGGTGAGAAAATTTGACCTCTTTCTCACTTTAAGCCTCATCAAGCATTCCACGCTCCAACAGAACTGATGGCCCGTTGTTTATCAGGTAGACAACAGTGCTTACTGCATATGCCCAGGAAGTAAATGGTAATTCAGCATGCAGCCTTATGCTTCTAGCACACTCATTAATGGTTCATTTCATACATTTATCAACTCTATTTCGCTGTGGTGTCCCAGGAATGGTCTTCTTCATTCTGATACCCTGAGTTGTATAGTACTCCTTGAACCCTCCATCAATGTATTCACTAGCATTATCAGATCTCAAGCATTTCAGTTTTAAGTTTGTCTCTGTCTCAACCAAGGCCTTCCAATTTTTTAACATACTAAATACATCAGATTTAAGTTTCAAAAAATAACCTCATATCTTTATGCTATGGTCATCAACGAACGTGAAGTAGTATCGTGAACCTTCAAGAGATGCCATTAGAGAAGGTCCCACACGTCTATTGCACAAGATCCAACTTTCCTGTTTTCAGTATTCTACCACTTTTCAAGAAACTGACTTTTCCGCTTCTCCAAAATACAACTCTCACACATATTGAGATCAATTGACTTCAGTTCTTGTAGCTTGCCTCTAGACAATAATTCTTTCATGCTCTTCTAACTCATATGGCCAAGCCTGCAATGCCACAAATCTATTGTGCTCTCTACAACGGTAGTAGCAATAGTATTATTCAAACTAATAATCATATAGAGAGTACCAACTTTCTTATCCCGAGCCAATACCAATGCCCCTTTAGTGACCTTCCAAGTACTATCAGAGAACACTACTGAAAGGCCACAATCATTGAGCTGCCCAACAGAGATAAGGTTCTTCTTCAACTCAGGAATGTGTCTGATCTTCTATAAGGTCCACTTGTTCTTGTTAGGGAGTGCAATATTAATGTCTCCCATTTCCACCACATTCAATGCCTCTCCATCAGCTAGGTACACCTTCCCAAAATCATCAGCAACATAGTTTTGTATTATCTCCCAATGAGAAGATGTGTGGAAGGAAGCCCCTGAATCCAGTATCCAGTCATCAATTGGACCATGAACTACAAGTAATAGTGCATCCTTTACTTTTTCAGTTACCACATTAGCACTATCATTCTCCGTCTTCTTCAGGTTTCTACAGTTCTTTTTTATGTGACCAACCTTGCCACAGTTCCAGCAAGTTGCCTGTTACCCAGGCCTTGACTTGCTCTTGCCCCTATTCTTTGATTTTGGTCTGCATCTGTTTGAGTTCTTATCTTGTGATCTCCCCTGAGAATCAACATTAAGTGTTAAACTCAAACTTGCGGTCTCGCCTAAATCCCTCCTACGCACCTCCTCAACCAAAGTCAAATCACGTATATCATCATATTTCAATTTAGTTTTTCCAGCAGAATTACTAACAGCCATCCTCATGACTTCCCAACTGTTTAGTAGTGAAGCTAACAGTATCAGTGCACGTATCTCATCATCAAACTCAATTTTAACTAGGGCTGAGCAGAAATCCAAAAATTCAACTCCGAATCCGACTCTGCTCCAGCTCCACTCCGACTCCGAAAATTCGGAGTCGAAGTCGGAGTTTTTTCCTCCTTAGAAGTCGGAGTCGGAGTCAAAGCCGGAGTCGTTGGTGAACTGACTCTGCTCCGCTCCGACTCCGACTCCAACAGTCTACCCCGACTCCGACTCCGCCTCCGACATGGACTCCGACTCCGCCTCCAATTTGGTCCTCCGACTCTGCCTCTGATTTTATACATATTTTAGAAAAATATATGTGTTTTTTTATATATTAATCATTTAAATTTTATACAACTATATCTTATATAGTTAGTTAAACTCAATAATATACTAGTTAAATAATATATTTATACTATAAGATATATAGAGTAAATTGACTAATAATATAGTTAAGTATATGACTATATATACAATATTAATATAGACTATATCTTATATATTCATTTAAATAAATATATTAGTAATATTAATATACAATAGTATATTAATTACATTTATATTAGTTAACTAATATAACTAATACTATAAGTATTAGTATAACCAGTATCACTATGAGTGAGTTAACTAATACTAATATAGACTATATAGTTATACTAAATCACTATAACTTATACTAATATATAATATAGTTATAATAAATCACTATAAATCACTTTCAGAACTTCGCTCGAGCGAAATATCGAGCGAACATCGAGCGGTGCACTCTGTCTGAATTCGCTCGAGCGCTGAGTCGAGCAGTGCACTCTGCCTGAATTAGCTCGAGCGCTGAGTCGATCGGTGCACTTTGCTTGAATTCGCTCGAGCTCTGAGTAGAGCGCTGAGTCGAGCAGTGCACTCTGCCTGAATTCACTCAAGCTCTGAGTCGAGCGCTGAGTCGAGCGACGCACTCTGCCTGAGTTCACTCGAGCGCTGAGTCGAGCGGTGCACTTTATTATCATTTAAAAAACACATTGAAAAACATATATAACTACCAAACGGCGTCGTTTCCCTATGTTACTAAACCCTAAAGGCTAAATCGTTCTAAGTTTCGATTTTCAAACTTACTATTAGTCTATTACCATCTCAATCTGCCTCTCGTGAGTCCCGACTCACAGCTCACAGCCTCACTCTCTCGTCTCTAACTCTCGCTACCCAGAACCCTAAAATCATCAACACTGCTCGGCGTGCTCGCTACCCAGGTCGAAAGGTCCCAGTATTTCGTCTCTCACTCTCCCGTCTGTCACTCTCTCGGCTCTCCGTCTCTTGTCTCTCAACTCTCTCGGCCTCAGTCTCTCTGCCGAGTCTGCCCCTTCGAAGGTAAGTTTTTTATTTTTATTTTTTGAAATTACATACTAGTATTTTTGTGATTGGGTTTTGAGATATTAGGGTTTTTGTGATTTTGGGATTTTTGTGATTAGGTTTTCAGTTTTGTGATATTAGGGTTTTTTGAATCTGAAATTTACTTTTGATTGGGTTTTGTGATTTGATTTGTGAAATTGTGTTTTGTGATTGGGTTTGTGAAATTACATTGATAGGGTTTTGTAATTTTTCTGTTTGGTTGCATCTTTGTCCTGTTTATGGTTTATCAATTGGCGGTGAGGATTTGAGTTAATGCTTTAGTGAGTTGTATTGTGCTTTTTTAATGAGTTTTTGTTTGTTGTATTCTAGTTTTCAAATCATGGATATAGAAGTCACAAACCCTCGTACATCCACAGCTGCATCTTGTCCTGGCATCCAAGAACAGCTTATTGATACTCCCAGTCCCATAGTTGAAGAGTCTAGCGGACCAATAGACTCTTCAATAGGCACACCTAGTGCCTTTTATTCTAACCCTCGCCCTCCACCTGGTAGTAGAGTTCCTAAGAATAGGTCTTTGGTATGGGTCCATTTCACAAGAGTGCTCGATTGTGATCCTGAAAAGCCTATAGCTACTTGTAACCATTGTGGGAGGCAATGGAAATGTCATCCCAAAAGGTAAGGCACTTCGGCCATGAAAACATACATCCAACTTTGCCCAAAAAACTGTAAAAGTAAGTTGGACAATGCTCAAACATTCTTGGTCCCGGAAGCAAGAAATGAAGGCCAAGGGGAGAAGAGCTTAGGGATGACCAAGTACAATGAGAAAAAAATCCGGGCAGCCCTTGCTAGGATGGTGATAGTGGATGAGTTACCCTTTAGGGTTGTTGAAGGCCAAGGGTTCCGGGAATACACTAAATCCCTTGATCCTAGGTTTCCAATTCTTTCTCGCTTTACCGTAATGCGTGATTGTATGAGGTTATTCTTGAAAGAGAATGATAGCTTGAAGAAAATATTTTTAACCACCAAACAAAGAGTGTGCTTGACCACCGACACTTGGACTTCAATTCAAAATATTAATTACATGTGTGTGACCGCTCACTTTATTGATAGTGATTGGAAGTTGCATAAACGGATCATTTCATTTGTTCGGATTAGCGACCACAAGGGGGCAACGATTGGGAGGGAGTTAGAGGAATGTATGCTTGATTGGGGCATTGACAAAATTCTCACAATTACGATGGACAATGCTACCTCTAACGACTCCGCTATTGATTGGTTGAGAACAAGGGAGATAGGAAGTGAGGATTGTGTTGCAGCTCATGAGTTTATTCATATGAGGTGTACAGCACACATCTTAAACCTTGTTGTGAGTGAAGATTTGAAAGATGTTGATGACTCGATCATAAGAGTCTGAAATTTGATTAAGTATGTGAAGTCTTCTCCCCAAAGATTTGCCACTTTCAAATCTTGTGTTGATAGGTCGAAAGTGTCATGTTCTAGTTTCTTGTGTCTTGACGTGCCTACTAGATGGAATTCGACTTTTCTTATGTTGGACGTGGCTGAGAAGTATCAAAAAGCCTTCCAACTTTTGCTTGATGAGAATCCCTATTCACGAGTTTATTTATCTAAGGATGGGCATGGGAAAAAGGGTCTAAGAGCTCCTGGGTCTGATGATTGGGAGACCATAAGAAACTTTTCAAAGTTTCTTCATGTATTTTATAATGTCACCCTCCGTATTTCTGGTACACTATATGTCACATCAAATTTGTATGTCCAAAAGCTTATTAATATTCATAAAAATTTGAATATTTTTTATGAAAATAGTAATTGACGCTTGAGTTCAATGGCTTTGAGAATGAAGACAAAGTATGATAAATATTGGGGTGATCTTGAAAAAATAAATCGATTGTTGTTTGTTGCTGCCATTCTTGATCCACGGTACAAATTGGTTGCTCAAGCATATTGGTTCAAGAAAACATTGGGGGATGAGAGGGGTGATGAATTTGTTATACTCCTCAAGAGGGATATGGAATATTTGTATGAACAATATGTAGGGTTTTATGGTGGCAACGCAACTGGGTCTAAGTCAACTCAAAGTCGGAGTGGTGAAGATAGTGCATCAATGGGGACATTGGGGAGTAGTAGTAGTACTTGTATTGGTGATGATCCCTTGGACTTTTTGCTTGGATTCCATAAAGACCGAAATTCAGCATCCTTGATGGATTGTAAGTCTGAACTAGAGCAGTATTTGTTGGAGGATGTTGAGATTCCTACGGGGAATTTTGAAATTTTGGTGTGGTGGAAAGTTAATTGAAGCAAATTTCCGGTTCTTGCTTTAATGGCAAGAGATATCTTGGCCATTTCGATCACCACCGTTGCATCTTAGTCGGCATTTAGCACAGGAGACCGTGTTTTGGATCCATTTAGGAGTTCTTTGGCTCCTAGAACTGTAGAAACTCTTGTGTGCACACAAAACTGGTTGAAGTCCACTCCTATATGCTTGAGTCAAAATTATACGGATATCATTGATGATCCGGAGAGATATAAGTTAGACTCAGGTAATGTATTTAGAGGTTTTTTTTAAGTTTTTATATATGTTGATTTTGACATTTTGTGATACTAACCTCTTATACTTTAATATCTTAATGTAGAATTAATCACTGGTATGACCAACTTACTTCGTGAAGATGATTGACAATTTGATAGATTGAGCCTTTGAGGTTTGAGTTACTATCCAACATACTAGATGCTTCATGCTAAATTCTGTTTACTTAAAGTTGAGTTGTTTTCCTTACTAATCTTTTTTTTTTTTCTTTTTTTTTTTCAGGCACAACTTGAAAGAATATTTGGAAGTTTGTAACATTTGGAAGGAAAATATTTGTTGGGCAATGGCATTTAGAATATTGTAATTTGGAAGTTTGTAATTTATTTTATTTTGTTGCATTTGGAAGTTCTAAATTAAATGTTGTTGGGAACATTTAATTTAGTTTCCACTTAGAATATTTTGGATTTCTTTTGTTGTTAGAATGAAACTTAGAAAATGTTTATTGCAGTAGTGGGATGGGAAGTAAATATTATTATAATGGGTGTGTGGATGGGCAAGTGTGGTGCATGTGGTGGATGTGGATAAAATGTTTCTTTTGTTTATTGTAGTGATTAGTTGGATGTGATAAGTAAATATTTCTTTTGTTTTAATTGGATGTGGATGGATGGCAGGTGTTGTGGACCTGGACCTGGACCGTGTGGTGCATGTGGAATCCTTTGTTGTAGTGATTGGATGTGGATATGAATGCAGATGTTTATTGTAGTGGACCTTTTTTTTTTTTTTTTTTTGAATGTAAGTTAGAACTTAGTATGTTACTTGTTTTATTTACTTATATTTTTTGTTATAATCAAGAGTGAATTTAGATTGCAATTTTGAGAAAATTGAAACTTGAAAGACCATACAATTTTTTTTTAATAAAAAGTGGGTCTAATATGATTATAAAAAAGACAAAAAAAAAAGTTTCAAAATCCGACTCCGCTCCGACAAGTCGGAGCGGAGTCCATAGTCTTAGGAGTCGGAGTTGGAGGTCAGATTCGACCTCCGACAAAGTCAGAGTCGGAGTCGGAGGATGGGCTCTCCGACTCCGAAATGGTCTGTGCTCAGCCCTAATTATAACAGATGAAAATTGATTTGTGATAGTATTAAAATCATTTAGATGTTATGCAACAGACATACCTTCTGTCATCTTCAAATTAAATAACTTTTTCATCAAGTGTGCCTTGTTGTTTGTTGATGGCTTTTCATACGTACCTGACAAAGCCGCCATAAGATCCACAATCGTCTTCTCCTTGATTACATTGTGTGCAACGGATCTCGACAGAGTCAAACGAATAACCTCCAGAACCTGTTGATCCAACAGGTTCCAATCAGCAGCTTCCATGATGTCCGGCTTCTTCCCTAACAATGGAAGATTAAGTCTCTTCTCATAGAGGTAGTCCACTTTATGCATCCTCTAGTAACCATAATCTGTGCCATCAAACTTCTCGATCCTAGATACCTTCACTTCTTCTCCAGCCATCGTTTTTCCTCAAACCCAAACCTTGGTTCTTGATACCAGTTGTTGTGAAAAACAAAGACAATAATGAAAGTAAATGCCAAAAGAACAATCAAACAATTACACGACACAATATTTATGTGGTTCGACAACTTGCCTACGTCCACGGGAGCTGTAGAAGATTTTTATTACTTGAGAAATCACAATACAATAGTTGGGCGACTAATGTGCATACATTGTATAACCACAGTGATAGAACATAACATATAAATAGGGTTCACAACAGAAATCCTAAAATCTCAATAAAAGTGATGTTCGCTCTAGCGGCGTATCGAGTGCTCATTAAGCGAACCTGTTTCCTGTCAATTGCTCGAGCCATGTGTTGAGCGGCTCACGAGCAAACTCTCTAACTTGAACTCTGCTTGAGCGGTATGTCGAGCGAGTGTCGAGCGAACTCTCTGTATCGCATCAGCTCGAGCTCACTGTCGATCAGGCCTTACACAAAGTCTTTGTGACTCCTACACTTGAGCAGCTGAAGACTCCGCTAAAGCGGTGTGGACCAGACTCCACATTACTAAACAAGTTCCAGCTAACATCTTAATCTTTCTCTATAGTTCATTGGAGACAGGAAAAAAAAATCCATCCCCCAGACTTAAATGAAGTAGTTAATTTAGTTTTGGAGTCACCAAGAAAGTAGAGTAGAATTTTTCCAAGGTGAACACAGACATGAAAAAAAATTCAGAGGGTAATAGTTGAGAGAAAAGAATAAAAAAGTGAAATTGTATATTTTCTAGGTCCTATAAAGTATACTTAATGAATATACATTAAAATGATTTAATAATGCTAATTAATATAGTACTTTGATTAAAATGTAAAAAAACATGACCTTGAAAAAGTGAAAATTTTGAGTCTAAAAAAAGAGAGGACTTGTGGTCATTAACTCATATAAACGGAGACGGTCATGACTATATTTTATTTTATTTTTTGCTTGTTGGAAAAAATTAATTGGACAATGTTACTTGTATTTCATGTGAAGAATCCAACTCATTAATTCTTATATGTATATATAGGAATGAATCTAAATTCATCCAAGAAATTGTTCAGGAGGTCTCCAAAATAGTGAATCATTCATATTTACATGTTGCCAAGTATCCAATTGGAATGAAGTCTCATATGCAAGACATAAATATGCTTTCGAGTGATGGGATGAAGGACATATGCATGGTGGGGATCTTTGGCGCTAGTGGAATTGGTAAGACAACTATTGCAAAAATGATCCATCACTTGATTTTTTTTCTCAATTTGAAGGTCGTTGTTTCTTGAAAAATATTAGAGAAACTTCAAAGTAAGTGGGTGGTCTGGTCCAATTGCAAAATACACTTCTTTCTGAGATCCTAGCCATTAAAAGCTTAAATGTTGGTAATAAAGACAAAGGAATCAATGAGATAAAGCATAGGCTTTGCTCTAGAAGGATTCTCCTAATTTTTTATGACGTGGATAAGTTGGTCCAGTTAGACACAATAGTTGGAGATCGTGATTGATTTTGTCCAGGAAGTAGAATCGTGATAACAACAAGGGATGAGAATTTATTAAATAATCATACGGTTGATTCAAAATATGAGGTTAGTTGGCATATTAAATAATCATACGGTTGATTTATGACGTGGATGAAGCTCTTCAACTCTTTAGTTGGCATGCTTTTGAGAAAGAAGAACCTTTTGACGACTATGTGGAAATCTCTAAACAAGTAATACAATATGCAAGGGGCCTTCCACTAGCTTTAACAATACTTGGTTCAGATCTAAAAGGTAGAAGTTCAAGCCAATGGATGAGTATATTGGACAAGTATAAAAGAATTCCTAACAAAAAAATTTAAGAAGTACTTCGTATAAGTTATGAAGGATTGCCCGATAATGAGAAGGACATTTTCCTCCACATTGCCTTTGTCTTCGAGGGAGAACGCCTAGACCATGTCATTGAAATATTAGATAGTTGTGGTTTCTTTCCGGATGATGGTATCAAAAGGGTTATAGATAAATGTCTCATTACAATTGACGGTTATTAGAGATTGGGGATGCATGACTTATTACGAGATATGGGTAGAGAAATTGTTCGACAATAATCATCCAAAGAACCAGGGCACGTAATAGGTTGTTATTTCACGAAGATGTTCGCCATGTACTAGAGGAAAACACAGTAAGTATGATTAAAACCCTTTTTAATTAAATATTGTTTACTTCTTACAAGTGAAACCTACTAGAAAAGTAATTATATTTAAAAAGACAAACGGAGAAGAAATGCATACTTATATAATATCATATATGCTTCTATCTATCCTTTCTTCCAAATTGCTCATTTTTTAAGACACTCATTTTTGTTTTATTTCTAAACAAAATGCATTTAATTAAGGGAAATACATATAATAAGCACACCTAACTCATGTCCTTCATCTCGTTTTGAACATAACCATTCCATTTCAAAGACTGGCATAGTTTTTTAAGAGTATGTTGGCTTTTATTTTAGGACTAAACAATAAAAAAGTCATTGTGATTTGCTCTAAACTAAAATTAGCCTTTGAGTTTTTTTTTTTTTTTCAAATGCTCCACCCTAGCCACTCCTTTGTGGCCTTAGGTGGTGTTACCTCTCGCTGGCTCGATCTGGGACTTCTGGAGGTGACTTGGGTGGAGGAGGGACTTCGCCGTCTTGAAAAGAGTTGTGTTATTTCCAAGTCAGTGCGTAGAGCACAACATTCATATATATTGCTTAAAAATTTTATTTGTATGATACAAATTTTTGAAATTTCTCTTCCAAATCAAATTATACTATGTAAGCATTTTAATATATATATTATCCATACTGGCTTATAAATAAAACTTTTCATTTGAAAAGTTCGAAAAGAAATATAATATAGAAAGATCTATGTATATGGGGAACAAGTCTTTTATTTCTTTTACATAAAGTTTGATATGTGATCACGATAACATTTAAAGTTTTAGGAATTAAGGGCTAACAAATGAATAACCTATCATTTGATTCTGTTTGCACACATTAAACATTCATGCCTTATATATTGGGAACAAACAAAATGGAAGCAATAGTGGTAGATTTGCCTGAAGATGACAACATGATATGCTTGAGTCCCAATGCTTTCATGAAGATGAAGCGACTCAAATTTTTTATAAATCGTATTGTACAGTTTTCTGGAGGACTTGAGTATCTTCCTAATGTGTTAAGAGTTCTTGATTGGCCTCATTACCATTTGCAATCTTTGCCATCCAAATTTCGTGGAGACAAGCTCATTGTATTTAGAATGCATCATAGTCTCATCAAGGAGGTAGGCATGGGATCTAAGGTACGATTATTACTTTTAATATTTCTTCAAGTTTTTAAAATATGGTGTAAACTAATAACTCGGGATTTTTTTTTTTTTTTTAACAGAACTTGACGAAAATAGATTTCAATCATTGTGAATTCTTAACGAAAATCTCAGATATTTCAAGGTTCCAAAGCTTGAAGAAAATCATTCTTGATTATTGTGTTAATCTGGTTTACATTCATGATTATGTGGGATTTCTTGATAAGCTTGTTAGTTTGAGTCCATATAGATGCTCCAAACTAAAATCCTTGCCGAGGAGCTTCAATTTGAGATCTCTAGAATGGCTCAGACTTGAAGATTGCTCAAGTCTCCAAATCTTTCCAGAAATCATGTGCAAAATGGAACATTTGAAAGCTCTTTGTTTTTTTGATAAGAAGAAACAATACATTATACCATAAAGTTTTATAGACAATTATCACGCAAAATTACTTGAGAAATGAAATTTGGAAAACCATTATACCACATCTCCATAGACTCTACAACCCAAGCATATATGGTAGCAAGCTCTTACCAGTGGTAGTGGAATCAACCCACTAATTTGTGTCTCTTTTTGGAAAACCATATCCTTGTGCGTATATTTTCTTACTAGTTAGCACCCCTATTGAAGACAGATTATGTTTGACTTTTGATATTGATTCTTTTAAGGAAAATTTTGTTGACAAGAGAGGAATTAAATATTTCTTAAGCTCGTGAGCAGTCTATTTGATGTACTCAACTCAGGAAGAGCAGTCTATTTGTTTTCTTAAGCTCGTGAGCAGTCTATTTCTTATGTTTTCTTACTTATCAATCAATAAATTCATGCCACAAAAACCATTGATAATTAAGAGGATGATTTTTAGTATATTTCTTCACTAAATATCAAACTCTCATCACAGTTTGACATATTCCTAAAATAAAATCTTAAAGCACTTTTGTAGAATTCATAATAGCGCATTAATCTTTTAGAAATTAGGATCCAAACATGAATTGAGCAACTAAGATTAATCCACAAATTAGGATCCATACATTAAACGACAAATGTATATATTTTTTATATTGCTTTTTTGAAATCCAAAATATTTATAGCACATTTTACTATAAACCAATTATGTTTCATTACTCTTTCCATGGGTAATTTGTTCTGTATTGTTGGATTTCTTTGCAATGTTTCGTATCTCTTGGGGGAGGGGGTTGTTATTATGCTGTGATAATGGTGTTATAGTGCAGGTTAATTCACAAGTGTTAATAGGGCCCCATCGATATGGCGGGGTAATCCTCACCCAGATTGCTATATTGTAGTGTGTGGTACTTTCCACAAAAGGCAATGGACATTTCGGGTGGAGTTTCGCAACCATTCAATGTGAATGGCTCCTTGCTTACTCATGTTGTCAATATTTCCACCATTCTGAGTCCCATTTATTTCTTTATTTTTAGAATTTTATGGGGAATCCAATGAGAATGCTCTTATTTAGCCGAACTTGTTATTTGCATGTTGTTTGCTGTGTGATTGATTTGTGTTATGTTGTGATAGAAAAGTTACATGTAAATTAAACCCTCTCAGCTGTGATGATGACTTTGCCTGGTGGGGATACAGAAAATTTATGGTTATTTTCTCAATGGCTAGGTAACCCGGACGGCCAACAAGTAGTGGCAACCAATTGTTGCAGCCATGAGAGGGTGCCCAAATTTCATAAATGTCACCATTCGGTTCCTGAGCCGTTGATGGAAAAACCCCAAACTTCATACGTACATGTCTAACATTTCAATGCATTTTTAGATATAGATTCACAAGACCCTAGCCATATGTACTTCACCAACCTCCTAAGTCAAGATCCTCGAGTAAACCCCACTTATGGTGGGTAAAGTAGAAACTCTCCTATGACTATTGATGACTCTCCACCCCTGTCCCATAACGATCCTATCAGAGTTAGAAAATCAGTCAAGGGTGCGAACTTCACCCCTGAAGAAGACAAGTTACTTGTCTCTACATGAGTTAATTGTAGCCTTGATGTCGTCCAGGCAATAGACAAAAAACTCTCCCAATTATGGGAAAAAAATTTTCAATACTTCAAGCAATACAAAGAAACCACAAATCATTGGACAATTAAGTCTTTAATACATCGGTGGTCAGTTATTCAAAAGGTGACAAACAAATTTTGTGCGAAACTAGCCCAGGTTGAAGGGTTGAATCAGAGTGGCATTACCAAACAAGACAAGGTAAATATCCATACTATTATTTCAGTTACAAATAATTAGTTTTTTTTTTAACATTGGCTTAACAAGTTTCTTATTTTGTTTACATGCTAGTTTGACGAGGCCAAAGTTATGTACCAAGTGCTATAGGAATGTTCTTTCCAGTTCGAGCATTGTTGGCACCTTTTGAAGGACCAACCTAAAAGAATTTGGCGTTCCACAAAGAAGGATCCAAAGCGACGGAAGACGATGTCCCCGACCCCGACTCAATGTTCAGGTGCTGAGACGGTTGATTCAGTTTTTTATGGCGGGCCAGATAATGCGATGGATAATGAAGTGATCGAATTGGATCAACCACTGGGAAGGAAAGCTAAGAAATGAAAACGAAAGGCCAAAGGCATGGGAAGATAAAAGATTGTTGTGCTCAACAGGCTGAAGTATACACTTTTGGAGGAATCTCGTGCTCAGGAGAAAGAGTTTTATCACCTCAAGACCAAGAAGATGGAATATGACAAGGAAAAAGAGGTAAATAAAATTCGTCAAGAGAATGAAAGACTGAGCTTAGAGGATGAAAAACTGAGGTTGAAGAAAGAGAAAGTAGAGCTCACCAAGAAGAAAGCAAATCAGCGCATTATGATGATAGACGTTAATGCCATGGCAGCACTGCAGCGGTTATATTTCGAGTAATTGCATAGGAAAATCATGGCGAGACGTCATGATCTTGCACATAAGGATTGATAAAAAATTACAAATTTTTTCATAGTTTATTTCTTTATTTTATGTTTCAGACAATGATGTATGACAATATTATTGATACTAAGACAGTTTAATACTTTATTTGGATTGTAATAATTTTAAAATTTCAAATTGTAGAAATTAGCCACTAAAATTTTAGAAACTATTTTATAGAGCACGCTCAAATATAGCCACTACTAACATGAAAGAAATATGAAACTACCATAATTAACTCAAATATTATCACTACTAAAATGGCGGGGAAAAAAATTTATTATGCGACATGTCTACTATTGGGAAAATAATATCCATTGATGTTCAATTAGATCTGCTTGGAACGATGATGTGATGAGCTGTCTCTAATATGATGATGCGTTGGATGAAGTCCGTAAGCTCAGTTTTTTGGACGAAGTACAGCTCATAAGACTCTACCTTATTTAGAATACGGAGAAATAGGGGACCGCTCATCCAAAATCTCCTTCGAAATAGATTCGAGGGATGTACTGGATTTTCTGTAAAATAATTACGAAAAAGGCGCTCGTACCCTTAAATATGATCAAGCCAAATGAACTTACGGCGTTGACGATTGCCACGATGCCTCGATGACTGTCATTCGGCCTCGTCATTAAGAACAACATCCAACTCATCTTCAGAGGATAAGTATGTGAGCAATTTGCGAAAGAATGTACGAGCCATTTGATGAAGGGAGTGGGATATCAGGAGAGACTGTTGAATTTCAATTTTTTAGATCAAATGTGACTTGAGTTTGTGAGATTGTGAGTGTAAGCAGAATGCATATTTATAGAGAAAAAAGTTACCGTTACATATAAGACAAAAAATATTACCGTTTGAGAGAAGACAAAAAAAGTTACCATTGAAGAAAAAACAAAAAATATTACCGTTGGAGACAGGAGTTGAAAATGTTACCATTAGAGGTAGGAGTTCAAAACGTTACCGTTAGAAAATGCATATATTAAAAAAAAAAATTACTATTTTTATAATACGAATTTCGGTTTGAAAAATAATATTGTATTTGATACTCAAAATTGTATAAGTATTTAGTAGAATATGATATTTGAAAAAAATATAATAAGACAAAAGAGTTAGTAATTAAGATTGTAAATGGAAGTGAGAGAAAAATATAATAAAGAAATAATAGAGAAATATTATTTAATAGGATATTGTAAGGGGCTCCTTCACAGTTAACCATCTGTTTTTTGCAAATGATAGTCTTGTGTTCTGCAAGGCACAGGTTTTGGAATGGGCCAGACTTCACAGCATCCTAACACAGCATCCTAAGTTCATATGAATTAGCTTCTGGGCAGAGACTAAATCTTGGCAAGACCTCTATCATGTTTAGTAAGAACACTAAGCCTGAAATTCAAACTTCCATCTTGGCTAATGCAGGTATCTCAATCTCGGGTCCTTTTGAGCAATATTTAGGTCTGCCTTCTTATGTAGGTAAGAACAAATCTAGGTCTTTCAACCATATCCTAGATGGAGTCAAAAAGAAGATGTGCAGCTGGAAAACTAATCTACTCTCACTAGCAGGAAAGGAAATTCTACTGAAGGCAGTAATTCAAGCAATCCCCACTTATTGCATGGGAATCTTCCTAATTTCAAAGGGCATCTTGAGAAACATTAACAAAAGCATGCAGTCCTTTTGGTGGGGCAGGAGAGACCAAAAATCAAAGGTGCATTGGATGAGCTGGCAGGGAATGGGGCAATCTAAACAGAAAGGGGGCTTGGGCTTTAGAGCCTTTGAAAATTTTAACAAAGCCCTATTGGCTAAGCAAGGATGGAAAATCATCACAAACCCAACTTCTCTTGCTGCACGTGTTATCAAAGCTAAGTATTTCCCCTCAGGAGATTTATTTACTGCTAAAGTGAGGAATGGTGACTCCTTTGTCTGGAAAAACATCACATCAGCCAAACCTCTTCTACTAGAAGGTTTAATATGGAAAGTAGGCAATGGTCAGAGTATTAAAATCTGGTCAGATAGATGGATCCCCTCTCCATCATCCTTCAAAATACAATCTGTTCCAAAATACTGCCTCAAGAAGCAAATGTGGCCTCTCTAATTGATCAAGATCTACATAGATGGAATAAGCCCTTAATCCAAGAATGTTTCAACCCTACTGAAGCATCAATTATTTCAAAGATTCATATAAGCCCCTGCAACAGCAATGACAAATTGACCTAGAGATGCACTGTCAATGGTAAATTTTCTGTGAAGTCTGCATATCACCTCCAAATGGCTCTCAATACAGAAAAGTTGGGACAATCCTTGGTGAATAATCAAAACGTAGAAGTCTGGAATCGAATTTGGAAACTTCAGGTTCCAAACGGGCTCAAAACTTTTCTCTGGAGAGCTGCCAAAGACATACTTCCCACAAAAATGAATCTACATAGGAAAAAAATTGTTGAATCCCCTATGTGCCCAATCTGCCTATTCGCACCTGAAACCACTTCTCATGCTCTCTGGTCATGTATTGCAGCGCAGGATGTATGGAGTTGCAGCTCAAAAAGACTTCAAAAATGTAATATGGAAGAGGCTCCTTTTAATGTAACTCTGGATCATCTCTTCTCTTCACTTCCAGAGGAGGAACATCAAGTATTGGCCTTCACATTAAGGCAGATTTGGTTCAGAAGAAACAAATGTATTTTTGAAGTTCAATTCTCCTCCCCCCAACAAATCACAAACACGGTTTCCACCATCATTTCAGAATTACATTTGGAAGGTAGACCTTCACAACAGAAAAGCACTCAAGCTCATCTGTTATCACAGTGGACTAAGCCACCTTCTAGTTCATATAAGGTGAACTGGGATGCAGCCATAGATAAAGTTCAATGTAGGATCGGAATTGGAGTTATAGTCAGAGATAGTGAAGGACTTGTTGCAGCCACTCTCAGATCTTCAAGAGATTCCTTCCCGGATCCATCATTGGGGGAAGCTTTAGCAGCATCATTGTGGTACTTTTAACTTTGATCATTTTCACTAGTTAAATCTGTTGAGTCCAAGTTGCTTGCTAAATATTATTTTGGCATAAAAAATTCCCCCTCTCACGCAAGTTTACAATTTCAAAAAATTCCTTTTTGTCTCAAAAACACTAAGCGCCCAAATCTTAAACTCAACCACAGAAGGCGGCCAATCTCCATCAGTCATCATTTCAATGATGTGGCATCATCTTACTAGAGTGGTTCAAGTTCTAGTTCTGCAATATTATTATTAGTTGATCATGCCAATTTTTTCTTTTAAAATCTAATATCAACGTTAAAAAATTAATATGTACTTTTTTAATAACAAATAAATATTCAAATTACAATTAGAATTAAAATAAATTAAAAGGTCCAAATCAATATTTTAATAGAATAGTGATAGATTTGAAGTATTTGTTATTTGGTGTTGTTAAAAGGTGCTTAGCTAAATTTATTAAAATGAATTATCTAACTAAACTTTATTGAGGCCACTACTAATGCTCTCAGAGACAAAACGCATTAAATGCAGTCCTCTCAATGTTGGGCATTGTAGGTAACAGTAAAATCGAATGCCAGGCCAAAAACACTCTCATAGCCAAAACCTAAAAACCCATACATCTCGGACAATAGAAGGGTGGAGCTCCCTTTACCAACTCAATGAGCCTCGCCTTGGTTGCTGTCCTTTTCCTAGTTTTTTAATTTATTTTTCTCTTTTTTTTTTCTGGTCTATAGCACGAAGATGGCATGATCTCATGCTTGTCGATCACCTATGACCTAGAACACGAGTATGATCTATAATGCGTGTGGATCACATGCAACCTAGACCAAACAAACAGTGTGCATGGCTCACGTGCTGCTAAATTGCGAGTATGATCCACGTGCCGCCATATCTTAGAAATCCTTTTATCGTCATGCATGGAATCGGAAGATCCAACTGGCTCCACCCTTCCTCGAAGCCATGCATCGGTTAGTTGTTGAAGGTCGTTTGTCGGTGATTCGAACCCTTCGTTGCATGCTATCTTTTTATGTTTCTGATCATAAGAAAGTGAGTCTATTACCTTACAAACACTTTTATTTAACAAGAAATAAATTTGGATCTTCAAAAGTATGTCCAATTCAAGTTTCCTATATACAAAAGTCGTGTATCACTATTTAAATAGATCAATCTCCACTAAGAGTTAAAACAAGAATCATAATCCTATTAATGAAACAACGATTATTTAGTTTGCTTGATGGCAGATCTATGTGTGTCTAATGAACTGCTTCGTAGAGATTTAAGCTACATTTAGATGTTGAGCTGAGCTAAGTTGAGTTGAATTTTTATGAATAGTAGTGAGTTGAGTAGTGGATATAGTTATGTGTGGTCCATCTAAATTGAGTTTAAAGTGTGTTTAAATGTTAATATAAGTTTATTACTTTTTATGAGAAATTGAAAAAAGTTATGTATCTACATATAAAGATGTTTTAAATTAAAAAATATTATCAGTCTCACGGGTAAGAAAATTTTAAATTTAGATGAATTTAATACTTTAAAAATTAAATATTTAAATATTAAATTTAATTTAAAATTAGACTATACTCAGTTGACTTTAAAAACTAAACATAGCCTACAAATCAAATGGCTAACTTTGTCATTAAAATATGCCAAAAAAATCATTTTTACATCAAGAAACTATACAAAAGGATACAAATATTTGGAGGAATTAGGCATAATTAAGTTAGGTGACTTTTTATGACCGCTGTCAAATCTCAGTGCCTAACCGTGAACAAGGGTGGAAACTAGAGCCACCCCTGCTGGAATACAATAATACTCACCTCTTATCAACCGACAGACACACACGCACATCGATGATATCTCCGCAAAGTTTGACTAAACAACATCGTTTGGCTCAAATGATCAGTGCTAACCCGCTAAAGTTGTATGGTGTTCTTTCAACTCGAGGAGTTATTATTAATAAAAAAGATATAGTTATTTATAATAAAAATAACTGTTTATAATAAAAATAAATTTATTTTAATAAGATATAATTATTTTGATCGTAAATAACTAACTAACCTATAAGAGTTTCATTTCTCTGTAAAGCATATTGGATGATTGGCTTTTAAGCTTTATGCATATGCATAGTGGAAAAGAAATGTTTCTAACGTCATTGTTTTATGTCCGTTAAGCTAAGATCTTTGTACCTTTTCCTTTACTTTTCTAACGGGCTGCTGATCAGTAATAGAATAAACTTATAAAAGCCTTAAGATCTCTGTACAGCCCATATGACAACAACATTTCCAATAGATTCGTAATTTCGTGCTTGGACAATGAGTACTTTGAAGGTCGTGGGTCACTGTCAATGAGTTTGCATGGTGTGTTCATGTTGAATGCCGTAACAGGTTTGAAGGTATAAAAATATTTCTTTTTATAATTAAGTATTTCTTGTGTAATAAATCATATATAATTTTATCTCACAGAATAAACCATGCATTTGTATTATATCTACTGAATTTGATTACAAATTTTGACAAACTATTTTTTGAAGTTTATATAGTTGCTTTTTTTTTAGTTTACATATATATACACTTATACACACATCTAAATCAAGTTGTATATTACTATAAACTTAAATATTTATGATTATCTCTTGTTAATTTCAAATATTTTATATAATCATATTTTAAAATTAAAAGTAATATTAAGTATTTTATACTCATTTATACATATCGAGTAGGTTTTATATGAATTGAGCTTATTTAATAAATGAATCTAAAGCTTTATTGAAATTCTATCTATTTACCACATTGATATTGGATTGTGGGGTTTAAATGTTACTGTAGTGTTTGGACAACGTTTCCATTGAAAGGAAAATCTTTCCATGAAATGCAACTTTGGAGTGGGCTACTACTGATCTCACGCCTTCAGAGATGCGGAACAGTTCATCAAAAAATGTGCAAGTGTCAGGAGTATGCACCAGTTATGCATAACCCACTAGAAGAGTTGATGTCGACCATATCCTCGTGGCCCTTTGTGCAATAGGGGTAGACATTGTGGGCCCACAGGGCAAAGGAGGTGTGAAACTTATCGTAGTGGCAATGGACTATTTCACAAAATGGGCATAGGCAGAGTCCTGGCAACAATAATAGCCATCAATATCACCAAGTTCTTGTGGAAGACTGTTGTGTACAGATTTAGTATCCCCAAACCATCATAATGAACAATAAGCGACAATTCAACTCCGACCACCATTGCAACTGGTATGCTGAATTAAGAATAAAGGTCAAGTATTCCTCCCCACAACACCCTTAAGCGAACAGCCAAGTCAAGGTGACTAATAACTCACGACTAGGAAGGGGACCAAGGTAGAAGAGCTGCTGGGAGTTCTATGGGCCTAGGGGTGTAAATTTAACCCGAAAAATCGGTCCGGACTAGACCGATTTTACCGATTTTGAACCGGTCCTGTCCGGAACCGGTTTTCAAAATGTTTAAACCAGTTGAAATCGGTCCAGTTCCTGTTTTAGGATTCTCCGGACCGGATTGAACCGGTTGATAAATATATATATATATATATATATATATAAACTAATATTTTATATATAAGTTTTATTAAAAATTAAAATTATACAAAATATTTTATATATATTAATATATATAAGTTTGATATATAATGTATAATTAATAATACATATTATTATTAATATAATTATATATAAGATAATGTTATTAAAAAATTAAAGTTTAATCTTAAAAATGAAATTTTAATTAATTATAACATAAAATGTTAATCTTAATTCTTAAATAGGAATATTTGTAATTTGTTATGCTATTGATATAATTATATATAAGATAATGCTATCATAAAATAAAAGTCTATAACTGTTTAACTAATACTAATTGCTTAATATAGACTATAGTTATAGTTATACTAATATCATTATACTAAATCACTATAACTAATACTAATATATAGCTAAACTAATAGGCTAATATTAATACTATTATATAGTCTAATATATTATATAGTTATATTAATATATAAGTCTATAACTGTTTAACTAATACTAATTGTTTAATATAAACTATAGTTATACTTATACTAATATAGTTATACTAAATCACTATAAATTTATAACTATACTGATAATCTAATATTAATACTATTATATAGTCTAATATATTATTTAGCTATACTAATATATAAGTTTAAAACTATTTAACTAATACTAATAGTCTAATATAAAACTATATTAATACTAATATATAAATTTATAACTAATACTAATATATAACTATACTAATGGAATAATATTAATACCATTATATAGTTTAATATATTATATAACTATAAGTTATAACTAATATATAACTAATACTAATATATATATAGTATTATATAGTATTAAATCACTATAAGTCTGTGTGTGTTTGTTTATATGTATATGTCTGTGTGTGTGTGTGTGTCACACTGTCAGTGTATTGAAACATTTGAAACTTCCGAAGATAAGTGAACATTTGAATTTATATGTGTGTTTGTGTGTGTCAGTGTATATGTTTGTGTGTGTGTGTTTGATAGTTTGTGTATATGAATTGCATTGTAAAACAGATTGTGTGTTTTATATGTGTGTTTGATAGTTTGTGTATATGAAATTTTTTAGTAAAAAACCAGAAAATCGGACCGGACCGGACCGAAAATCGGTAGAACCAGAAGTACTGGTTTAGGAGGGTAACCGGTGCGTAATTGGTTTTGAAAAATGCAAAACCGGTCATACCAGTTCGGTCCTAACTTTTGTTCAAAATCGGACCGAACCGGACCGGTTACACCCCTATATGGGCCTACCAGACTAACACGAAATCCCCAATAGGGGAGACCCTTTTTGCGCTAACTTATGGAAGTGAGGTCGTAATCTCGATAGCGCAAGGGATACCAAGCTACAGGGTCTAACACTTTAGGGAGAAATTAAACAAAGAGGTCGAAGGGAGTGAATTCATCATCCATGGAATGTAGAGCACCACGAGAAACATTTTCATTCAAAAGACTCTCATTTAAGAACATTTTGCAAACTCAATAAAATTGCTTTACATTTTATTGTGTTCGCTTATGTTCCATTACTTATCTTCAATGTTTACCACTGCGCAAAAGTGCAGGTCGCCACCCAGCATGGTTGAATCCATCTCAAGTCTTGTTATTTAAGCTAAAACTTCTCGCTCACACGACAAACAAAGGAGGAAACACCTCTCATAAGTGTCTTATCTCTCCTCGCCACGCTGTGCGGTCGAGTCCATTTCCTGTCTTGTTATCTAAGCTGAAGTATCGCGCTCGCACCGACGAACAAAGGAGGAAACAACACTCCTAAGTGTCTTATCTCTCCTCACCATCCAGCGCAATTGAGTCCATCTCCCACCTGGATATCTAAGTAGAAGCTTCGTGCTTGTACAGGTGAACATATGAAGGAACACCTCTCCTAGTGTCCCATCTCTCTTCGCCACTCAGCACAGTTAACTCTATCTCCCACCTTGTTATCTAAATTGAAACTCCGCACTCACACCCGCGAACAAAGGAAGGAACATCTCTCCTAAGTGTCACATCTCTCATTGCCACCCACTGCGAGCTAGTTCATCTCCCGCTTGGTTATCTAAGCCGAAGCTCCACTCTTGCACCAGTGAACAAAAGATACCTGTGGCGCCCCCGACTTCCATGTACGGACCAGCACGAAAATCGAGACACCCGGGATGATGACAACCGGTCACGCATCCCAACGACAAGTGTCAGTGTGTGCAACAAATAAACAGTGCACAAATAAAAACACAGCGGAAGGTAATAAAGTCTACTAGTACCAGAATTTTAATTAATACAAAAATCTAAAATACCAATTACCTTAAAAATAAAACCAAGTCCCAGAAAATAAAATACAAGTCTGAAATTAAAAGCTACAACTCGAGTGATCTCAAATCACTCCTCCGGCGGAGCCAAATCCTCAGGCTCGGCATCTGCATCATCAACAAAGTCTGCAGTACCATGAAATGGTACCGCAGGTAAGTTATAACCTAACCAAGTCCAGAGATATAACCATATCTAAACAACTAACCATGCATGCCCATGGTGCAAATGAAATAGTGCAACGCACGCCAAAAATCTCATTGGCTCAAAAATCATTTCCAGTAAAACAATTTCCACCATTTTCCCAGAAAATGGCACACAAAAATCATTATCCATCATTTTCCCAGACAATGATACACAAAAACAACTCACGCTATTTTTTCAGAAAACAACTCTTTTTCCATTTATCAATTTAACCATATGCACCATGGCCTCCCCTATGGACCATCCGCACGTCCTGGCTACTTTACGAGAGATACCCAGTTCCGCACCCGGTGCGTTCGTGGCCAGGTCATCCTCTAGCCCCCGCCAGCAGAAGGGCCACGGAGTCGGCACATCCAACGTCCGATCCCGTTGTCGCCCGGCGACAACCCAGGGGACGTCACTCAGTATCTTACGCTCCCGAGTGACCAGATGAGCTCCACCGAAATAATGTCCCATCTCGGCTTGGGGTCGTGATACACACGCACCCATAAATCCAATTCTCATGAAACCCCAGTTTTCAAAATAATCACATGAACATGAATGCAATACACGAAAACCCAGTTTTCAATTTACAAACATGCCATGTGTGCAACATGAAATAAAACAATATAATCAATGATCAACTCCCAAAATCACAATACAACCAAATCCAGAATATCCAACAATTGATCAATCCACAAATAATTCAATTTTCAACAATTAATAAATCCACAAATAATCCAATCTCCAATTCACAACCAGATCACAATAATCACACACAACAATTATTCCGATCAATCCAACCACCCCCGAACTCCTTGCACTCAGTCCGGAACCAACCAGGATACATATATATAAATATAGCAGTTAATTGCACAAATATAATTAAATCTCAAAAGAATTGTTTAGGAAATACTTACAGCGCTTTAAAACTATTTTACGAAGGTTCCGAGGCACAGAAAATCGCCAAAACAGCAAATTCACACAGTGTAAAAACAGTGGCCGAAATGCAGTGAAATGGGAATTTTTCACGGTTTCAAACGGAGACTCGAAATTGATAGGGTAGGGCCTATCGAAAGTGGTAAATCTAATGGTGGTGGTAGTTGGCCAAGAATAGTAGCAGAAAAGGACGATTTATGGCCGGAATAGTCGAATCGGATTGGTTTCGTACGACCGGCTCCGGCGACGGATCGGGGCCGGGAATGGGTGGAAATGCTTGGTATTGGGCCGGTGAAGATGTGACTAGGAGATGGTGGCCGGAAATGGCTGGACGGCGGCGGAACGGGGAAAAACCCACCGCGGGTTCGAATGGCTCACGGCGCACGGGGAAGGGAATGGTGCCGGCGGTGTAGCACACGGCGGCCGGGAGGCGGCGCGGCGAGGGTAAGTGTTAGGACCCCAAGTAAAATCGCCTCAAAAGTTGCACCTTGGCCATACGCACACATATCGCTCGAGCGGAGTGTCGAGCGGAGCTCTCTGGTTGTTTGCGCTCGAGCTGAGTCGAGCGGAGTGTCGAGCGAACACTGGCTCGAGCGGACTGTCGAGCGAGTTTCGAGCGGAGCTCTCTGGTTGTATTCGCTCTAGCGGAGTCGAGCAAAGTGTCGAGCGAAACTTGGCTCGAGCCAGGGTCGAGCCACAGTCAAGCCAGACCTCAAAAATTGCATTTTCAGCATGAGAACAAGCCAGAGTTCGACCCTCATGCACCCCTTAGCCGAACCATTGGCTCATGCATGCCACGACTATGTGGTCCATGCCACTATCTTATTTATGTTATTTATTTATTTTATTTATTTCTTTTATTTCTTTTATTGCAAATGGATCTTTTGGGGGTTTCCAAGTTGTAACCTTTATAAATAGGACCCTTAGTCATTTCTTTCACATCTTTTGGCAAAAACCCTAGAGGGAGAACTATTGTTTGAGAGATCACCATCGGTGCTTAGCACTTGGGCTTTTTGGGTGAAATTCATGAATCCCAAAGAGAGGATCATTCCATGCAATTCGTGAATTGGAGTGATTCAACTATCTTGTCTTACAACTTGGTGAAATTCGTGAATCCAAGTTGTGTTTATCTTTATTCTTATTACTTTTATCAATATATGAGGTTTATTCAACATTTGTGCAATTCGTGAATCATTTGTTGAATTTATTTCATTGTTCATTCGAGTTCATCATTTTGTTCTTGAGTGTTCATCTTGGTTCTTGGAGATCATTACATTTTCAGTTCATTCAATCCATTTCATCCTCAATTTCGACCACCCACCTTGTTTGTCAAATTTTCATAATTAATTCCCTTCTTCCACCTAACCCTAGCCGAACTCTCACTTTCATTTGAATTTGAATTTGAATTCAAATTTTGGCACTCTTGCCTTATTTGAATTAACCCTATACTCCCACAAGGTAATTCCTACCACTTAGGAATCCTTATCCCATCTTTCAAATAATCAAAATTCGAAATCCATCCTTTGGCCTAGTCAAACTCCCAATTCCCAACAACTCTCATGCCTCTTACCATTTAGGATCAACCCTAGCCACCTTACCCATCATCCCAAATCTCTTCCAAATCAAATCCCTAGATTTAAGGAATTGTCAATCACATTCAATTCCTTAAATCTCTCTTTTCTAAAACAACTCAAGACAATCTTTGACTTGCCTAAACAAGCCAAAACTGAAATCTCCTTCTTCCATAAGGATTCCTACCACTTAGGAATCTTTCCTAAAACATCTCCATTTCACACATTTCGGCCAAGCCCTAGCCGCCCACCTCCAAACCCTAAACCTATCTTCCATCTCCTAAACCCTAAACTATCTCCCAAACCCTAATCCCACTCATCCACATCTCTTCCAGACCCTAACAACTCATCTTACACTCCAACCCTAGTCCAACTCTTCCAATCTCGAAATTCCCCATAGCCACCATCCAAACCCTAGCCTATCTTCACCATACCAACCCTAATCATCATCCAAGTTGTCCCAACATCAAGGGCAACCCATAAGCCATTCCACATTGCATCAAACACGCATATTTATCACTTAGATCACCCGAACTCATTATTCATCACCATCATTTCCCATCACTCCATACACTTCATCTAGCCTAAACACTTAACCTCACCATACCAAAGTTGCCATCATCACCATTGTTGCGCCATATCCAAGCAAGAGAGGACTTGGCACTCGGTCAATACAAGAAGGACATAGGCGAGGAGATCATAGTGTTTAGGGACTTGACCGGGGTCCCTAACAGTAAGTCCGTGAGCGACGGTGGAGAGAGGAGAGAGAAGAGAGAGGGTCGGCTCGGGGGGAAAAAGACCGGGAAAAGAAAGAAAAAAGAAAGAAGAAAAAAGAAAGAAAAGAAAAAGAATAGGAGAAAAAGGAAGATCCAGTCTTTCCAGCTGGGTCCCGAAAAAATCCAACGGAGATGAAATTAAAACCGGAAGCTAATTAAAATATTCCAAACACAGTGAAATAATTTAAATGCAACAATAAAAATTAAAAACCCAAAAATAAATCAATTAAAATTAAAATTCATTTTAAAAGCTAAAACAGTAAATAAAATCTAAAAAATCACATAAAAATAATTTTCACCACATAAAATATTAAGAAATAATATTTTAAAACTCTCAAAATTTAAAACAAGACAAATAATCAAAAAATAAATTAAATAAAACCTCCATTAAAAATACACTAAAATCCGAGATGTTACAATCTCTCCCCCTTAAATAAAATTTCGTCCTCGAAATTGGTAAGGTCAATCATTAAGACTAAGACAAAGATAAGGTTCAACTAAGAGTAGGCTTAAGAAGCATACCAGGAGAGTCAACCAAACAAATACGGATACTGCTCCCTCATATCGGCCTCACGCTCCCAAGAGAAATCTTGAGCTACAGGATCACCCCATAACACCTTCACCAAAGGTATTGTCTTGGATCTCAGCTTCTGCACTTTCCAATCCACAATCTAAGTCGGAACAACTTCATAAGTAAGATTAGGCTGAAGTTGAATGTGCTCCGGGTCAACAAAACGCGGCTCTTGTTGACCAAAACTCTTCTTCAACGACGAAACATGGAACACATCATGCACATCCCTGAAATACTCCGGCAATGCAACCCTATAAGCAACAAGCACAACCTTCTCCACAATCTGAAAATGACCAACATACCTCGAGCTGAGTTTACCTTTCTTACCGAAGCGCTTAACACCCTTCATCGGAGAGACTTTAAGATAAACCCAATCACCTTCCTCAAAAGATAAGTCTCTTCTCCTCGTGTCAGCATAACTTTTCTGACGACTTTGCGCTTCCGCCATCTTAGCTCTTATAACTCGAATCTGCCCTTGCATTTCTTCAATCGATTCAGGCCCAACAATTTTTCTCTCGCCAACTTCATCCCAACATAACGGCGATCTGCACTTCCTTCCATACAAAGCTTCATAAGGAGCCATCTGGATAGAAGCATGAAAATTGTTATTATAGGAGAATTCTATGAGCGGCAAATGATTTTCCCAACTTCCTTGAAATTCCAAAACACAAGCCCTCAGCATATCTTCCAAAGTCTGAATTGTACGCTCAGATTGGCCATCAGTCTGGGGATGATAAGCTGTACTGAACTTCAAATTGGTGCCTAAAACTGCCTGCAAACTCCTCCAAAAACGCGACGTAAACCGCGGGTCCCTGTCTGACACAACACTCTTGGGTACACCATGCAGTCTCACAATCTCTTTAACATACAACCGAGCTAACTTACCCAAAGAGTCAACATTATTCACAGGCAAGAAGTGGGCACTCTTAGTCAAACGATCCACAATCACCCAAACTGAATTCTTTCCACTAGGAGTTCTTGGAAGGCCTACTACAAAATCCATAGTGATGTCATCCCATTTCCACTCAGGAATAGGGAGAGGTTGAAGATTACCAGCAGGTCTCTGATGCTCAGCCTTAACTTGACGACAAATATCACATTTCTCAACAAACGAGGCGATATCCAGCTTCATACCTTCCCACCGAAAATTCTTCTTCAAGTCCCGATACATCTTCGTACTTCCATGATGAACTGAGTACGGAGCTGTATGAGTTTCTGCCAAGATTCGCTCTTTAAATTCAGAATCTCGAGGTATCACTCTTCGATCCCGAAAACGAAGCACACCATCATTGTCCAAACTATAGTGCACGGGTCCTTTAGACTTCCTGACTCTTTTCCTGATATTTAACAACTTAGGATCCTTTCTCTGGTGAGTCTTCAATTCCTCAAAATCCACAACCCGCACATCCAAAACTGAAGAGATCAATTCTTCCTGCTGCGAACTCTCAATAAGCAATCTCCTCATTCCATAAAGGAGAGAGTCCATACCAGACGACTCTGCTTCATCCACTAACTGAGATTTCCTACTCAAGGCATCAGCAACTAAATTAGCTTTTCCTGGATGATACTTGATCTCACACTGATAGTCGCTGATTAACTCCAACCAACGCCTCTGTCTCATATTAAGATTCTTCTGAGAAAATAGATGCTTCAAACTCTTATGATCCGTGAAGACTTCACAAACTTCACCATACAAATAATGACGCCAAATCTTGAGAGCAAACACCACGGCAGCCAACTCTAAATCATGGGTAGGATAATTCTTCTCATGCTCTTTCAACTGACGAGATGCATAGGCAACAACTCGTCCTTCCTGCATAAGAACACATCCCAACCCAAATTTAGATGCATCACTGTAAACCACAAAAGGCTTATGCGGCTCCGGAAGTGCCAACACAGGAGCTGTCGTCAATCTTTTCTTCAATTCTTGGAAGCTTCTCTCGCAACGATCTGACCACACAAACTCAACATTCTTTCTAGTCAACGCTGTGAGAGGTCCGGATAATCTGGAAAAACCTTCAACAAATCTCCGGTAATATCCGGCAAGTCTCAAGAAACTCCGAATCTCGCGCACAGTAGAAGGACGTGGCCATGATAAAACAGCTTCTATCTTACTAGGATCAACAGCCACTCCATCTCGGGAGATCACATGACCAAGAGATCTGACTTCCTCCAGCCAAAAGTCACACTTGCTAAGCTTGGCATATAACTGATACTCTCTCAATTTACCAAGTACCAAGCGAAGATGATCAGCATGCTCTTCCACGTCTTGAGAATAGACCATGATATCATCGATGAAGACCACCACAAAAGAATCCAGAAAAGGCTGAAAGACTCGGTTCATCAAATCCATAAAAGCTGCAGGAGCGTTGGTCAATCCAAAAGGCATCACCTTAAATTCATAATGACCATACCGAGATCTGAAAGCAGTCTTAGGAATATCTTTATCTCTTATTCTCAGCTGATAATATCCCGACCTCAAGTCAATCTTGGAGAAAACAGCTGCTCCTTGTAGCTGATCAAACAAATCATCTATACGGGGAAGCGGGTACTTATTCTTGATGGTCACTTTATTAAGTTCCCGATAATCGATACACATTCTTAGAGTGCCATCCTTCTTCTTAACAAACAACACCGGCGCTCCCCATGGTGATGTGCTAGGTTGAATAAAACCCTTGTCAACTAACTCTTGCAACTGGATCTTTAATTCCTTCAATTCAGCCGACGCCATACGATAAGGAGCTTTATACACAGGAGCGGCTCCAGGTTCCAAATCAATTATAAACTCCAATTCCCGAACTGGAGGCAACCCTGGCAAATCATCAACAAAAACATCTGGAAATTCTTCTACAACTGGAATATCCGCTATAGACTTCTTCTCGGACGGCGAAGACACCACTTGAACCAAAAATGCGTCGGCTCCACAAGCTATATCTTTCTTTGCTTGAACTGCAGATATAACTATAGGCTTCGCCTTCAACTTACTCCCCACATATTCCAAATAATCACCTTCTGCAAGCTGGAATCCAATAACTCGACTTCTACAATTAATGCACGCCGAATACCGGTATAACCAGTCCATTCCAAAAATAATATCAAATCCAAGCAACTTGAATACAATCAAATCCGCACCTAGTGTCCTCCCACTAAAATCCAAAGGACACCCCATCGCGACTTTAGAACACCACACCATCTCTCCATTGGGAAGACTTACTACCAATGGTTGCGATAAGGCTTCCGTGACCAAGTTGCACATCCGTGCAAAAGTGGTAGACACAAAAGATTTGGACGCTCCGGAATCAAACAAGGTGTAAGCATAAAAATCATACAAACGGACTCTCCCTGAACCAAACACACACACCAATGAAATCCAAAAGAAACATCAAACCACACCAAACATCAAATCCAAATAATTAAACACTTACCAGTAATCACTCCAGCATCCTGGGTCTCTGGCGTGTCATAGTCGATGTCTCCAGGAGTCACCGCATACACTCGAGCCTGCGTGACTTGTCTCTGATTATTCCTTCCTCCACGACGACCTCCACGACTTGCTTGAGGCTGATTGGGACAATCTCGAGCAAAGTGCCCCGTCTGACCACATCTAAAGCAATGAGTAACCCCACTCTGACGACACTCACCCTCGTGAGCTCTATTACATCGACTACAAACTGGGGCTTGGCCTCCAATGCGCACTCCAGACGATGCTTGTGGATGGGCTCCGATCCTTTGCACAAATTTCTGAGGCGACCCAGAACTACTGCCTTCTCCAGCAAAACTTCTTCTTTTCTGACCTGGAGGGGATCCTACTGCCAAACTGTTTTCCCTCTTAACCATGGTAGCCAAATCAATTAACTCACTGAGAGAGGAAACCCTATGGCATATTACGAATCTGCATATCTCAGGACGCAGACCCTCCCTGAAACGCTCCACCTGAAGATCCTCAGTAGCAATAAGATGGGGCGCAAAACGCCCAAGCTCCATGAAAGCACGGGAGTACTGCTCCACAGTCATACCACCCTGAACCAGGTTACTAAATTCTCGAGCCTTCTGCCTCCTCACAGCAGGTGGGAAGAATCTGTCATCAAACTCCTTCTTGAAACGATGCCATGACACGGCAGCTAGAGTTCCAAAATCCCTTTCCAAAAGATTCATCTTCATCCTCCACCAATTGGCTGCTTCACCTTGCAGCAAATAGCTAGCATACAGCACTTGTTGCTCTTCTATACAGCCACAAATCTCAAAAGTCCTCTCTATTCCATTGATCCACCCTTCAGCTTAAAGTGGATCCTCAACTCCAAAGAACATCGGGGTCCGGTATTTAAGAAATCTCTCGTAAGAACACCCCACTTGAACCACAATATTTTGGTCAACTTGAGGCGGCCTGATATTTTGATGGAAGAGATCAGCCATCCTATTTAATGCCCTAGCAATGGCATTATCCACCTCATTGTTGGAAGATTCCCCCATGGATTCCTTATCCTGCCTCCTTGGCCTCACCATATTCTGTCAAAGCATAATTCTCAACCTCACTTTAGTCCCGAACAAAATTTAATTAAGGGTAATAGCAACATCCAAATAAAATAAAATAAAACAATATAAAATAAAATAAAATCAATCAAAACCATCAACAATAAATTAAAACCATTAAAAATAACATATTTCAAACCAAAATAATTTTAAATCACAACTTTTAAAAATTTCTAGTACTTCTCCTAAGGGACAAGTGGCTTTATCTAGAGCCAAACCGCTTTGATACCACCTGTGGCGCCCCCGACTTTCATGTACGGACCAGCATGGAAATCTAGACACCCGAGATGATGACAACCGATCACGCATCCCAACGACAAGTGTCAGTGTGTGCAACAAATAAACAGTGCACAAATAAAAACACAGCGGAAGGTAATAAAGTCTACTAGTACCAGAATTTTAATTAATACAGAAATCCAAAATACCAAATACCTTAAAAACAAAACCAAGTCCCAGAAAATAAAATACAAGTCTGGAATTAAAAGCTACAACTCGAGTGATCCCAGATCACTCCTCCGGCGGAGCCAGATCCTCAGGCTCGGCATCTGCATCATCAACAAAGTCTGCAGTACCATGAAATGGTACCGCAGGTAAGTTATAACCTAACCAAGTCCAGAGATATAACCATATCTAAACAACTAACCATGCATGCCCATGATGCAAATGAAATAGTGCAACGCACGCCAAAAATCTCATTGGCTCAAAAATCATTTCTAGTAAAACAATTTCCACCATTTTTCCAGAAAATGGCACACAAAAATCATTATCCATCATTTTCTCAGAAAATGGTACACAAAAATAACTCATGCTATTTTCCCAGAAAACAGCTCTTTTTCCATTTATCCAATTAACCATATGCACCATGGCCTCCCCTATGGACCATCCGCACGTCCTGGCTACTTTACAAGAGATGCCCAGTTCCGCACCCGGTGCGTTCGTGGCCAGGTCATCCTCTAGCCCCCTCTAGCAGAAGGGCCACGGAGTCGGCACGTCCAACGTCCGATCCCGTTATCGCCCGGTGACAACCCAGGGGACGTCACTCAGTATTTTACGCTCCCGAATGACCAGAGGAGCTCCATCGAGATAATGCCCCATCTCGGCTTGGGGTCGTGATACACATGCACCCATAAATCCAATTCTCATGAAAACTCAGTTTTCAAAATAATCACATGAACATGAATGCAATACACGAAAACCCAGTTTTCAATTTACAAACATGTCATATGTGCAACATGAAATGAAACAACATAATCAATGATCAACTCCCAAAATCACAATACAACCAAATCCAGAATATCCAACAATTGATCAATCCACAAATAATTCAATTTTCAACAATTAATAAATCCACAAATAATCCAATCTCCAATTCACAACCAGATCACAATAATCACACACAACAATTACTCTGATCAATCCAACCACCCCCGAACTCCTCGGACTTAGTCCGGAACCAACCAGGATACATATATATAAATATAGCAGTTAATTGCACAAATATAATTAAATCTCAAAAGAATTGTTTAGGAAATACTTACAGCGCTTTAAAACTATTTTACGAAGGTTCCGAGGCACAGGAAATCGCCAAAACAGCAAATTCACACAGTGTAAAAATATTGGCCGAAATGCAGTGAAATGGAAATTTTTCACGGTTTCAAACGGAGACTCGAAATTGATAGGGTAGGGCCTATGGAAGGTGGTGAATCTAATGGTGGTGGTAGTTGGCCAAGAATAGTAGCAGAAAAGGACGATTTATGGCCGGAATAGTTTAATCGGATTTTGGTTTCGTACGACCGGCTCCGGCGACGGATCGGGGCCGGGAATGGGTGGAAATGCTTGGTATTGGACCGGTGAAGATGTGGCTAGGAGATGGTGGCCGGAAATGTCCGGACGGCGGCGGAACGGGGAAAAACCCACCGCGGGTTCGAATGGCTCACGACGGCTCGGGGCGGTTTGAAATTCTAGGGGTGAGGTCGCCGGCGCACGGGGAAGGGAATGGTGCCGGCGGTGTAGCACACGGCGGCGCGGCAAGGGTAGGTGTTAGGGACCCCGGTCTTGTCCCTAAACATTAAGTCCGTGAGCTTGCCTTGGTGATGATGGTGACCGAGTGTCAAGCTTTCTTGCTTGGCCTTGCACGTATAATGGCAATGATGGGTTCCTAGGTTGATGAAGGTATAGTGTTTAGTGATGGAAATGATGATGATGATGATGAGTTCGGGTGATCTAAGTGGCGAATATGCGTGTTTGATGCAATGTGGAACGGCTTATGGGTTGCCCTTGATGTTGGGCCCTTTTGGATGATGTTTAGGGTTGATATGATGAAGTTGGGCTAGGGTTTGAATGGTGGCTAAGGGGAATTTCGAGATTTGGAAGAGTTGGCTTAGGGTTGGAGTGTAGGATGAGATGTTAGGGTTGGAAGGATGTTGTTGGATGAGGCTAGGACTCCTTGATTGATGAGTCACTTTGGGAAAGATGGGAATTAGGTTAAGGATGAAGATGAGTTGTGTTTGAATGGGTCTAGGGTTGTTCCTTGAGTTTAGGGATTTGGAGATGGAAGATGGGATTTGAATATGGCAAGATAGGATGATAGTCTTTTGATTGATTTGAGTGGTTCTAGGGAATGAGTGGTTTGAGGGATTGGATATGGAAGATGAGATTTGATTGTGGTAAGATAAGGAAGGTATGATTTGAATATGGCAAGAGGTGGGAAGTCTTTGGTTGACTTGGGAGATTCTAGGAATGGAGTGATTTTAGGGAAGTTGAGTGATTGGAGGGATTGAGATTCGGTTTTGGCTATTGAGGTAAGTCTTGGTTGGCTAGAGATATTGTAGGGATAGAGAGGTTTAAGGGATTGACAATGGGTTGGCAATTCCTTAAATCAAGGGATATGGATTTGGAAGATAGGTTTGGGATGATGGGTAAGGTGGCTAGGGTTGATT
Organism: Cyclocarya paliurus; assembly: GCA_029856935.1. Classification (NCBI taxonomy): domain Eukaryota; kingdom Viridiplantae; phylum Streptophyta; class Magnoliopsida; order Fagales; family Juglandaceae; genus Cyclocarya; species Cyclocarya paliurus. The sequence goes on along the minus strand of CM056947.1, from coordinate 32,320,702 downwards.
CTAAATGGTAAGAGGCATGTGAGTTGTTGGGAAGTTGGTGTTTGGCTAAGGCAAGGGATGGATTTCGAATTTGGATTAATTGGAAGATGGGTTAAGGATTCCTAAGTGGTAGGAATTATCTTATGGGAGTCTAGGGTTAAGTTGGATGAAGGGTGGCTAGGGTTAGGTGGAATATGGAAGAAGGCTAATTTAGGTAAATGGCCAATATGAAAAATGTGGGATTTGGCTAGGTCAATGTAAGATTGAATGAAGGATAGATATGGGGTGATTAGGGTTCCTAAAGTTTAGGAATGGCTTTGGGATTGGTAGGATTTGTGAGATACAAGGGTTTCGGCTAGGGTTATTGTGTATGGTTGAGGCTAATTATGGTAGTGATGACAATTATGGAAAGTAGGGTAAACACTAGGATTGGTCGAATAGTGTATGTGGGAAGATCAAAATGGATGGAAGGAAATTTATGGATGAACACTATAGATGAACAATATGGATGAACACGCATGCACATTCAAGAACACAATGGTGAATAACTTCAACACCAATTCTAGAATGCACAAAGATGAATGGACTCAACAAAGGAATATGAAGACTCTTTTTTATGGTTTATATGGGTATTTTGAGAAATCAAAGAATACTAAGATTGAGACTTAGGATGTCTTTGATTTGCAAGAAAGTAAAGATGAATAAGATGGAAAATATTAAAACAAACACGAAAATATAAGAACAATTTATTTTTGAATTTTTGAATATAGAATGGAAAACATAAACACAAGAAGATAATTGAATCAACACATATTCAATGAATTGCAAGATGATGAAACAAAGATCGATAAAAGGATAGATAAATAAATCACCATTGATTCACGAATTGCACAATGATGAAATAGGATAGATTGAATCACCACCTATTCACGAATTGCAAGGTGATGATCCTCTACTAGGGATTCACGAATTTCACCCAAGTAGCCCAAGTGCTAAGCACCGAAAAGTGTTCTTCAAGAACACACCCAAACCGTTCCACAAAGGAAAAATGTCAAATGATCAAAGATGTAAAATGAAATGCCTAAGGGTCCTATTTATAGAGATTACAAAGTGGAAACCCCCAATAGGTCCCTTGAAATATAATTAAAAATAAATAAGGATAAATAAATGATATGGTCTTGCATGGCCAATGTGGCTTGTGATATGTCTTGGCCCTTGATTGGCCTTGGCTAGTCTTGATCTTGGAAGTAACCCGATCTTTGTTGTCCATGCATGTCTAGGACCTTGTCCTAGGGCGGTTTTTGATGAGGTCCCAACAGTAAGTCCGTGAGCGACGGTGGAGAGAGGAGAGAGAAGAGAGAGGGTCGGCTCGGGGGGAAAAAGACCGGGAAAAGAAAGAAGAAAAAAGAAAAAAAAGAAAAAAAAGAGGAGAAAAAGGAAGATCCAGTCTTTCCAGCTGGGTTTCGAAAAAATCCAACGGAGATGAAATTAAAACCGGAAGCTAATTAAAATATTCCAAACACAGTGAAATAATTTAAATGCAACAATAAAAATTAAAAATCTAAAAATAAATCAATTAAAATTAAAATTCATTTTAAAAGCTAAAACAGTAAATAAAATCTAAAAAATCACATAAAAATAATTTTCACCAAATAAAATATTAAGAAATAATATTTTAAAACTCTCAAAATTTAAAACAAGACAAATAATCACAAAATAAATTAAATAAAACCTCCATTAAAAATATACTAAAATTCAGGATGTTACAGAGCAACTTTCCTAAGTGTCCCATCTATCCTTGCCACCTAGCGAGGTCTAGTCCATCTCTTGTCCGGATCTCTAAGTTGAAGCTTTGCACTCGTACCAGCAAACAAAAGAAGGAAACTCTCTCCTAAGTGTTCCATCTCTCCTTGCCACCCAGTGCAGTTGAGTCCATCTCCCACCTAGTTATCTTAGCTGAAGTTCCACACTCGCACCGGCGAATAAAGGAAGGAACACCTTTCCTAAGTGTCCAATCTCTCATTGCCAAGCAGCGCTATCGAATCCATCTCCTGCATGGTTATCTAAGCTAATGCTCTTTGGTTGTACCGATGAACAAATGAGAGAACACCTTTCCTAATTATCCCATTTTTCCTCGCCACCCAGTGCAATCAAGTTCATCTTCGGCCTAGTTATTTAAGTAGAAGCTCTACTCACATACTAGCGAACAAAGGAGGGAACACTCTAAGTGTCACATCTCTCATTGCCACCTAGCCCAACGTGGACAAGTCCGTCTCCTGCCTTGTTACTAGACTCTCATCTCTCCTCGCCGCCCAGAGCGGTCGAATTTGTCTCTCGCCAGGCTATCTAACCGAATCTTTGCACTCGAACTGACGAACAAATTAGGGAACACCTCTCTTAAGTGTCTCATATCTTCCAGCCACCCAGGGAGATCAAATCCATCTCTTGCACTGTTATCTATGCCGATACTCCGCGCTCGCACCAGTGAATAAAGGAGGGAGCACCTCTCCTAAGTGTCTCATCTCTCTCACCGTCCAACGCGGTCGAGTCGTTCTTCCACCTAGTTACCTAAGCAAAAGTATTCACACACTTAGATAACGATCGAACGACCTTTCATTCAAATCAAAGAAGATGACTCCTAGACAATCGGCACATGATAATTGATCCCAACACACAAAATAAAGGGCTCACGAGACAGTCAAATAGAAAAGGGAAATGTAGAAAATGCACATATCCATACACACCAACAGGAGACAAAGATCGCTCAAAGCAACTAGTGCCAAAGAATACATATATATATATATATACACTATGAATTGTTCACTCAATACGTAATATATATATATATATATATATATATAATAAGTATTTCACATGTTAAGAACTCTTAGCCGAATTGGGGAAGGCATTGACCACCAGGTCTTTGCCTAGGGAGTTAAGGAATTTGAGTGACTGGTCGTCGAGCTTGAGGGTCATCATGAAGTTAAGGGTATTCATGTAGGTCCGGTGATTCTCCATTATATGGTCCCTCAACCTCTCCAAGCCCTGTTGCGATGCACCTTGGCCGCTGTTAACTGAGGAAAAAACCAGACCAGGTCCTCCTTGGAAGAGACCAACTCAAGGTCTAGAGCTTCTATATGCAAATTCTAGAAAATCAGTTCTCCCCTATCTGAGGCCAATTCAAACTCTAAACTATGGGTGTAACCAGTCAAGTTTGGTCTAATTTAGGGTGCATTTAAGAACTAAACTGGTATACACCAGTTTTAAAATTTGAAGAACCGGTACCCAATCGATTTACCCCCAAAATCAGTACTTCTGGGTTTACCTATTCCTGTCAAGTTTGGTCCAGTTTTATCGATTTCTCTGATGAACTAGCAAGATTGAGCGCTTAGGAAGCCTGTTATATTAATTTTATATTATTAGACTCTTATACATGAATTTTAAGATTTTAAAATTTCATTTTATATTAATTAGAAATCTAATATAATATATATATAATATAAATAAATCATATAAAAATTATTTATATATAATAAAAATAAAAAATAGATATGAATCAATCCAGTTCGGCCAGTGTAAGAAAAACCAAAACTGGAACCGGTTTTGAAAAAATGAAACCAGTATCGAACCGAACAGGTTTTGCACCTGACCGAATACACCGATCCTGTCTGGTTCAGGCCGTTTTCAGCCCTACTCTAAAGTCTTGATTTGCTGGTCCCGTTTGCTTGTCCAAAATGCGTTGAGCTCTATGTACTTCTCCCTCATCTAGCTAATTGCCCTCCGGTTTGAGTTGTGTTGTTTGACTTGCTTGTCTTTCTCGCTCCTAAGGTCTTGGAAAGACTTCTCAATCCTCTCCTCCAGCTCTACTCCTGATGGGCTAGCTAATCCCGCCTAATATCCTATTTCTCCTCTAGCAATTCGGCCTCAAGATAGTAGCAAGCTATCTCCTTCTAAGATTTTGCCAAGTCACCTTGGAGTCGGCCACCTCCTTGTAAAGAGTGGCCTCTGACTCGTCCCTCCCTTTCTGCACCTTAAGAGCTCTCGGTAAGCTTGGACAACAAAGGATCGCGACGCATGGGCCTCCTCTTCTAGCTCGCCCCTCCCATCAATGATCCAGATGGTCAGCAAATCAACTCCCTACCAGCTAAACGAAGGTCAATAAGCGAATGAACAATAAAGGAAAGGGATCAGAGGCAAGAAGAGAGAAAACTGACCGAGTTGAGGAACTTTCTAAGCTTGTCAGCTTCTTGAGTAATAGCCTCAGCTTGGGCTCTGTCAGCACTCATACCAACTCTTGGCCATCCTTCCTGAAAGGTCCACCTTAAGCCTCCGATCTGAAAAAGTAGATTAGAGGAGAAGGGAGAAGGAGCCCGGGGAGGAGGGCCCATGCTCTCATTGATCACCAACGTAATCGAGGTCTCCACAACACATGTGCTAGTTAGCTACTTGCGTGTGTCGTCACGCTACCTGTGGGAGGAGTTGGTGACACTGGCTTATCTTGAACCACTGACGAAGTAACCTCCAACTCGGACAAGGTCCTGAAAGGTGAGGAATGTATGAAGACCCTGTCCTCTCTGAGGCCATGACTAAGGGATTATTCTGAGACAAACCCCCAAAAGTCAACAGGAAGAGTGGGCATCTATTTGACGGGCACTGTAGAGGGAGTGAAGCAAGGGGAATAGGCACCCCTACCCCCATCACCCCAGAGATGTGCCCATGACTAGGTTAACGGTCGACTTGGAGGCAGTGGTACGTGCCCGACCTCCTCATTTGGGGAGACATCAAGTGTCTCTGTGGCATCTTCGAATGGCACAACTGGTTCGTGAGAGCCCCTTGGAGCAGGTTCGAGGAAGGCAGAGAAAAAGGTCATCTCAAGCTCTTCTTCATCCCAGCTAAAGGCCCCAGTCGACCCTTGATTGCCTAACGAGGTAGAAGATGAAACCAACAAGGGCAATCAGGTTGGGTGCAGGCCAGACAAAGGGTGGTTGAAGCCTATCGCTATCGAGAAGTCAAGCTCTGCCTACTCGAGGATGGTGTCTACACTGTCACAGATAGATAGTTCACGCCAAATCGATTCACGGGCCCCTGATCATGGCGTAGCATGCAAAAATTGGCTAAGGCCTCCAAATGGATAGGGTACCTCCTGCTCGAATTCAGCACTATTGCTGGTCCCCATCAACTCACAAACCACCTCGCCCATAGTGCAAGGTTTCTTTCTTTTCCCTTTCGTAGGTGGACTAGAAGGCTTCTTTTGACCTTGAGAAGCGAATGGCTTCCTCAAGAATTGGTAGCCACTGAAGCTTGATCAGTCTGGCATCACTAGGATTCGGTCAATATTGGTTTCGGTAAACAGAGCATCAATCCAAACCTCCTTATGGTGATCCTCAACCCAAGAATAGACCACCCTCAAGCGATCCTTTTTCCAGTGGGACAAGTTCAAGGAAAACTCCTTGTCATCTGGAACGCCTCTCCACACAGCTCGAGTAGGGAACTTTTGACGGACGGCCTCACCAGTGTGGAATTCCTAACCACGATTGAACACAAAGAAGAACCTCTTGAACCAGTCCTGAACACGAGAAAAGTAGGATTCCTGGGAGACAACCTTGTACTTGCCAAGAGAACTGAAGCTATATTGGTTGCCTTAGTGGTGTTGCAACTCGTGCGTGAAAAAAACTCTCTGGCTGTCTGGTTAGGGTAGTCTTCCTCCTCAGTTCCCAGAACTAGGTGCCAGACGATGCATCACGACATTAGAATCCTCCACACGTAGGGATGAAGCAGTGACATGACCAACGCGAAGTAGTCCAAGACATCCCGATTGGGATGGAAGAAAGGAAGCCTCAAACCATTCGAAAACATGGAGGGGTATAGTGCGGCATTTTCAGCAAACCCCTTTAAGTCGATGGCCCCACAGTGAGCCCTTGGGGCTTCCAAAACAACGAAGTCGGGCACTCCGTAGGAGCTCCTCACCGTGTTCAAATCATATGAGGATGTGGCTACGGACCATTGGTACCCCTTGAAGTACTGAGGGTTGTCTTAAGCCCTAGGGTGATCAGAAGCCCCAGGATTCCTATAAGATCCCTCCAGGCATGACAAGCTTGAGCCCCAAGACGAGGAACAAGAAGTATTTTTGGGTGCCATTGACGTTGGAAGAAAGGAATGGAGAAAGAAGGGTTAAGGTCTTTTGAGGTAGAAGATGACATGGAGAGGAAGAAGTTGGGGATTCTCAAAGAAAACGACAAGAATTTGAAAGATTCTGTAGAAAAGAAGAGATGAAGGTCCAAACTTGGGGTTTAAATAGAGGGTCGATGTCGTTTGGACTACTTTGAGTAGAGGGGTAACAAGTGTGACTGGGGAGGAAACATAGAGAACAAATCCCGCGATCCTCGTAAAGTGAAAAGACATGAATACGAAACCGTCATACCCTGTCCTGAGACATGGGAATGCATATCGCCAAAGAAATTTATAAAGACAAAAGACAAAACTATCATGGTTGATAAAATTCTCGTCACACCCATATGGCAGGAATTTGTTGGGTAACTGAAGGGACGTATTTGTTCCTTGTCGTGCTGGGCCCAATCCATCTCGACTAAAGCCCAAAATCCAGATGTTACAAGCCCAACGATTGGTAAAGAAGCAGAAGGCCCGACCAATGTAAGGATAGGGGATTGTATTCACACGGGGACGCCTCTAACTAAATAACTCGCGGGGAACCATGTCACATTAAATACACCTTTGTGGGCTATTTGAAGGAGATCCCAGTAGGAGATCTTATCCCTGATAGAAGCTACTGCATGAAATGCAATGAGATTCCTCCCAGAGTAGAGGGTGGACACCCCAAGGCACAAAAAGAATAGTGACTCCACCAGAAAAGGGGTATAAACACCATGATACATGTGTAATTCAGACTAAAATTTTTTTTTTATCACAAACTCTCTCTAAAGGCAAAGCTAACTTATGCATGAAGGTGTTTTCTGGCACGCAAAGTCATCAAACTTCCCTAATATAGATTGGACGCAGAGGTTGGCTAGATGTGAAACACGTACTTAACAATCCTATAATTAGTTATCACTAAAAATCGATTTTTTTCGCATCTAATTATTCTATGTTCCTAATTTTTTTCATAACAAGAATATTACTGCAATGGAAGTGATCTCCAATTAAATGCATTGAAATAGAAGATCACATTATCTTCTTGCGGGTGTAGTAGTAAGAGCACTTTCAATAGATTTTATAAAATATACTTTTCTTTAAAATATAAAAAAAGATGGCCAAAAGTCTATTCCATTGGATTATCTATTCTATTTCTATTTTACATTTAGCTACAGTATATACTCTACATGTAAAGATAACTATCAATTTCTCTAAACATTTTTTTATTATTTCTCTCTCATTTCATCATCTTTTCTTTTTTATCTTATTTTCATTTTAACCATTTTATCACTTTTACATATGCCCCACTTTCTTATCTGTCGTCTACTCTCTAGCACTCAATTTATAGTCCCTTCAACTTTTATGCATGCCGAAGTTTTAATATTGTTAATAATAAAAACAAGTATTTTTTTATTGTTTTACTCTTTTTTTTAAATAATTTAAAATATTACATTATACATAAAGAAATATTGTAAATATTAAAATATATAATATGTGGAGAATATAATATTTGAAATAAATAAAAAAAATTTAAAAATATATTAATTAAATGATATAAAAAAATAAAAAAATTGACGTATAACGTATTATAAAAATTAATATATAAAATAAAAAAATATATTTTAATAATATATTTTAAAAAATAGAATAAAAAAAAGCATTGGGAGTGGTATAAGCCACGACAAATTGGTTCTCTCTCGGCTCATCCTGGAACATAGGCCAAAACTACTGTTTTTCTGTCATTTTATTTTTATTTTACTGCATCTTCTCTGCATTTAGACTGCTTTTGGATTAAAAAATAGGGGTACAGACTACAGAGTCACAGGGCGTCACCCACCGAATAGCTTGGTTTGCTTACAGCCGAGAACGGAAAGGATTCCCTTTTAACATGTGAATATGTGTGCTTTTTCATGGGATGCTGACAAACCTACCCCACTGACCACCTGACACGTTCTCGGGACCTGAGCAGTTTGTCACCAACTTCTTTCAATTTGCATTTGCACCCACTGTCCAATATTTTTTTCTTTTTCTGTATTTGGTGAAAAAAGTGAAATCATTTGACACTGAGTTAAGCTTATTTGATCGCATAGGTTCAAAATTCAGACTTCTTTAACTACACTTTCGAAAATATCATCCAGTAGGGTTACTGTTCCACTTACTGAACCCTTTGGCTTGCTTTTTCACTATAAAACCCCTGCCTTAGCTTAGCTGTAAGGGAGGGATTGAGAGCAGTAGCTGCTTTCGTGTTTGGCAGTCCTGTGTGCTTCTGTCTCAACCCTGCATTAAGCTCTACCAGCTTCAGCCATGGCTGCATTGTTGAGATCCCTCCTCCCTCTGCTGCTTTCCATCCTCTTCCTTCACCACATTCCAGGTACGCGCTCTCCCTCTCTATCTCTCCGTATCTGGTCCCTCTCACAAACACAACTGAACATTTTGTTGTTTCTTTTTTGGTCAACAAGCTGGTGTTTTTCTGGTTATAAAAAAAAAGTACGTTTCTTTGTGTTTGGTTTATACAACTCTCTACTAGACTCACTATGTTTATGTTTGGGCTTGCTTTTTGGGCCCAGTTGAGGTATCTGTCACACATACACCCATGCACTGAGAGGCACAAACCCATAAAGTTTTTTCTTTTTGTATTAAAGTCAGTAATCTAACATTTTACCAACACCGGTGAACTACATCAAGCAATGCTACTCAACGAGTGTTCTTATACTACTCTTTTTGGCAAAGTACAGCTGAGATCTCTGCGACAACTATAACTCTGTTCAACAAATGCACCCACCCAGTTTGGCCAGGGATCCAACCCAGCGCAGGGAAGCCCATCTTAGCCCGCGGCGGTTTCAAGCTTCCACCAAACAAGGCCTCCACCCTACACCTCCCTGCACTCTGGTCCGGCCGCATCTGGGGCCGCCACGCCTGCATCTTCGACGCATCCGGACGAGGCCGTTGCTCTACTGGCGACTGCGGTGGCTCCCTCTTCTGCAACGGCATCGGCGGTACCCCACCGGCCACCCTTGCAGAGATCACTCTCGGTAAAGATCAAGACTTCTACGATGTGAGCCTCGTGGACGGCTACAACCTCGCCATCTCCATCACCCCATTCAAAGGCTCTGGCAAATGCAGCTACGCTGGGTGCGTCAGCGACCTAAACACAATGTGCCCGGTGGGGCTTCAGGTCCGGTCGCACGATAAAAGGAGCGTGGTTGCATGCAAGAGCGCCTGCTTTGCGTTCAACTCGCCCAGATACTGCTGCACAGGGAGCTTTGGGAGCCCTCAGGCTTGCAAGCCTACTGCATATTCAAGGATTTTCAAGACTGCTTGTCCAAAGGCCTACTCCTATGCATATGATGATCCAACCAGCATTGCTACCTGCAGTGGTGGTAACTATTTGGTCACCTTCTGCCCCCACCACCACTAAATGATCACTTAATATGGTCTAATTTACTCTTTAATTAGTCATATTGTTGTTAAGTTTCTCTTAATAGTAGTATTATTATACTCTTATTTCTTTTGATGCTTTCTGTAATCCCTAAATAGAAATCTTAATCATATGGCTCTGTTTATTTTGTTCAATGGGGTGTATTTTTATTCAGTGGATTGTCTTTTTTTTATTTAGAAAAATGTCTTCCATCAAAAAAATAATAATAATAAAAATAAATATATAAATTGAGATGACAGGAGATATAGATGTCTTTTTATTTTTTTTTAAATTTAATATTTGAGAGTTTCTGTAAAATTTAATTTAAAAGATAAAATTTAAAATTTAAATCTTAGATATTAAAGGATTATTTGAAAGAGAGAAATGTTATTTATGGTTACTATTTACTCTTATATTTTATACTTATAATTTTATTAAAATTATACCTATACCTATAATTTTATAAGGTACGAATAAATAATAGTTTATAAGAAAAATTATAATCATAGACAGTAAATTCTAAACGCTTATTTGGAAAAAAAAATTATTCATCATCCCTATATAATATATTATATATGATTTTTTGTTTTGGATAAATATGTGGCAATAATGAGGAGAATAGAAGACTTTAATTAATTTAATAAAAATAAATTTTAAAAAAAATAAAAATAAGTATAATTAGTAAATAAATTTGAAAGAAATAAAAATAAGTATGATCTGTAAGTTTAAGTTTTTAGTTTCTGAAATAATGGAAGTAGCAAAGTATTTTTAAAAAAAGAATATATAACAATAATGTATCGTACTACTTGAGTCTATCGGAGCATTATTTTTGTGAGATTTCAACACTACTTTGCAGTATATAATGGAGAGCTCAAAAGTGTGGCCATAGGTGCAGTACCCAAAGTGTTGGCAGCCACTTTGTATGGGACTTGGGAGACGCCCCGCGTGCCCTTCTTTTCATGAAACTGTACGTAGACTGACTTTGTCTGTGTGCTGCGCCTGAATGTGACTGGTGAGTCATGAAGAACCATATTTGCCTACTTTCTTTCTTAAAGTTAAGAAAACCGCATCTTTAACCCTTCCACAAAAGTCGCAGGTTGCTCTTTCTAATTAAGGATTCTTAATTCGTATTCAAGTGATTTATTTAAATAATAAAATAAGGATGATAGGATGATTGATCATATTTTAGCTTTTGGAAAAGTCCAAAATACGCATTTGTTTTTAGATTTAAAACTAATTACGTGTCGAAATGACAGTTTGTCCAAAAATAATGTCAGAAATAGGGGATTATGAAAGAATCAAAACACAACAAATTAAGATGGTTGAGTTGAGTTGAGTTGAGATAATAAAATATTATTAAAATATTATTTTTTAATATTATTATTATTTTAAAATTTAAAAAATTAGATTATTTATTATATTTTGTGTTGAAATTTAAAAAAGTTATAATTATGAGTGAGATGAGTTTAGTTTAGTCGGGTAACCAAATGAACTCAGATGATAAGTTTTGAGTTAATTTTTTTTATGAATAGTAGTGAATTGAGTAATAGAGGGAGTTGTGTGAGCTCTATTTAAATTGAGTTTAATATTTTTTATAAAAAATTAAAAAAAAAAATTATGAATCTTACGTATAAAAATATTTTAAGTTAAAAAAAATTATAGATTTACATATAAGAAGGTTTAGTAATTCTTAAATTAAAATAATTATTATATTTTATATTAAAATTTAAAAAAATTATAATGAGAAGTTAAAATGAAGTGAAAGAAAGATTATGTTCCAAACGTAACTTTTTAATTGAATTCGGTTGAATTTGAGAATCAATCGCGGCCTATAAGATATTTAGGGATTTGGGAATGGGTTCGTTGAATGAACTCCTACAAAATGAGCTGTGTCCTCCCGTGACACTGCCTTGGGTTGGCTCTTACATGAAAGGACACTGAATACAATAGCGTCCTGTCACTGAAGGTGTCTGTGAAATTATTTTGTTGGCCCGAATCACTCACAAGATAAGTTCTATTAGGTAAGATTCCTTGCCAATAACGACAACTATTGGTGTCATCACCTGTTTCGACTATTTCTTATCTTCTTTCGCATGGGCTTTCTCGTGTGCATCTCTTTCTTCTATGGACCTTAGTAGTCCTCACTCACACCTATACACTTATACTTGGGCTGAATTTTAATGTTGATTTTTTATAAATAGTAATGAATTAAAATAATATAATAAATTTTGTGATATTTATCTAAAATAAATTTATATATATTTAGATGTTAAGATTAATTTAAATATATTTATAAAAAATTAAAAAAATTATGAATCACGTAAATTTTTCTGCAAACTCATTGCACGTGTAATGGCGTGGATTTTCCTTTTTTGTTGCTAATTCTTATCATTACCATCTTTCTACGACACGTGTCCTTTAAATTGTGTGCATCGACCGTTTTCTGATACGCTTTCACCTGTCGCTTCTTTTTATCCTGTGTTGCTTCTCCGTTGGTTGAATCTCTCCCTCATGTTTCCCTCATCTTGTTGTTTCATCTCCCCATAACTAATGGCTTTCTTCCTTTGTCCTTTCTTCTTCTTTACATCTCTCTTTTCACCATGTGCTATGTCTTCTTCTTCTTGTGCTTGCGGGAATGTATATAGGCATGGCACACTCAAACCGCCACTAGGGCGGACTTTGCTCATCTTGTGGCTTTCGATGGGAGTTGCTGGACCTCGACCACCACTTAGGCAGAAAGGTTGTTACGTAGGGCATTCAAGTTCCAAAGTCTGCGCCTGAGGACAAATTTATCGTTAGGCACCAACTTTGCAAAGTCCTTGTTTGTGGATGAACTCCTTGACAAGGCATGAAGATTTCTGTCCCAGTTTCTGGTGATGCTCCTTGACAAAGAATTCAAATTTGTAAGTCTCCGTGTGAGGACAAGCTCCGTTGGAATGTTGTAAGTCCCTATTGGAGGACATGAAAATTACTTAGACCCTCTTTGAGGACAAACTCCTTGACATTAGGGTTGTAAGAGGATCGGGCCGGACTGGAAAAATTGACCTGACTGAATGGTTCAATCTGGACCGATAGTATTATTGTTCGGTCTCGAGGTGTGGTTTTTTTGGATTAGACTTGACCGAGACCGACTGAATGTAAATGTATATATATGTTTTTAAATATTATATATATATATAATGTATTATTTTATATAATAGTTGTATAAGTTAATTATATAATTTTCATTCAAAGAGTTACCATTGACTATATATATACAATGAAATTATTTAATATTCATTAACCATATATAAAATATTAAATAAATCACATAATTTCATTAACTGCATATATATAATGAAAAACAATATTCATGGACCGAATTGGACTGATAGCTAATGGTCCGATCGAAATTTTTGGACTGTGACTCCCCCCGGACTGGACCGATTACATCCCTACTTACATGGTTGGGTGTTGTTTGGATGTTGAGATGACTTCATTTTATCTTATCTTATTTTATCACATCTCATCATCCAAACACCACTCAAACATACACTATTCAATTTCAGATTTTTAACTTTTTTATTTAATTATTAGACCTCTCCAAAATTTCCAAACCAAACTCAAAAAAAATAAAAATCAAAATTTTCAAATTCCAAAAAAAAATATATATATATTATAATAATATTTTAACTTTATAATATTTTTATTTAACTTTTTCTCTCTACTTTTTCAAAGTCCTTATAAAATATCATAATTCAACACTGCTATTCACAAATCATTTCACTTTTACTATTAATAGATTTCTCATCCATCTAATTGCCCAAGTATCCCCACCTAGTTTGGTTTCACAAATATTTGAAACTATCCAATCTCATCTCATCTCAACATCCAAATAACATTCAAACATAAACATTTTTCAATTTTAATTTTTAAAATTTTTAACTTTTTCATCTAATCATTATCTAATCATTACAATTTTATCAAACTTCTAAACAAAACACAAAAAAATCAACTTTTTCAAATCATAAAATAAAAATTATATTCTAACCCTCTTTTAACTTTATAATTTTTTTATTCAATTTGTTTTTCTCCTTTTCCAAAACTCCATAAAATCTTAATTCAAACAGATTTCTCATTTCATCTGTATGGTAAAAGAAATATGTTAGGCATCATTATTTGTCCAATATGAATATCCACTTTATATCGTGTTTTGGTATTAAATTTTATGCAGTAAATAGTTTATTAAAACCGAAAAAATGTAAGTTTAATTTGATTTATGCACCTTTATAGATTTAAGCGTCCAATACAACCACAAGTACAAACATTCAATTGTGAAGATTTGGATGGCCATAAAAGTTGATATGAAATAAGCTTTTTGATTACATGAAATGACCTTTCATTCTTGCTTATTTTCAAAAATCTAGGTTTTTGTCAAAAATGGATTATCTGGATTCTTGAGTGTTTAACCACAGTTACAAACTCAATTCTCATAAATGGTTCTCCCAAATGCTTTTTCAAATCTGAATGGGACTAAAACAAGGAGATCCACCCTTTCTTTTCATAATGGGAACTGAAGTTCTAATAAGATTAATACATCGTGAAGACGTAAAAAAAGAGATTAAAGGCATCAAACTTTCAAGTAGATGCCCAACTTTTTCACACTTACTCTTTGCATATGATTTAATTCTGTTTGGCTCTTCCTTAATGCAAACTGCTCAAACTTTTAACAATTGCCTCGATACTTTCAACCCTTGGTCTGAGCAATGTGTTAATAAAACAAAATCTTCCATTCACTTAAGTAGGAATACCTCCAACTTTATGAAGAATGACATCAAGGAAATCCTAGGCCTAAGAATCACCACTTGCAATCTCAAATACCTGGGATAACCTTTGCATACTGGAAGATTTTTTTTTTTACTGAGGTAATTGAGAAAGTTTAGAATGAACTACAAGGATGGAAGTCTAAAATACTCTCACAAGCAGTAGCAAACTCAATTCCTGCTTATGTCATGCTCACCATCCTTATTCCCTCATCTATCACAAGATCTTTGGATTTCACTCTACGTCAATTTTGGTGGGGGATTAACTCTCAGGACCATAAAAAAAATACAAACCAAAAGCTTGGGACAAAATTTGCACTCTAAAATCAATGGGTGGATTAGGCTTGAAAAACTTTCTTGTTTTAACTCAGACTTAATCACAAAATTGGCCTGGTCTTTCTTAACTAAAAAAAAAGTCTTTTTAAACAGAGCTTCACTCAAAAATATCTCAAAAACACACATTTTCTTGATGTAAATAAAAAACATTCTGACTCTTGGATTTGGAAAGGCCTTTTAAAACAAAGACACTTTCTTCAAACAAGTTTCTATTTTTAGATTAATAATGGTACAAAAGCAAGAGTTTGGAAAGATCCTTAGATACCAACTCTACCTTCTTCAAAACCAACACCAAACCAAAACTACTCACAAATGGATCAAAGTTTGACTGTCTCTGAACTTACTCTTGAACAGCCTAGAAGATGGAACAATCTGCTTCTAAATGCTCTCTTAACCACTAGTTCTATTGAAGAAATTCAAAAAATTCCTTTGTCCAATTGTAACTTTCAAAATCTTGAAGACAAAATCAAATGGATGCACCATTCTTCTAGAAACTTTTAAGTCAAGTCAGCTTATGTTGCATTTGTGAAACTTCAATTTTCACCTCAAAATGGAGTGGACTGGAAAAAATTATGGAAGATCAAATTTCAGGACATACTAAAAATTTTTCTTTGGAGGGTTAGACACAGTATTCTTCCTACAAGGAAAAAGTTAGAGAAAATCATCAGATTAGAAAGTGACCAAATTCTTTGCCTTCTTTATAAGGAAGAAGCTGAAAGCATTGAGCATTTGTTTCTCAATTGTATGTACACTAACACTAGGATCCTCTGGAGAAACTCACAATGGCCCCTGGATATGGCTTGTTTAGCAACACGATCAATCTCAAATTGGATTGAGACCATCATAAACCCTTCTCATCACTTAAATATTCCCAAAGAAGAGCACCATAGATTCTAGATTCTTGCCACACTTGCTATGGACAATTTATGGTATATTAGAAACAGGGTAGTGCATGATCAAGAAATTCTCCCTTCACAAATCTTTGTTACTAAACTCAGAAAGTCATACCTTGAACACACAAGAGCATGGATTGAAACCTCAATAAGAAAAATTCAACAACATTCCACCCAGAGGATTTCACATATTGTCTTTTGATGTGGTGGTTAGAAAAGAAGGCAGTACTCTTGCTATAATTTGTAGATCTGATTTGGGCAAACTAGTGATGGTGAAAACAAACTTCATTCAAAGCACCAACCCCAATATAGGAGAGGTGGCAACAACTTTGATGATCATACAAGAAGCTGACAAGTCACAATTCAAGAAAATCATAGTTCAAGGCGACTCAAATTTGGTGGTTCAAGCAATAAAGAATAAAAAACAAGCCTCAAATTGGACTATGCAAAACATTATCAGAGAAATCAAACATCTTCTTGGCAACTTTGAAGTATAGAAAGTTGAAAAAATACATGCGCGCATAATTTGGCTCGATGGGCAGCTTCAATGCAGGCTTATGGAAATATCCCTCTTATTTTAACTCCTCCTTCTATGTTAGACTTTCATAGTGGGAAAGACCCACCTTAGAATAGAAGTTTCTGTAAATAAAGCATGAGCTCAATGTATTTCCATTTTTTTTTTATAAATATATAGCTACAAGTTGCTCTAAAAAAAAAATTGTGAAGATCTGGATGATTGGTGTTGTGTACAAATTCTGAACGACAAGTCATTTGAAAAAAAGTAAATCCTAAAAAGATCGAGAATTAGAACAAATGATTATTGACTATACATATATATAATATATTATATATGAGTTATTTTATTCTCAAGCTGGTGTGCATAACACCATTCACATAAGTTAAATGACAAGATTTAATTTGTAAAATTCAAAATTTAAAATTTATCTTTCAAATCTAATTATGTCAGGTAACCACTTGCTATTGAAGATTCTTGTCTCTCCTTTTGCATGGATATTACAAAACATCAAAGGAAGACTGCTATTGAAGATTCTACAACATATTGCTAGCAAAGGAAAAAGCTAAAGTCATCAAGGATGGGTCTCGATGCTTTTTTTCTTAAGTTAGTAATTAAGGAAGTATTTTTTTAATGGTATTGTGATTTTTTTAAAAATATTTAGGAGTATAAAAATAATTAATGAAATAAATAAAAAAATGCCAAATGGCTTTATTGGGATACATCATCGAACTACACCTATTGATGTCGTGTTTCGCGGCTTGAGTAACTCCACGTAACTAGGCTCGGTCCGATTCTTGTTGAAATGGGGAATGGGGGCTCAAAGGCTATGGTAGCTTCGATATTTGAGTTGGCAAGAGGACCTTATATTTTGGGTTTAGAAGAATTATTAGAAGATTCTAGTGCAATAGTGTTTTTGAGGAAAAAGGAAAATTTTGGAGCTTGATATTATTTGGAGATTTTTTAGTACTTATTTAATTTTGAGGATCAATACCAAGAGGCCCATAAAAAGGAAATTATCCCAAGATATCGGACTTGTCTAAACGGAAGATTTAGTGATATGCGACTTGATTTGTGGAGCTCGGAAGGTTTTGGTCACCAACTGATTTATTGTGGAGTTTAGAAGGTTTTGGTTGCCATCAGATTGATTGCGGAACTCGAATTTGGTAGTTAGCAGCAGATTGATCCCGGTTGAGAGGAATTATCCCATCGGGTAGATGTCGTGTGCACTAAATAGAATGGGCGTGGAGGTCAGAAAGACCACACACCCTTTCCTCTCGCCTACCAAGATAAAAGACTCATTTTGCCAACCAAGTGGAGAGACTCTTGATCAAGATGAAAAACTCCTATTGCCTACCAAGTGAAGAGACTATTGACCAGGATGAAAAACTCATCTCATATTTTCTAGTTGTTGCCCATGATATTGTTTAGATTGGACTTTTAAATTGGGTCGGTTAGACTTGTTACCAAATCTTCTCGCCCAAAACCTTGTCGCCAAGTTTTCTCGCCCAGAACCTTGATGCCAAGTCTACTCACCCAGAAGGTAAATATATATTGGCGCCAAGCCTTCACCCTATAGTTGCAAATCTCCTCACCTACAGAAAGGTAAGCTTTCTCGCCCTTGGGTGAGAGAAATCTCTTTGCTGCCCACGAGACAAGACTCCTCACTCGTCAACTCTCTTTAGATCTCGCTGCCTTTCATCGGTTTGGATACAAATCAGACAAATAATACTTATCATCCCATGACATGGCCGCCACTATAGGATCATTGTAGCCACAATACAAAAGATATTATGATGGTTTTAGGCCACTATTCTCCTTACTCAAAAGGACACAAACTGTAGAAGGTAATTTGGAAATTTCAGCAAGACTCATCCTCTCATCACCTTATTTCGGGCTACATCTTCATGATCACCTGTTAGCCAACTCTCACCCTTTATCGCCAGAAAGAAAAAGTCTTCAATGAAGTGACCTTGCTGCTTCACAAATCAGCCATGATGATGGTTCAAAGGGATTAGTCAAGACAATGATCAAAATCTGCAAAAGGAGAACCAGTTAACCCGTCAGCCCCCCTGGGTGGTTTTGATGATTTTTCTCCCATTTCCTCTGCCCCAAGACTTGGCCAGCCCCTATAGGAGTAATGCTGCAACCATAGGAGTGAAATCATGGTGGTTTAGGGAATTATTTTGACTTGCACAAGATGACGCAAAGTGATGGAGGCAAATATGAAAAATTCATATTTCACACGCCATCTTCCATCAATCCTGTTGACCAAAGCCAACGTCCCCTTCCCCTTAGCTGCCTATAAAAGCCCCCCCTCACCTTCTTTTTTCCTACACACCTCAGCTCCAAACTTCCTCTTGAACCTTGAAGAGCACTTTCCCCTCTTAGAGATCAAAAGAGTGAAATCGAGTGAATTTTTGGTGAGTTCTTGAGTGTTCTTGTGCAAGGTTATCTTGAATACTTGGAAGGCCACGAAATTTGTAAAAGTGAGAATTAGCTATGGCATGTCTTAAGTATGATTTGATATGATTTATTATTGTCTTGGCATAATTATGGAAGGTTTAAATTGTGGTTAGAAGCATGCCATGGTAGATTTTGAATCTATCTTGCTTTGATCATCAAGTATGAATCGATTTTGAATGAAGTAGAGATTAAGGATATCTTAGCCATATTAAGTGTTGGGATGAACTCTATTATCTTATAATTAGTCTTTATTATGTCATTAAAGATGTTAGTGATCCTTTGTGATTAAAAAAAATCTCATATGCATGTAACCATAGGGACCAATAGTTGAAGATACACTTAAGTATCAACTAAAGTACATGCCACAGGTTGAGACTATTTGGGCAAGTTTCGCTTTGATTTTTAAAAATTCAAGAGCATAAGTGGTTTTAGAATGCCAAAAATATGAAGTCTATCATTGTTTATTAAATTTAGAGTTCGTTTGCAATTAGTGAAAATATAGGGGTTTAACGGCAATTTTTGAGGGTCTAGGGGTATTTTTGTAAATATTTATTTTTGAAATATTTGATTTTGGACCTCACCTATAGAAGTATTAATCCTAACTTAGTACCACTTGATTTACGCAGCTACGACATTATTTTCAATTATACTGGAAGTTTGTAAGTTGGCCACTAACTTACACTTGATAGATTATTTATGATTTATTGATAAATGTCTCATTCATGTTTCAATTATCACTCTGAGCATAAAATATCATGTTATATGATACATTGAGTGCATACTTACATGACATGTAATATTTTTCACCATTTTAGCATATTGCATCTATAAATGTCATTTGACATAAAAAAAACTTGCTATATATGCACATTTCATGGAACACATCTTTCTAACTTAGAATGAAAATTATGACCCCAAAAGCTAGAATGAGGAATTATCCTAATGGAACTCCTCTGTCCACACTGGAGTGAGTAAAAGTGGAGTGGTTACCCATGTGTTGATGAAAAATAGTCAACAGGTTTCGAATGGGTTCTTTTTAAAGAATGCCGGAGTGAAATTATATGTTATGACATTTAATGCTAGTGGGTGTATATGTTATGATGTTATAATGATGTTATGTTATATTACCAATGTATTGAGAATGATATCTGCAGACAAAAACATAGTGTCAACATAAGTTGTGCTACAATCATCGACAGGTATTCACGGTGCATATGGGGAACTGTGTTGCTACCATACGTATATTAATGATGACTTTAATAAATGAGGAAATGTTATGATTTTCGAAAGTAATGAAGTATGAAATTTTCTCTTTCGAAATGTCATTTTTTTGGAATGAGAAAGTGAAAATATTCTCTGAAAAGCGAAAGTGCATCAAGATTTTTCTAAAAATGTTGAAGAATCTAGATGGGAGATGCATGCACATTTTTTGGCATTTCATGCAATTTGTATTTATCATTCTTCATGCATAATTTATCTCTGTGCAAGTTGGTTGTTTAACTTAATGAGATTTCGAGTAAATCTCACCAATTGTGGGACCACTATCATTCCCCATAGAATGATAGAAGTTGTGACAAGACCAGTAGAGGATGAGCATGATGGATAGTTGGATGCAGATGGTTGAAGAGGAGTTAGACCTTGAACAAAGACTACAAATAATTTTTATGCTTATAAGCATTGACTCTTTATACTTCAGAGTATATGAAATAGTTGATCTAGTCATGGAACTTGAATTAAGTAGTTTGTATTAAGGAAATGATATCCTTAAGTTTGAACTTATAATGGTTATTAACGCTATTGGGATGTTTTTAGTCCATTCTAGCATGAATTATAACTAATCACTCTTATTCCTCTGTGATTATTGCATACTACTATTTACATACTAGGATGCATTGCATATTAACTGTCATGTACGAGATATGTAATATTGTGTTGCATGTCCCGACGCTTTAAGTTTCTGTTCCATCCCAAGTGGAGGTTGAAGGGGGTCACAGTGAACCACTTCCCTAACTGTGGGAGGGGGTATTTATACTTGGTTGGGTTGGTCCTTGAAGTGGAGATCGTGAGTGTGCAATTCCATATGGGAGTCGGGTGTCCTTGCCACTTCCCTGTCGCAATACAAATTTGTTAGACTTGGTTGCTTCTGTCACTGACACCCTAGGAGGCACGTCGTGGTGTGTTCTAATGATCCGATCATATATTATTAGGGATAATTATGGATATTTTATTGGGTTTGATAATTAGATTATTTTTTTGGTTAACATTTTTTATGGATGAAGTAGGATTAAATTTTTTATTTTATTAATTTGAGATATATTTTAAGATAGGTTTCTAGATAGTATTTATTTTTAATTTGTTTTCCTATCCCGTGCGTGTATTCCTATATTGTTGGATTTTGAGTTGAATAAGATACTTAGATCAAAACCAACTCTTAACCCCAACTTATCCAATATCCAATCTCCTTATCACTCACGATATCTCCCTCCGCCACATCTATAAAACTCATCCTAGACTCCTAGAAATAAACACATAACACTCCTAACCTACGAGAAGGGGGTGTGTTATAATTTGGTATAAGAGCTGGTTGAGAGATTTTGTAGACTTTTTGAAAAAACAAATGTATTTCATTAATTCTAAAATAAGATCACTAGGAAGCTCCTGGCTCACTCGAGAGTTATTGAGATATTTTTATTATGGTAGGACATGTTATAGTTCTTACTAGTTAGCCCTATTGTAGTTATTATTTATGTCAGTATCGAAATATTAGTTAATGGTTACTTTAAATTATGGCACATGACTTTAGGAATTTCATGTAGCATGGATATCTAGAATTTTGTGAGAATTATGTGTACTAGAGTTAGGTGTCAATTTGGTTATGACAGTGTAACTGATTGAAGGAAGGTGAAGTTGGAAAACTTTTACTTTTAAGATTGATAGTGTATCTGGTTCAGGAGAATGGACGAAGATGACTTATATTTGATGTAGTCTTAAGAAAATTAGGGAATGTCGTTAATAGATTTTGGAGTTATGATGTAGATTTACATATGGTGTTTGGTATTTTGTAATGTCTAATGGAAGGTATATTATAGGTGATATGATTCTCTCGCCTAGCATGAATAGTGGACAAAAGATTTTAGTAAAAATTTCATGTGTCACGGAGTTAGGTAACAATAGAGCTATTGAAAGAAATTGTGAAGTCAATATATTTTTGAGGTTCAAGAATTTAAGGTTTACGAGTAGAAAATGATTTAAGTACACGTATGCCTTAAACATGCACATTAAAGTTTTAATGATTAGGTTGGCATTATTAGATAATAGCATGAGATGTCGAGGTTTGATCTGGAAGTTTAATTGATGTGGCTATGCTTATAATTGGAGATGTGGACCCATAACCTTAGGCACATGATCATTGTGGTATTTCATTTTTTTTAGAATTTTAGAATTGAGATATTTTATAGACTCTGAACTTTGGAGAATTTTAAATTGCTATTTATTTGGGGTTATTATTATATGAGGAGATTTATTTATCATTTTAGGTGGAA
Source organism: Cyclocarya paliurus (assembly GCA_029856935.1). NCBI lineage: Eukaryota > Viridiplantae > Streptophyta > Magnoliopsida > Fagales > Juglandaceae > Cyclocarya > Cyclocarya paliurus. The sequence continues at coordinate 32,298,602 of CM056947.1, read as the reverse complement.
AGTTTATTTGTTATTTTATGTGGAGACAGTTACTCACTATTATTTGGAGAAAGATAATGGTTTGAGTGATATTATTAATAGGTTTTTGATCAATCTTGTTGTCGAGGTATACACTTTAGGCTTTTATTCTACTTTTGAAGCATGTGATCATTGATAGTAAGTGCACATGTAAAAGGATTAGGAAAATATGTGAGATTTAAGAATGAATAATTGAGGTTTAAAATTTTGAAATGTTAGGCTCGACTAAATGATTGAAGATCTAAAATAGAAACATGAAAAGAATGCGATGGACAAGTATGTAGGTTGCTTGAGGTCTAGCAAATTCCGAGGACGGAATATTTATAAGGAGGAGAGTTTGTAATGACCTAATCCTATATTATTAGAAATAATTACAGATATCACTAACATCGCAGGAGGCACGTCGTGGCGTGCCGAGCCTCGGGATGCATTAAATGTGGAGTGGCTTCCTGTCTCGTCATGCCCACCTCCGTCTCATTAATGTGGCATGGCCATGTCAAGTAAGCCCGCCGTTAGTACTCGAGCACAGGGGGCTTCGTCTATGATGCCTTTAGTGCTTGGGTTTTAATGTCCCTCTTGACACCTTGATCTGATCTTGACACTTGGATCGTGGGTGGTTAGGAGCAATCTGCACTCTTGATTGTTCCCCACACGAGGTGCGTCTTCTCCTCCCTTTCCTGCTATTGGCCTTCTGGGCCAATCTTGGTCATGCCCCCTGAGCGACTTGGGCCAATCCACTTCGGCCCAACCCAGAACCAGGAGATTACTCCCATTACAACACCCTAGATGGATGCAAATTAGGAAAGTCGTCCATCTGCAACATGGATGAGTTTTTCCATGATTTCCTTCCTTCGTGGTAAGCATTGACATATGTCAGGCACCCTTGTAGTCTGTATTGATTGTATATTACACATAAAAGCTATAAATATATATATATATATATATATATATATATATCCCTATATATTATCACCGTGCATGAGATAGCATTTTGAGTTTAAAAAGGAGATTTTGTGTATGTACAGAACATTTTCATCTCATGATTCTTATCTTATTGGTGATGTGATATTTTTGATAAACTCTAGTGAAAAATTAAAACCAAACGGCCTGCTATGGTTGATTGATGCTATTACATTACTATAGTGAGATGAGAATCAAATATGTAGCAGAATTCACAACAACGTTATTAATTTCGTGTATCTTTCTAGTTTTTTAAATGAAACAACATGCATATGACTTCGTATCTAAAATCCACATCGATCTAAAGCCATCACAACCGTACATAAAGCCAACTATCACAACATTGAGACCACTTCAACTTCAAAGCATCATGCTTCAAATTTGCCAAGTAGTAATACCTAAGCAACTTGCTAGAGATGCCCCTTCGGTCCATCCCCAATGGCTGGCCATAACGGCCAACCATACACGGCACGAGATCACTTCAAATGCTTGGCATAACAATGCTCGCCCAGGCGACAAATTAGAGAAGAGGGAGATGCACACAACGGGGCTCCTTTTGATTACATCCCTCCATCTGTCACAAAAGTTAAAGTTGTGGAATATTAATTAAATAAGAGTCAAATCTGGAGTCAAATTTTGAATTCATGACTTTTATTTTGATATCATGTAAAATCACTACTTGTTTTAAAATCTTAACCTAATAGGAAAATATTTAATTATTTATAGTACATTCTTACCGAGTTAAGAAATTTTAATTGGATGAAGTTTTGCTATACAACAAAGATATCCCATATTGACCATCTAATAATCTCTCCTACTATACTTAGAGCATTTCTAATGCATTATTCATCCTATTTTTTAAAGTACATATCAAAATTTACTTTTTCTATTTTACATACTGATTTTTACAATATATCATACATATATCATACATCAGCTTATCTATTATTTTTATATCTTTTAAATATTATACTTTTAAATATTTTTTATTCATTTTAAATATTTTCTTTAACTATCAATTATATTCTCGTATCTTTTGATATTTACAATATCATCATATAATTATATCTTATTTTAAATAAATCTAAATTTATAACCCATTGAAAATGCTCTTATAGATTTGATTCATGCATGTATTAGTTTTATTGTAAACTCTGAAATAGTTTCTTTTTATTAAATGAATGCAAGTTCCTTTTTTTTCAAAAAATTAAAAAGAATAAAAAAATAATATCTCCTACCTAATTTTCAATTTCTTGTATTTTCAAGTCAGCTGTACAAAAAAAACACCCTCAATTTTATTGACACGGCATTTGTAACTTCACTCCTTGCAAACACAGGGAGTTATCACTCAATGCCATCCCCGACAGGCATGCAAGTAGAATGTTCCTCGCCGCCGCTCGATCACCAAAGATCTCAATCGCCCACAAGACTATAACCATACCTCTTGCGTTCCTCTTCACTCGCACTTGCCGTACTGCTTCCGAACAACGGGAACAAACACGAAAGCATGTGTCACAACAACGAGAAGACAGTATCGGCATTACCGACAGATCATACTGGACCAAAAAGATTCACAGACTCTGCGCGGAGGACCGCAACGTCGACGAGGCTCTCTGCCTTCTGGACCGCCTTAGCCTCCGCGGATACCGCCCCGATTCCCTCAACCTAAGCAGCATACTTCACGCCCTCTGCGACTCCAACCGCTTCTACGAAGCACACCACCGCCTTCTACTCTCCATAGCTTCTAATTGCGTACCCGACGAGCGCGCCTGCAATGTTCTTGTTGCAAGGTTACTCGATTCTTGGGATCCGTACTCGACATTGCATGTTGTTCGCCGTTTGTTTGATGTTAAGCCTGAGTTTGTGCCATCTTTGGTTATTTATAACCGTTTGATGAATCAGCTTTGCTCGTTGTCGCGTCCTAACGAGGCTCACGCGTTGTTTTTCGATATGAAGAGTAGGGGGCATTGCCCGAATGTTGTTTCTTACACTACTTTGATTAATGGCTATTGTAGGATTGGTGAAGTAGGTCATGCCCAAAAAGTGTTTGCTGAAATGCGTGAGGATGGGGTACTACCTAATTCGCTAACATATAGTGTATTGATTGGTGGTGTTCTTCAGAGGCGGGACATTGAACGTGGGAGGGAATTGATGTGCGAACTATGGGAGAAGATGCGGGATGAAGAGGACCTGTCTGTGAGAAATGCTGCATTTGCGAATCTTGTTGATTCCTTGTGTAAAGAAGGATTCTTTCATGAACTATTTAGTGTCTCAGAACATATGCCTCAAGGAAAGAGTGTGTCTGAGGAATTTGTTTACAACCAGATGATTGATTCACTTTGTAAAGTTGGAAGATATCATGGGGCCTCCAGGATTGTTTATGTGATGAGGAAAAGGGGATTTCTTCCTAGTTTAGTGTCTTACAACCATATCATACATGGGCTTTGCAAGGAGGGAGGTTGCATGAGGGCTTATCAGTTGTTAGAGGAAGGAATTGATTTTGGGTACTTACCATCTGAGTATACATATAAAGTTCTCGTAGAAGGTCTCTGTAAAGAGACGGAGCTCCACAAGGCAAGGAAAGTTCTCCAATATATGCTTAACAAGGAAGGTGCTGTCTTACCTCGAGTGTTCAACATATATTTAAGAGCTCTTGTTCTTTTGAATAACCCAACTGAGCTTTTGAACTTACTTGTTTTTATGCTTCAGAAACAGTGTCAGCCTGATGTAATTACCTTGAACACGGCCATAAATGGGTTTTGCAAAATGGGGAGGATTGAAGAAGCTTTGAAGGTATTAAATGATATGATCATAGGAAAATTTTGTTCTCCAGATGCCGTGACCTTCACTACGATCATATGCGGTTTGTTAGATGTTGGAAGAACCCAAGAAGCCTTTGGTGTTTTGCATCACATGCCGAAGCATGATGTTAAGCCTGGTATTGTGACATATAATGCTGTTCTTCGTGGCTTGTTCAAACTTCAGCAAGAAAATGAAGCAATGGAGGTTTTTAATAGCATGGTGAGTGATGGTGTTGTTGCAGACAGTACAACTTACACGATAGTGATTGAAGGATTGTGCGAGTCTGGCCAAATAGAAGAGTCACAAAGGTTCTGGGATGATGTTATATGGCCCTCAAAGATTCACGATAATTTTGTTTATGCAGCCCTTCTCAAAGGGCTTTGCCGCTCCGGCAAATTGAATGAAGCTTGTCATTTCCTATATGAACTGGTAGATTCTGGGGTCTCTCCAAATATTTTCAACTACAATATTTTGATTGACAATGCATGCAAGTTAGGCTTAAAGAGAGAAGCTTATCAAATAATGGGAGAGATGAGAAGGAATGGGCTGGCCCCTGATGCTGTGACCTGGAGGATTCTTGACAAATTACATGGTAATGTAAGAAGGCAACTCTTTGTTGAGGGTGCAACCCTGCCATCCAGAGGTGGGCTACAGAATTTAGGCAGGGAAGAAAAGCTTAAGGATGTGAAGCATATCTGAATTGGATTCAAGTGGCTTTAAGAACAAGTCCTGCTGCCGGGATCTATGTGTTTATGAAAATTACTCTTTTAACCTTGTGACAGAGAGGATCATGGCACGTTAAAGCATCATCTGAAAAGGGTTAAGCGGATGCGAAACGCAGAAGAGATCATAGAAGGTTGAGATCCCTAGCGGCGAAGGTAAAGGGGGGGTACACTTCTCACTCAATATTTTTTTTTTCCTGAAGGATGTCAATAAAATTCAATGGTACATTTGACTTAGGAGTTTTCTAAAGCGTAACGATATGCCAGACGTAGGTTCATTGGTGAAGGTTTGTACAGAGGCAGATAAAAGAAAAGCTGCAATCTACCATAACCAATAGAGTGGTGTTACAGTGAAGAAATTTATAGGCCTAACTCATCTTGAAAAATCGGTTTTACAAGAGATAATTGTTCATTCTTTATAAACATATTCAAGACCTTGTCTACAAATAATGTGGAATTATTTCTCAACATACAATCACCGAGAATTTTTCCCGAAAAGGCTATTTGGCCTTTTTTTTTTTTTACATTTTTTATATATTTTAATATATCCTTAAATTTTTTTTTTTTTAAATTACAACATCATTAAAAAATAGTTCCTTGATCATTAAGTTAAAAAAAAAAAAAAATTATCGAGACCCACCAGTGGGGCATATAATCAGGACACTAAGCATTTCTCTAACCAATCCAATATTCCTTAATGGTTGATAGAGTTTCCCTCCAAACACCGTCGCAAAATGTTTCCTCCAACCCATCAGTTTACATTCAGCATGTGACAAGCCATGCTTTTTTTGTCCTGTTATTGTTCTGGTCGATGAATTGAGATTGCATTGGACCTTGGTTGTTTGGGATAAGAGAAACTACCAACTGCTAGTGTCGCTGAATAATATTAGGCTTGTAGCCACATTGTAGCATTATTCGTTATAGATCTCTACCAATTGGTCACTTTGTATTATATAAAGGCAAGCAACGCAGCTGTTTTTCTGATTCGTACAGAAGGGCTAATGCTTGATTACTGATTTTTAATATAGGACCCGCGCCCCGGGGGTTCTCCCGCTTGGAGATTAGGCCTTATATCATCTGATCTAAAAAATCTTGGTCTGATTACCAGTGTTAATATTACTCTTTCCCCTTCTTTCTCCTTTTTTCCGTTTTGGGTATCTCTAAACTACGCTGGCAATTTTTTTACACACTGAACCAGTACAAATATGACATAAAATAATAAGATTTTTTTAGTATATAAAATAATAAGATTATGATCGAACTTAATTACAACCAAATCAATTTGGCAAGGATCCCATTGACTTGATTAATAACTGTCATTTTCCGGACGAGTTTACTTGATATACCATTCTCATAATAGTACAATACACCATTTTGTTTCTTATATTTTAACAAAAATAATATTATTATGCCGTCCCATTTTGTTTCCTTATTTTAACTGTTTATGTATTTTTTATTTTATTTTATTTATTGATTAAGGAAGTGACTATTAGTGTATTGATATTTATATATATATATATATATATATATATATATTTAAAATATTTAAAAATATTTAAAAAATATAAATTAAAAAATTAAAAAATGAAATTTTACCTAGGGGCACTCCCAGCAGTCACTGGTGGGTAGCACCCTAACAGCACTCATATCCATAACACAGAACTTTAGAAAGTGGACTTGTTTGGACAGTTATAAAGTATCTCAGAACTCTATAAATAGTAATGAAAACAGTTTGAGTTCAGGGTAGTGATAGGCTTACTACTTATCTACTACCCATTTACTACTTGTAATGTATTTATTTTTTTTATCATTTTATTTTAAGTATTTTTTTAACATCCTTAATCATTAAGAAAAAATTAAAAAAATATATAATTTTACTAATAATAAATTTCTTAACCATTAAGTAAAATTAAAAATTAAAAAAAACCAAATATAAAAAGAGTAGTAAATATGTAGTAGAAGGGTAGTAATCCTATCATTTTCCTTAAGTTAATATGTTTTACTGGATTTTAAAAAAGTAGAGAGGAAAAGTTGAATAAGAATATTAAAAAATTAAAAAATTATTTAAATATAATTTTTAATATTACTTTTATATGAAAGTTTGTAAAGTTGTATTAATTTTTATATTTTATTTTAAAATTTATAAAAGTTATATTGATTTTATGTTTAGATAATGATTAAATAATAATTAGATCAAAAAGTTAAAAATTAAAAATTAAAAAATTTTTGTGTAAGAATAAAATTATGAGAATTTTTTTAACTTTTTTTTTTTCTTTACCCAAACAAGTCCTTAATAAAAAGTGCTAGTTTCCATGTGCTTCTTATTTTTTAATAGCAAAAAGATAGGGCCTTCTTGGGGTAGGGGCCTGAGGCAGCCGCCCCATGAAACTGGTTGATTTCTACAAAGGGCGGCTTGAAATTTGAGCCACTCGTGTTGAAATACTTGATTGACTTTTAATTTTAATTTTTTATTTTCTTGTCAGGTGACAATGGCAAAGGCAAAGACCACGAGGATAGATGCATGACTTCAAAAGAATAGGCAGACAGCGGATTGAAGTTATACACCATTTTAAAAATAATATTCTAACGTTGCACCTTTTATTATAACAAAAGGCAAGCTCTTTTGTTATAGTAGATTTTTTCTTTGTTATACACCATTTTATTTTCTTCCACCAACTACTTGCATGCAACGTTAACCTTTCACCTTGGCAATTACAAAATAAATAAATAAAAAAGGCCGAGGAGTTAGATGAATTTTAAATTCTTTTTCAATCTAAAATTCTTAGTATCTCGTTTATTTTTGTAGATGAGATGAATTGATATTAAAGTTAAAAGTTGAATAAAATATTATTAGAATATATTTTTTTAATATTATTTTTATTTTAAAATTTAAAAAAATTGAATTATTTATTTTATTGTGTGAAAAGTTGATAAAATATTAATGATTAAATGTGATAAGTTATGAAAATAAACGAGACCTAATGATATGGAAGATGTCATTCCCACGTAAATAAAATATTTATTTGTTGAAGATTATTATTCTTCAAATTACAGCAACTTCATTTGTTGTAATCGGCAAGCAAGACTACAAAAGAAAACAAAAAAGAAAAGCCGAGGAATGGGTGAAAACTCATATCAAAATGTCTAAAGAAATCACCCTTGTCATCTCTAACCGCCTTGCCTCCACCACAAGCTCCTAGGTTGCCCAGGCTAAAAGGCCCTACGATGGCCTTGTTTATTTCAAGCATATTGCTCTTTTAATTCTGGCTTGAATGGGAGGAATCAAGATAATGCAGTACATAGCTTAACAAGAACCGGTTAATTTAATCATTTAATTTACATTCTAATGCTTTTACTATCTATTTGTACTAATTCTGTAGTCATATTGATCATTCTTCTCATCCTCCTACCTATCATCCAATCAGTAACACTCCCCCGACAGAAATGCTAGAGCATCTTATCTATAATTTCATCGTCTTCTCTCTACAAAACCCTCCATCAATGACTTTCTTTGTCGAGGTAGAGCACCAGAGTCACCATACCCACACACAATGATAACGGGACAATCAGTGAAATAATTGTGGAAATACAATAATTAAGTATACACACGACACAGTATTTAATGTGGTTACAATCACACAGTGAGTTACAAGAGCATCACTCTACTCACACAGTCTCAACTCTATCTCTGTAGGGATTTTTTTTTCTCACAATATGCTCTCACACCTTTTGCCTCTCTTTATTTACTTTGACACACTTGCTCACTTCCAAAATACTATGGAGAGAACAAAAACATAACATATATATAGAGAAACGACACTAAAAATTGTAATATGGCGAAATTGGATTCTTTGCTTAAGCAAGTGTCCAGCACAACTTGAGCAAACAACTAATCAAACATTGGCCCGAGTGGTTTGTCAAGCGCCGCTCAATTGAACACTAGGGTTAGTGCTTCGCCCGAGTGGTTTGTCTGCGCCTTTTCTACTCACAAATCAGGCTCAACATACAATCCAGCAACCTCCCACTTGGAGACTAGTTCTCCACATGCTAGCTACTGTCTCCAACACAAGCCTTATTATCTCTACAACTCATAGCTCCCGTCTTCAAGTCAGAAAACGTATTGAAGTTGAACCCGACTTCAATCTCTCAAGTACATTCCTTAGTTAGCACATCTGGTCTCAAATCGACACTGACAAACATTATAGAACTTGTTGTTGACATTTCCTTCTTTGATCTGGGCTACTGATCCCACCTCCTGTTATTGACATACTTTGTCTCCAGTCGACATACCCATCTTCTATGCAGTCCCTACTTCCTTTTTGGAAATGTAGCCGACTTCCTCTCAACTAACTCCCACTTGCTCAATCTCCCATCTCGCAAGATTTTCCTGTTGTTTCGTGGCTCACCATCTTTTGCCAGTAGGATATAGTTCAAGATAGGTGTCCACTGTGGAGGTCTGGTCGTCCTGGCACCTCTGTGAGAATCACTATAGGTGTAACATCCCTTGAACACCAAACGCTCTGTTTTCGTCTTTCACACCTCTGCTACGCACCATGGTCTTAGGAGATTTCTCTATATTTACATGAGGAACTGCAAAACTAACTCCCTTTTGCTTCCTCAACTTGTTTGCACGACCAAGCTTGCTCTACTGCAACTTCACATTTACACGCACATCACTGGACCCTGATGTCAAATACAAAGTGCCAGTCTTCTTACCACGTGCCAAGACTAGTGCACCATTTGTGACCTTCCACTCTCCTCTAGAAAATGCTATTGTATGACCACTATCGTCAAGTTTTTCCACAGAGATTAGACTTTTCTTCTAATCTGGAACATGTTTGATTTGTTGTGGAGTCTACATGCTTCTGTTCGAAAGTGTGATGCGTATATCACCCACTTCCACTACATCCAATGTCTCTCCATCAGTTGTATGTATCTTTTCAAAATCACAAGCAACATAGTTCTACATGATTTCTCAATGTCATGTGCTATGGAACGAAACCCTTGAATCCATCACCCAATCATCAACCAAGCTGTGCACTACAAGAAATAGAGCATCATGTATTTCTTTAGACACTGCGTTCACAACGTCATCCTCAGTACTTGTTAGATTTTGATAGTCTCTCTTGATGTGGTCTGGCTGTCACAACTCCAACAAGTGATCTACTGCTTAGATCTCATCCTACTTTGCCCCTATTCTTGGACCTGTCGAGTCTCCAGCCTCGATCATCAACACTCAAGGCAAACCTATACCAAAAAACTCCCCAGAGTCTCTCCTACGTATCTCCTAAGCAAGAATCATGTCCCGTACACCATCATAACACAATTCATCTTGCTAGTTGAATTAATAACTGTCATCCTCATGGCTTCTCAACTATTTGGCAACGATGCCAACATAATCAATGCTCTGATCTCATCATCAAACTCAATCTCGATTGACGTTAATTGATTTGTGATAGTTTTGAATTCATTCGAGTGTTGGGCAACAAATATACCTTCTGACATCTTCAGATTGAACAAATTTTTCATCAGATGCACTTTGTTATTTACCGACAGCTTTTCATACATATCTGACAAAGCCGCCATAAGATCTACTGTGGTTTTCTCCTTAATAATGTTGTGCGCCACTAATCTGAACAGGGTGAGCCAATAACCCCCAAAACCTGTCGATAGAATAGATTCCACTAAGCATCATCCATGCTCTTTGGATTTTGTCCTAGCAAAAGAATGTAGAGCCTCTTCTCATAGAGATCATCCTCGATCTGCATTCTCTAATAACCAAAATCTATGCCATCAAACTTCTCGATTCCAACCTTCACGTCTTCTCTAGACATCTTTCAGCCCCAAACTCCAACCTTGAATCTCTAATACTAGTTGTTGAGGTAGAGCACCAAAGTCACCACACCCACACACAACGATAACGAGATAGACAGTGAAATTAGTGCGGAAATACAGGAATCAAGCACATACACATGACACACAGTATTTAATATGGTTCAACAATGTGCTAACATCCATAGGCTGCAAGAGATTTTATTTTGGAAGAGATTACAATCACACGGTGAGTTACAAGAGTATCATTCTACTTACACAATCTCAACTCTATCTTTGTGGGGCTTTTTTCTCTCTCGGAATATACTCTCACACATTTTGCCTTTCTCTATTCACTCTGACACACTTGCTCACTTCTAGAAAACTATCAAGAAATGAAAAACATAACATAAAGAAACAGCGTTGGAAATCCTAATATGGCAAAACTGGATTCTTCGCTCGAGCGAGTGTGGAACGGATCTCAAGCGAATAATTAATATAACATTGGCTCTAGTGGTCTGTTGAGCGCCGCTCGAGCAAACACTAGGGTTAGTGCTTTGATCGAGCTCAGCATCACGCATACCTTGAGCGAACAATCTGTCTAAGTTTACTCAGGCCCATGGTCGAGCATATCTTGAGTGAATTCACTGCCTGAGCTTCGCTCGAGCACCAAGTCGAGCAACAGTTGAGCGAATAATTTGTCTATGCCTTTTCTGTTCATAAATTAGCCTCCACATACAACCCAACTTTCTCCATCACCTTAATTTTACAGATTCAACTTCTTTGATTTGATTGTCCATTTGTCCTAGACTTTGAAACCATACTCTACCATAGTTGTCAATGTATTTTGTTATACCATGTATTTGTGCCTATCACTTTATGACCAATATTATTAATATACATATATATATATATATATATTTATAAGTCTGTGTGGATAACACACTTAGTAAAGTTTTTATATAGTATAATTTGATTTAAAAGATAAATTTAAAATTTGAATCTTACAAATTAAATCTTACCAATTAAATGACGTGGATAATATGCTTTACATAGTATCACCTACTTGAACATTTAATAACTCATTATTAAAACCTATCTTGGTGAAGCAAAAAATAAAACTTCTTATGAGTCCTACAAGACGGTCGAATGCTGCAAAACTCATCTAAGTAATGAGACTCCAGAGAGTCTCGACTTGAACAATTAACCGTAAAAAAGATAATCCATTACTGCTCAAATTAAGGTGTACATGATCTCGGCAAAAAGTCTTCGATCTCCTCAACAAATTAGGTTTCTTAATCTTAATATATATATATATATATATATATATATATATATATATATATATATTCTTTGTACGTTTTCCGCTTAAGGGAGAGGATCATCTTCTTTCTTGTAGTGATTTGAACTCCTCATTAATAACAAGGAAATTGTCGCTGGACTTTTGGCCAGATCTGGAAAGACCAGAGACACTAAGGGTATGTTTTGGGGTAAGATGAAAAATCTCATCTTAATTCTATCTCATCTAATCATTACATTTTTTTCAAATTTTTATACAAAATATAATAAACAATTCAACTTTTTCAAATTCAAATTTAACTTTTTCAAATTTCAAAACAATAATAATATTAAAAAATAATATTTTAAACTTTTATCTTAATACTATTCATAAAATTTTTAAAAATTCTCATCTACCAAGCATAACCTAATTAAATTAATTATTTTATCATCTCTACAGATATTCAATAGAGATAGTAAGATTATTTTCTTATTTTTTTTAACTGTCTTCTTTGGATATTAAGAAGTGATCTTTTATAAGATTTTCAAAGTCTAAAGTATTTGCTATATATCAAGTTTAGATGGATTAGATAGTTGAGAGTAGGTACATATGGCTAGAAGTAACTTTATACTAACTAGACTCTTTGAATGGTTTTAACGGACTATTCTTATGCCTAAAGGCTAACATTTATATGTTATTTTTATTTTTTTAAAAAATTTTACTCATTATTCATATGATGTGATATAAGGATGTTGAGGAAAATATTTTTTTTAATTTAATAAAAATAAATAAATAAATGTGATATATAGTATAAAGATGATGAATAAAAGTTTTTTTTTTTATATGAAAACGCGTTAGGAAAAGGGCCAAAAGAGGGACGTGTCCAATGTACCTTGCTTGAAGCGACGATTCACTTTTCTTAGGAATAAAAAACTGGTACGGATATTGTTGTTTTTCACCCTTTTCAGTACAAAGAAAAAAGAAGAGATGAGAAAAGAATACACGGTTCAGCTACTTTTCCGCTGACAGTACCCCACGTTTTCCTGCAAACTTTATAAAGCATTCGTTACTTTTCGATTGTGAGTCCAAATAATATATATTTTTCTAATATATTTGTTTATTTATGTGATAAAAGATCTTCTCACTTTATGGTCGGCGTGTTAGGAAAGCAGCCTAATGTACAAGGGTAATGATAAAGGGATTTGTTGAAAAATTTTTTACTATTTATTTATATTTTATATTCTATATTTTTTAATAATTTTTAAAAAAATTTTTTAATTTATTTTTTTAAACTATTTCAAATTTTTTATTTACTATTCATATAAAAAATATTTGATAAAAAAAATTAAAAAAAAGATAAAGTGTAGAATGTGAATAAATAGTAAAAAATTAAAAAGATTTTTTGAATGATAAAACACCTACTACTTTATTACTTGTCTACAATCTTATAATAAAATAATATATTTTTAAATATATATTTTAATTTTAATTTTGATTTGATGTATTTAAATTATAAAAATGTATTTTTTTTATTAATAAGTTGTAAGTGGATGGTAGATAGGTTATCATTTTATCATTACCCAATGTACCAAGGCAAAGAATGAGTTGAAGGCAAGCAACGATCGAGGACAGAACATTTGCTGACATGTATGAGCTTTTCGAGACTATAAGGAAATGCCCAAGAGGTGATAGAGTCGTACGCAAAAATCCACATTCTATCAAAAGAGTCACATATAGAGTGAGTATGCTGAAAAGATTTTGGCTCGATAGATCATATCGTTTGAGCCAAGAGGTATAGTTTAACGCCACCTGGGAAACTACTAAAGAGAGACTAAGGATTTGACATAAGGCAAGTCGTAAGAACGTGCGGACCATGCCCTGTCAGTCTGTCTCTGTCATCTAGTAGAGGGACGATAGAGACTGAAGATCCTTGTTCAATCACATCTGGAGTCAGAATGACACTTGATAAACCTATACTATAAAAGGTTTAAGTCAAAAGCCAAAATCTCACTTTTGAGATCGTAAACACCTAAGATCCCTTAGAGTCAAATTCTTCAGAGAGAGCAAGAATTTCCAAGGAGACAGGGAAATGAGCAGTACAACGCCGCCGTAACTCTAAGATTGTGAGGTAGCTTAGATTTTAAGATAATACTAAAGAATGAGGGGTAAATATTGTGTGAGGTTGTTATGAAATTTTGATTCATACATACTTTGTAATCTCCTCATTTCCAATCATTAAATAATAAATATTTTGCCATTATGTTTATGAATATTTTCTCTTCATATTTTCTGAGATTTGAATGCAGTTGTTTTTATATGAGTGTGTATATCTTTGTGTGAGTAATCGTATCGTATATCAATCATCATGAGATGGGACAGAGAATTCTTCGAATCATTCAAGCCAGAGATGCCACGAGCGTCATACAGGTAGAGAGAGTTCCTGTGAATGATTGGAATTAGATGGTATCGTGTCGGCCTCACATGATAGACGGGATACAGAATCCCTTGGATGTATCATGTGTTGGCATCTTTGAGTTGGTTGACCAAATAGATGTTTCTAGGGTGAAACATGTATATTTTTGTGTGAGAGTCGACTTTGTGTTGGGGTACATGCAAGCTACATGTTGGTCGGGTGGGAGAGATTCCCCGATTTCGAATGGCAGAGCGGCTCATCCCCTATTGGCTCAATAGGTGACACTTGTTTGTATGACAAATATCTATGTAATAATTGTGAACTGTTGCGTGACTGGTGTTACTGATTTTATGTGCTTAAGAAGAGAGTGATTCCTCGCCTTGATGACATGTATTACTACATATATATGTAGTGAGTTATGCAACCGAGGATAATTCCTCAAAAGGTGATTCCTTGCCACACACTAATACATACATTCACTCTTGTTTTCACTGCATAAAATCATTCATTGCATATTTAGGAGCATTTTTTTACAGTCTTGTCATAGTTGTCTAACCTGCCTATGGTTTTGGTATCGAAACCATTGACTTTGATGTAGAGGTTGATTCAAGAGTAATACCCATGGAGGAAGAGCCAACCTAGCCCAAGCAGTAGGTGAGTAGGCCTATTTCCTATTGTAAGATTGGTCGGTTGTGGAAGCGGTATTTGTAACGGTTAGGTAGGCGACCTTATGTGTTCGATTAACCTTATTTTGGAGATATGGTTAAACAACTAGCTATGTATGTAAATTTGTAAGGAATGATGTAATATTGTGGATATCTTGAGAATGAGATCATGATTTCTTTTAGATTTTTGATATTATATCATTTAGTCTTCAGATTATACCTTTATCATTCTGTTGCGAACCATTTAACTTTTCCTTATATGTGCACACCCTAGCGAACATTGCACGCTTGTCCCGATTTAAACCTTAGGTCTTACAATATGGTTGGCACCACGGATGCTTGATAGGTCTTTCATTGAGGAATGGGGCACCACAAAAGTGTGCGTCAAGGGTGAAGAAAGATCAATAAGGGACCAAAGAGATGAATACAAGGAGCCCGCGTGAAAGAAAGTAAGCAAGGGTCGAAGCTAAGTGAACACATTGGTTGGTGAGATCATGTGATGACACTAGGAGCTGTTGTGGTTCGACAAAGAGTACTACCAGATAGGGCTTATCTCGTGAAAGACTCGCAACAATGAAACAAGTCCCACAGAGAAATCTTTGTTGGAAGGCCACTATTGTCTTTAGTATCGTGCTCAAGGAGAATGGTTCTTCCATGTTGTACTTCTCAATCCCTATAAATATACTTCCAAATATGCATTACATCGATCTAGATTTACTTAGAGACTCCTACATCTAACTTAACCATCAGAGATATCCTCCACTAATATAACTTGAATTGTTTTGGATTTTGTTACACAAACTCCTACTATTCACCCACACTCCACACTCCATATTTTTTAATATTTTTTTAAAAAATTTTTTTGAATTTATTTTTTTAATCTATTTCAAATTTTTTATTCACTATTTATATAAAAAATATTTGATAAAAAAATATTAAAAAAAAATTAAAAAAAAGGTGGAGTGTGATGAATAGTAGGAGGTTGTGAAGATTATTTGTATAATAAAAGTGCATGAAGTTCCCATTAGTTATTTAATAGGTGAAACATGGATTTACAATGATCTAACAAACACGAAATGCACCATTAATTAGTCTTTTTACATTATAAGTCCATATATAACATGAACTTATAATGTAAAAAATTTTCATATATTAATTTAACATGAACTTATATTAATTAGTCAAATAAAGAAATATTTTCAATATTTTTAATGTGTACAACGCCTAGAAACAAATTTTATATCTAAATCAATTAATATTTATGTTTTAAAATAATTTTTCTAAACTGAAACTTATGAGAACATTTACAATGAGGTCTCATTTTAAATTATTATATCAAATATTAAGTTTTAAGTTTTAAATAAAGCCTTGTTCCATTTAAAAATTTAAATAATTATTAAATTTTATATATTAATAAATAAAAAAAGTCACATTTTAAATTTTAGCTTTAACCAATGGTCCTCCCCTCCTTACCTCAAAAAGTCATATTTTTTTTTATATATTAATAAAAAATAAATAAATAAAAAAGCCATGGTCCTCGCCTCTTTACCGCAAAAAGTTTGCATGGTGGGGTAGGTTGTCGTACTCTCATACCACAATCGGCACCATTCCCTGCCAACCTGCCCCATGCTAAAGTTACAGGAAATACATGAAAAGAATAAAGTGTACAAACGGTTATATTATTCACATGAACAGAGTAATATTTTTTTCGTGCATTTCATCCAAGAGAAATAGGAAGACAATAAAATAGGAAAAAAAAAAAAAAAAAAAAGGTGAGTTGACCTTCCCACAGTAAACGAGAGAGAAAAACAGGACCCCAAAACTGGGTCCCTTAATATTTCTCTTTCAGATGTAGAAAATTTTTTTATCTATAAAAATATTTTATTAAATTAAATTTATAAATTAACCTATTTTAATATGATATATAAGAATATAAAATTAATCTATTATAATAAATTATGTCAATTTATAAATATATTTTTATTAAAATTTTTTATGGTAGCAATTTTTGATAATTACATAAAAAATTATAAAATTATAAATATTTTTTTTAAAGTATAAAATAATTGTGTGAATATTACTTTACTTCCAAATAATTTATAACCAAACATTGTTCTCTGGAAAGACGCGAAAGTGGCGTGTGGGGCAGACACGTACACAGTCGTTACTGATCTCTTAACTGCTACCCTCCGTTTTAAGAAAAAGAAAAAACGCGTAAAAGCCGCGTGAGTGTGACGCGTGGCGTCACGTTTCTCACGTCTCCTATTCCACGTTTCCGACCTTTCATCGTCCTCCGATTCAAATCTTGACTTTTCTCCCTATATATGCACATGAATCCACCGATCCTTCTGAACCTTGTCATTCGAGAAAATCAGACGGAATCGAACCTCAGCAACCATGTCGACTAACCCAACCTCGAATCCCATCGAATCGAGCCAGAAGAAGCCATCGCTGTACCTCCAGAACATGGATGAGGTCGAGAAGGTATTCAACCGCTTCGACACCAATGGCGACGGCAAGATCTCCGTGTCGGAGCTCGGTGCCGTCCTCAGCTCCCTCGGCACCTCATTCACGGACGAGGGAGAACTCTGTCGCATCATGGCAGAGCTCGACTCTGATAACGACGGCTTCATCTCCCTCCCCGAATTCGCGGCCTTCTGCCGCTCCGGCTCTGAGGACGGTGGCTCCTCCGAGCTCCAAGACGCCTTCCGTCTCTATGACCAGGACCAGAACGGCCTGATCTCCGCCACGGAACTCCACCTAGTGCTCAACCGCCTCGGCATGAAGTGCTCCATTGAGGAGTGTCACCGTATGATAAGATCCGTCGACTCCGACGGCGACGGTAACGTCAGCTTCACGGAGTTCGAGAAGATGATGAGCAACGCAAACAAAAGCAACGGCTCCGCGCAGTAAAATTTGGAATCGACGGTCGTGGACGGGTTGAGTGCAGCAGTTCCCACTCTGCGCGCATGTATAGGTGTTATCGTTTCCCCTTTTTCATCTTTAAATCTGAATCCGAATCTGATATCAATCTCAGACTGTTATTATTATAGCATCTTATGGCTTCTGGGGATTTTCGTACGAATACTATTGAGATGGATTGCCTCTTATGTCTAATCTTGAGAAATTCAGACACGTAAACTCCC
Source organism: Cyclocarya paliurus (assembly GCA_029856935.1). NCBI lineage: Eukaryota > Viridiplantae > Streptophyta > Magnoliopsida > Fagales > Juglandaceae > Cyclocarya > Cyclocarya paliurus. The sequence continues at coordinate 32,280,786 of CM056947.1, read as the reverse complement.
TTTTGTTCCAGTTTCTTCCGATGGATTGCCTCTTAAAGGTAAGGTTGTTATGTATTAATCAGGTATTGATAGTTTTGTGGGAAAATCCGCCTAGAATAATTTCTCGCAAAATTCCAGATGAGTTATCAAATATTTCTGTACATATTTTGATATGTTTTTGCCATAATTTAGCGAAGTTTGAACAAATTAAAATTTTCTCTCGTATTAATTTCGAAGAATCCGTGCATTGCATTGGAGAGATGCAAGGTAAAAGTATCACATTTAATTATGTTGATTTGATTCATTTTGTGAAATTTCTTCATTTTTCTTGAGAATGAATCCGATTGATTAGCAAACAGCCTTAGCATAAGACAAAAGACTGGTCAAGATCTCCTGGATATTAGCGAAATCGACAAATCCTCATTTTTTTTTTGTTTAAAAAAACATTCTCGTCGTCATTGATAATAGCAAAAGTTGTCTAATTCATAAAAATTAATGCTACCTCATAAATTAACTACTTCATTTTTCACTTCTGAAATTGTTATTTTTTGCTTCTTATTTTTTCTATTCAATACTTATGTTTGTCCCATATAAATTTTTCCTCAAATCAAATGAAATAAAAAAAATCCGTATTATTTGTTTAAATAAACTTCATATCTGTTCATCCAAAAATAAAAAGAACTGTCTCTGCTTAGAAAGATTTCAAAGATTTCCAACGTAACATATTATAGTAGCACGAGAATACCATAAATGATATAAGTAACAATTAATAGACAACTTTGAAACATTATCATGGTCTTTCTTGTGGAAAGGGAAACATTAAGGGATTATTTGGAAAACACATCTCAATCTCAAAATTTTTCATATTTTTTTTCTTCTCAAATATCACTTAAACACAAATATTTTTGAACTGTAAATCTTCAACTTTTTTTTATCTAATTATTACTTAATAATTAAAAATTTTCTAAACTTTCAAATAAAGACAAAAAATAATACAAAATCTTCAAATTTTAAAATTAAAATTATATTTTTAACAATATTTTAACTTCATTATATTTCAATTCAATGTTTTTTGCTATCATTTCTCAAAATTTAATAACATATTTTAACTCAAACTATTTCACTACTATTCACAAAGAGAAAAGATATTTGTAACTATAAATTGTACAACTGCTACATAATTGCCCACTATTAAAGAAATACTGTCATTTTTAATTGTATGAGAAATGATACTTACAGTCGAAAGTACGTAATCATTTTGAAAAAAATGAATAAATAGGGGACTCACATGAAAATAATTAATTTTTTAATAATAAATTTCACTTTTGATAAAAAAACTATACGACGTTTGCAAACTTCATGATTGTATGTAATATTTAGAATCGTATATGTTAGAATAGTTTTATCCGAAATACCTTTCTAACGATAGTTTTATCCAATTAGAAAGATCCAGGGCCCTTGCCCAATTAGATCTTTTCCAACTAGCCCAATTGATGTCCTAGTTGTAGCAACAATATTCTTTTTTAAAACCGCACGACATTGATGTCATTTGGAATGTTCAATATTTCACAAACCAATTCGCACCATGGTCCCGACGTGGTTACATACAGCCGTTGCTACTCGTTGGAATTGTTCGAATCTTCATTCAGACAGGGACATCTTTCCGTCTAAACGTGTCTGGGATTGGCCAAGAAGAATATTTTTCCAGTATTTAGAATAGTATATGTTAGAATATTCTTGTTGCCTAAGTACCTCCTTGAATACGTTCTTCGTGACTTTTTTGGAGGTTCTGCTCGGGCCTCTTTCTTTCCATAGAGACACTATCTTGTTCTGCCACAATGTAGCACATTTGGATATATAAGTCCTATTAACACAGAACAAGTATATGTCTCTTTAATTTTGGCTCGATTGTTTCTGTGTGAACTCAACCATAAAGGACAAGTAATTCCATACTGTGTTACAGATCTAATAATCACAAGTATATGTCTCTTCAATTTCTGAAATTCTTCTTGGTGGTTTCTTTTTCAGATTTTACTGTGCATGCATAAGTACAGTTTCACTAGTATTTCCTCTTCACTAAAAGATGTACATCTAAACACGTGCCAAACCAAAACAGGTCATCATTAGTCCTGCTAACATGCCAAATATAGCTTTACAATAACAAAAGCTTTTAACTGGAACAATTAATTTTCTCAATGTGCAGAATCCAGATGCATACATTAGTGGCTTTCAATATAGTAAAAAAAAGTCGAGACACATTTCCCACTGCATGTCTCCCAACTCCAGACTTATTCTCTCAAAATAATTACTTCATAATCTGGATGTTTATAATTCTTGTCATATGGCACTATATAATCATTTGACATATATATATATATATATATATATTTATATGCATATATACATATATATATATTTATATGCATATATACATATATATATATTTATATGCATATATACATATATATATATTTATATGCATATATACATATTTACTAGGGGTTGCCCAACATGCACACAGCTTCTGTCAAACAAGTGCATCGACTAACTTGCACTCTTTAGCCAACGCCACTTCCATGTTTATCGAGTCTCTTGTACTCGACATACAACTCAGGATAGAATGTATTGTACTGATTTGCAGCTGCTTCCTCACACACACATTCATGGTGATTTCCCTTCTCCCAATCTAAAATGAAATCTGCATAATAATCATGGATGCATACAACATACATGTGAAACACCATTGTGGGACGGGGTTTTACAAAGGTACACTATTCAAATTTGTTCAAGGTAAAAACCAATTTTGAGTACATATTGCTTACCCTCACATGCTGGGTCAGATCCTTCACCTCACTTTCAGGGACAAATCTCCAACTGTCATGAACCATTTTAGCATGGTGCTTCACAATCCACGTTATCTTAATATTACCTGCAACCAAAGAGTAAATAGGCTTGGGGTTCGATGGGACATCTTCGATGCCTAAGTCAGAGAAGAGTCTAATATGATTTCTCTAGCCAAATATTTAGCTGATATCATAATCGTACCTGAACTCTACAAATAGAGCTTTGTGATATCTTCGGATAATATTCGATAACTGTCCCATCTGTTATTTGGACCTGTTATTTGAAATTCAAGCGTTAGGGATGATTTATCTTATCTCCAAATGAGCTGATAATCCTTTCATCTCGAAATATTTGAGCAGTTAGTGGTCTGGTTTCATCCAGATTAGGCTCTATGGGATTAGGCCTTGTATTCATTAGCTTATTGGACTATGCCATAACCCAAGCCCATGATAATACCCAATGTGCCTTAGCAGAGGATTAAGCCCCTTCCACTTACCATGTTCACACGAGGGTAAGATATGTCCATCCGGTATTACAGCAGAAATGGGTCCCACCTTTTGGAGCTGATCAAACAGTCTACTTGTCGCTGCCCCACGACATCACTTCCTTGATGGTGGCACTGAAACTAAATCACAAGCCAATGTAATACATACTTTTATACACATCCCTACATATGTTTATTGTCATTCGAGGCTAAACCCTTATTGTAATTTAGAAATATATATATATATATATATATATATATATATATATATATATATATTTGGCATATATATATTCACATACCATCTAGATTAGCCTATATATCTACTTTGGGATAGCGGATGTTCATATCTCAATTGTGAACCACATTGTAACTGGGACGTAACTTAACATGAGTTTACCAATCTAGTTAGACGTTGTCTCATCATGACTTCTAGGCTTCTTACCATCACTCTCCCTTACAACAAACGGAGGCTGTTACGAGTCTTCATCCGTATCTGATGATGTCATTGAACTTGAACTATTTAGACCATAAAAGCGTCTTGTAGGCAATGTATATGGAACATGTATACATTATAAAAATAAAAAGTAGGTGAAAAGTAATAAAAAAATAGAGAATAGTAGTGAGAGTGTTTGAGAGTACCCCAGAGTACTTCGACACCCAAACTAAATAGTCTTTTTTCCAAATGATATCAACATGATTAAAGTTATATGTAAAAGACAATGACCTCCCTGGACCCCCTCTAAGTAACATGTCTTTATCTCTAATTATTGCAATTAATATCTAAAGAGAAATTCTATTTGCAGTTCTGAGTGAGGGACCACATGTGTAGTCCTATTGATGAATAGAAATAAACAGAGAAAAAACATCATTTTAAAAAGGATATTACTGTATGGACTTACATGAACAGTCTCCATTGGAGATTTTATGTAGACTAATTCATATCTAAAACTTTGACTTCACAATGGCCTTGGCAAATCTCCTTAAATATATCTGTCATCATACATACATGGCAATCATTATTAATTTATAGTTCAGTTTCTCACAGCTCAAGTTTTAAGGATGCATACCTGTACGTTGTTTACAAGTAGCATTTTATCTCGACCCATACTTTGTTTATTTTTTAGCCATTTCCAGATTATTTGCTGTGATATGCGTCATATTTGTAAGTAACACCTCATTTAGAAAAATAACCCCCGTCGTTTTCCTAGGCTTGGTCTGGCTTCTAGGCACATATCATGTATAACCTTAAACAACACCACAAACCAACAAATACCATGACACATAGTCTACTGATCAACACTACCATTTTGTCAACCCTTGATATTTTGTGAAAAAAGTCAATAAACAATGTGCTGATGACAGGGGTATATACATGCGCAAGTCATGAGGTTCCGTTTATAGCCCATGGGCGGAGATCTTCGCACCTAAGCACTACCAAAAACTAGTGTTTCTACCAGATGGCTCTAGTTCTTAAACTTGTAGGTTGTAAAATCAATGAGGCTCCCTTCACCCAGCTCACATAATACTGATCCTAAACGTTGTGTATGAGTGATATTTTATAGGCATGCTACCCGCCCCTAGCGGACGAGTAGCCGACCACCTCGCCCTTTACACTTGCACGGGCGGGGCCTGCATATGGACCTCGACACCCAATCCAATCTGGTTGTCGGGCAGACGGATGACCATGCAGACAGTCTGGATTCTGCCAAACAAACCCAGATTTTACACAACCCTTCACCAAATTATCCACAGATCTATCCATCAAATATGCAGGTCAATCATCAAACCATAAATATACAAACATAGATCCAAAAAAATATCACCTTACACCAAAAAAAGCTTTGTAGCAATGCAAGATCATGGCACGGCTATGGGTCTGCATAGAGACCCACATCTCGTAGTGACTATGGTCCTCTTCGCAAACCCAAGGCCATGCTATGGCTTGTGGCTCGGGGCAAAGACCCACAGTCACAAATATTTGTGAGTCTCTTCGCAAATCCACAACCATTCATGGCCTCAACCCACAACCACGTTGTGGCCTGGATGTCTCACAACCTTGAAGAAGAAAAAGCAGAGAGAAGACATTAAGGCTTGATGCTTGCTATGGGGTTGGGGCATCGACGGAGGAGGAGATGAAGAAGAGAGAAGACATTAGGGTCCTGGAGGGAGAGAGGAGAGAAAAGAAAATGAAATTTGGGTTCTTTTATTTTTCTTTTATACTAGGGTATGAAGGATGGGCGGGTGAAACCCGGACTTGTGGGTAGTCCCACCGGCACCCCACACTTGCATACCATTTCTGTTAAAAAGCCCGCCCGCCCGTCCAGTTGGGCAGGCCTGATTGCCCGCTAGGCCCATGTGGAGCAGTGAGTAATGAGTATGTATTGGATGTGGGGCCTGCCCAACAACCCTAATATTTTATGTGGCTGAGTAGCTTAGCTAGCTTACCCATTTGTAATCTTACATTAAAGAACCAAAATAATGAACTGCAATAAATTTAAAATTAATAGTAAAATGATAGAAAACCATATGTTTAATTGCGTGATGGATGAAATGAATTAAAATGTATATATATAAGAACAAAAAATCTACTTACAACCGGGGTTTGGGAAACCTGCGCAACCGGCTCCTACGTGGCAACAAAACGGCGTCTCTGGGTTTTGAAATCAAAACCCCCTAAATTCGTGGTCTTCCACTTTCACATTTCACTTTCACCAATTCTCCCGCTCGATTCAAACCTTTTCCTCTCCCCAATCCCATCATCTTCCCCTTCGTGGTTCAGCAACAACCGAGGTTAGTCTTCTCCGCTTGATTCAGCTCTGGTTAAGCGTCTTCCGGGTTAGTCTTCTCCACCTCTCTTCTCCCCATTCCCATCGACTTCCCCAGGAAGGTGACTTGTTCCTCTAGTGGGTTTTTTGCATTGATTCAGAGGAGGGCCTTTTCTTGGTGTACAAGTATGTCTCTGGTGGAAGCTTACAGCGCCACCTGCGTGGTAAGTTTTGAAGGTCTTTTATTTGGAAATTTGATTTGGATCTGATGAGTTTGAAGTGATTTTGTGACACACGTTTGCAGGGAAGAAGAAGGGCTCAAGAGCTGGTTCTTCACTTCCTTGGTCTGTGAGGTATAAGGTAGCTATCGGGATTGTAGAGGCAATTGCATATCTAATCACAATAATTAAAAGAAAAAAAAACGCTAGCTGTACTTATTTATAAATTACTGAAACTTTGGAACGATCCAAAAAACACTGCACCGTCATTGATATGTGATGAATAAGTGGAAGATAGGCTCTTTATTATTATTATTATTATTTTTTATGAGAAAATAATTGAGTGCTGTGTTGTGTTGTTGATCTGCTCAAACTTTTTTTTATTTTATTGTAACTTTATGTCGGTCAAAGGTGGAAGCTGGAGCTAATAAGCCTTAATGCTTTTTTTGGTTAAATATTTCTGGCCAGGAATTTGAGGGACCAGTGGTGAAGCATGTTCATAGGGTTTTGCCGAAGAATGAGGATCCAAGCTTGGTAAATAGGAACAAAAGAATGCTTAGGCGGCTTTTGGGGACTCTAGAGGTTCGTGCACAACAGTTGCTTTATTTTGATTAGAAACTGACTTACAGTAAAGATATTAGTTCAATCTAAAGGTTGAAACTTTTTGTTACCATTGTTTTATAGTGTTGATTTTTACTTCCAAGTTACTTCATGATTACTTAAAAAAAAAGTTTACTTCATGATAAAACATTTTCAACAATTTCTTAAACATGTGTTGATGATGGAAATTATTGGTATATTTACCGAGCTTTTGTAGAGAACAAGGATGAGTTGAATGATTTTTGTGGGATGTTTGGGCTGGGAGAAACAAATCTATCCGCTTTGAGGATGAGGAAACAACATATGGAGAACGATACAGCTGTTTTGGCGCCAATGAAATTTTTTTTATGTCTTGACAGGATGAGTGGAGTTGTCAAAATTCTTCCAGGTTCTCTCTAGTTGACAGTTTGACATTTTTACAAGTTACTTTCTAGAAGATACATGCTGATGCACCATAAATTATTGATTTGAAACTTCTGTGGTTCAAAATTTTCAAACCTCTTTATTTTTATGAAGAAATACTACAAGGGCAAAAGCTATCGCATTACCAATTTCAAGATGAAATTTGGCCACCTCTTTGGCTTGAGTTTATCCGTAATGTTCAAAAATCCATTCTCAAAAGGGGTTGAAGCACACATGAGCTTTAAACATGGTTGGGCCCTTTGTGATGACGTTGAGAATAAAATGTGTTATTTATCAGAAACCCTAATCCTTTGAATGTAAATCTTCATTAATATCTTTAATTATTTCCATAGATTCATGGCTTCATTAATACTTTAACTGCACTCAGATTCTCTAAAGTCACTGGTTTCATACTTTTAGTAGCCTAAAATTAGTTTGAATTGCACTCCCATAGGTCCTCTATAGTCCTAAGACTTCTTGGCTTTTTAAAGTAAGAATCAGATTATCTAAGAATTGATGGTGAATGAGAAACAAATCTGATCAGAGTTTTCTCACTTGGAACTTTATTCAGATTATCTTACCCAAAAAAAGAAAAAAATTATTCAGATTGACAGACTGAATGGTTGTATCGGAGCTGCTACAAAGCTGTACTTCGGTAGATCTCTTGGATGAAATTGAAATGCTTTTTAAATATCTCTGCTTGATATATTTGTAGAAGTGAAAACTTGAAACGATGAACTTGACATTCTTTTGCAGGCAAAGCCCCTCTTGCAGAAAGGGAAAGGAGCCATTGAAGAGTTGCTTGATCCACAGATCAAATGTACCTTGAAGAATTCGAATCAAATAGCACGAATGATTGAAGCAACAACTCCTTGAAATGGAAGAGGGTTGAATTTGTAAATAGGAATAGGAGTCTATTGAATGATTTGTGTACATATCTTCAATTACCTGTCCCTTTTCTACGAGGGAAAAGTGTAATAGATCTTTTCAAGTTTAGAGTTCCTATGGCTATGAACCTCATTTGATCTTGAAACATGGTTGCATAATTCTAGTTGCCTGTTGATTCAATTTGTTAAACAAAAGGGTTTATGTGAAGTATCAATGATGATATTTATCAGTTCAATCTCTTCTGTTAGCAGGAGAGCCAAACCTACTAATTAATGAGGTTCAAAGGGTTTATGTGAAGTATCAACGATGATATTGCAAAATTAATCTCCACAAACGTTGTCGGGCAAAATAAGTCATTGATTAATGCCAAAACTGCTATAAATTGTAATCTTATATATATATATATATCCTGAATATCATGAACCATGCATTATCGATTGATACAAAGTTGATATCAATATCACCCTCAATGCCAACAGGTTAAAAGTAGTTCTAGAATTTAACATGCCAATAGATTTACGCATTAAAAATGCAATCTGCTTTTAACATGCATTAAGTTACTGTCATCCACAGCAAACCATTACAAAATCTATGAAATACATCCATGAATTACATTCAATACAAAATTACAAATTTCAAATCCATGAATTACATCCATGAATTACATTCAATACACAAAATATGCATTACAAAATCTATGAATTACATCCGCCAAATACATTCAATACACAAACTCCATGAATTACATTCATTGTGCTGGTTGTGATCCGTCCAAGTCAAGTTGCACCGGTTGTAATCCATCCAACCCAAGTTGCATCTGTAATCAATAAATATTTAAATATTTATGTAATATCGATATTACTATTCAAATTTTATAAATTTTAGTGAATTTACACTTTCTTGACTCACAATCACTGTTTCTCAGAACTGGATTTCACTAATGTCAAAAGTTGAGCTGTTTGGAACAAACTGGTGATAAATACTCGTCAAGAAACGGGTTAATATTGTAATTTAAATATTAATATTAATGTGATATTCAAAGTTGGTGTTAATCTTGCATTGAATGGATTTCAATGCATGTATTTAGAAAGACAATGAATACGATAGGTTTAAGTATAAAAAACTAGATCATATCTTAGTAGTTGGCATCAATATCATCATGGGCTCTGTTTTTGAAATCCCACACAAATTTGGACTCTTTCAAACCACATATACTAAACATTTTAATTATTTCACACAAAGGGGAAAAAAAACAAAAGATCATCATGTGGTATTATTTTGGAGAGAAAAGAAGAAGCCCAATATAAGTTATCAATGTTCGTTTCATGATTATTTTACTCTCAATTAACCACATCAAAGGAGTTACTGACTGAATGGTGCCACAAAAATGAAGAAAATATTTTTTAAGGTTTAGAATTGCTAGATAACATACAACACTTTAAGGTCACTGCTTATAGTAGGACATTAAATGTGTTCAAAACTGATATTGACCGTATCTGACTTGCTGAAAATAGAGGTTTCATATTTCCTTAGCACGTACAGAGTTGCCCTGGTCCTCCTCCTACGATGTCTATGTCATCCAGGTTACACAACTTTGTGAATTTATATTCAACGAGGACCTAAATAATCTAAACGAGGACCCACACAAATCTGGACTCTTTCAAACCACATATACTAAACATTTTAATTATTTCACACAAAGGGGGAAAAAAAAAGAACAAAGATCATCATGTGGTATTATTTTGGAGAGAAAAGAAGAAGCCCAATATAAGTTATCAATGTTCGTTTCATGATTATTTTACTCTCAATTAACCACATCAAAGGAGTTATTGACTGAATGGTGACACAAAAATAAAGAGAATATTTTTCAAGGTTTAGAATTGCTAGATAGTTAAGATTTATAATTGCTAGATAAGATATAGTCTACAATCTCATAGAGCTACTACACTAAGCCAAACCAAATAGAACGTGTTGTTGCTAGAGCATCACATGACATGTTCATTACCTGAAGACATCGAGTAGCACTTTCACTATTTGAGTTAATTGACAGGGCTATTTGGTACAATTCCCTTGCCTTTGCGACGTTTCCTTCTTTCCATTCCATCCATCCCCACACCTAAACAACCACAAATCCTAATCACTAAATTAGTTTTCCAGTGGTTCACAAAGTGCTTGAAAAGAAATGGATGGACGCAATTTCTTGTGCTAAATCATTATAACGCACGGAGAAATCAAAATACAAGAACTACTAACAATTAGAATGGAAAAACGAGATCTTACCTGAAGCTAGCCACGGAGACACCCACACAACACAGATTTGGATGAGACACCCACAGAAATGGAAGAAACACCCACACGAAGCTACTTATTCGGAGACACCCACAGAGATGAATGACACCCATGGAGACAGCCACACGAGATGCAGCGTCGCAGACCCAACAATGCCCAGATGGAGATAGCCACACAAGACGCAATGTCGCAGGACCCAGTTCTGATTTCGTCTAAACTAGAAAATGAGAAATTTGAAATTTTCCCTCCCTTCGTTTCGTTTCAATCCCCTCTTTTCTTTTCTTTTTAAATCGGCTGACGTGGCAGTACCACGTCATCCGGTTCCGCGCGGAACCGCCCCAGGCGGTTGTATGTAGAAGTATTGATATATGTTAGGAGTAGAAGCTCAATTGAAAGTATGTGTGTAGTAAAACATGTTTTGACGAATGAGACGTTAGAGTTTCATTGTATTAGATTGATGATAGTTAGGTTGTACACTTAATCTCAGCATTTTGAAATGATGTAAAGAGAAATTTATGATTTGACTTATCATATCAAATTACGTCAATTTATAATTTTTTTATAATATATATATTTTGTAGATGGATCATAATAAAAAGAACGTGCTAACCGATCAAAACCACTAGTTGAAATTTGGAACACTCTACAATTGCGTTAAATCAAGAATATTTATTTAGTAAAAAAAAAAATGAAGAATAATTATTTTGCGGCGTTCACTTTAAACTACTAAAAGTATTATTATTAAATATATATGCACATATCATTAGAATCAAATAACTAAATTATCTCTTCTAACTTATTATTCTTTGAGCTTTAACATTTCAATCTTAAATAAGGGCACTCTCTCTCTCTCTCTCTCTATATATATATATTTTGATACACAACATAATTTCGTCTCATTAATTTTCTAACAAGAAGTAAGGCGTGAAGAGCTTATAAGCAGAATCCACAATCCATAATTTTACGTTTGTTAACTTTTGTTAAAAATAAAATAAAAAAATAAATTAAACCAAACAGTTTTATCTTTGAGTAGTGTTATATATATTTAAAAGTTTACGTATAAGACTCATTCTATTAGTTTTATTTTTATTTTTATAAATTTCAATTAATTTTAAATTTCAAAATTCATAATTCTCAATATTTTATGTAAATTTTTCTGAAGTACATTTAGCATTTAGCATTTTTCTTTATTCTTTATATTTTTGTTTTGAAAAATGCCAATTGTATTTAAGAAAAGCCTACAAAAAACTTATTTTTCCATGTGTTAGTTTGAAAATTATAAAATTTGAAATTCAAAATTTGAATTTAAAAAAAAAAATTAACAAAATGAGTCTTGTACATAAATTTATAGGTACATGTGTCACTACTCTTTTATTTTTCCAAATGTGGGTTTTTTAAATCAATTTAAAAGAAAAAAAATAAAAATAAAAGAGAAAAGTAACTATTCCTTCCGTTTGTTCAATTTATATTTTAAAATATTTTTTAAAATAAAACACACGGCATTCCACCAACGGTAAAACACCGTTTATAAGATGGTGGAAAGACAACAAACGTAGCCGTTCTTTTCATTTTCCAAATTTGAACATTAAAGATTTTGAAAAATAAAGAACAAAATATTCCAGTAAGGGTAAAACAGAAAATCCCCAAATCGTTATTATTTTTTTTAATCAACAAGTACTACTCAACAAGTACTACTTCTCATTCATTCTTAACTGAAACTTGTTCATTACAAACCATCCCTCTGATTCCAATAGAATTAATCCCAGCAAGTCCATCTTCAATCCAGCAGCATTCTCCTTCTGTCTGCAAAACTCTCTTAGCAAGTTCATGAGCTACACTGTTTCCTTCTCTGAAAATAAAGCCAAACTCCCAATCTAATCTTTTAGTTAAAACACCTCTGATGTCTTCTACAATCTGCTCCATTCAAGCACATATGGTAACCTTTTTATTGAGACTTCCGGGGAAATTTCTCTTTATTCCTCCACCTTCGTTGGTTTAGTCTTTGCCCTCGATTTTGCTCAATCGGTGTACTTCTGGTGTGAAACATTGCCTCTCGATTAATAGTTTTGAATGGTAGAGGTGAGTTCTTTGTCTGAGCTGAGGTCGTGAGAATCATTGAAATTAGACGAGCTCGAGCACGAAGTCATTTGTCTGCTCGAATTAAAGATTTACGATATGCACACCTTTTTCTCTCCTCCGTTTTGTCTGCTCAGGGTTAAAGATTTGCGATATGCTCGCCCCTTTCTCTTCTCCTTTTTGGATTGGGCATATGCTTCTTGTTCTTTTGCCTGGTTCTTTCTCTTAGTTAAAGAGTATTCAGCCCACACTCTTTTGTGTCAATGTATTCCTTTGAGTCTACACGATTTTAATGTTTCTTTGTGATCTCAACAGGTCCTCAGCTTGCTGAAATACAAGAAGCCTCTAAAATGATCAAACCCTCTAAAATGATCACAATTCCACCATATAAAAGTCCATAAATCAATTCTGTTAGGGTTTGTTACTATACGCTGGCATTAGCATTGTATTCATTCTTTATTTTATTTTCTATTCAATTATGGATGTACTCTATAAATAGTACAGTCCTTATGTAAATAGAAAGACGTGATCAATACATTTGGGCACTCATCGCTTGGATCCAACATTTTGTTGGTTCAAAACATAGATCGAGCATCGTGCATGCAAACATAGCGGCAAACGTTTGGAAGGATCTCCGTGAATTGCTTCTCCATCCAAAATGCTCCACGCATATTATAGCTTACAAAATCAATTTCCTCACTAATCCAAGACAACGATTTAGTGAGCCAATATTACAACCAACTCAAGAGCTTTTGGGACGAACTAGAGATTTATGAACCAATGATAACCTACACATGTGGTTCGCTCAAGACACTAATGGACTACAATCATCGACACAAGGTTATGCAATTTTTAATGGGTCTTCAAGATTCATATGATGCGATCGAGCTCAAATCCTCCTTCATGAACCTCTTCCCCCCCCTTTAAATCGTGTCCTCTCCTTGGTTTAGCAAGAGGAACAGTGCAGACAGCTTCATGCTTTACCTGTGCCCCTTACTACAGTTGCTCGAGTTCCAGATCAACGCCCAATCGCTTTGTCCCGCAAGGACCGACTCTTCTGTTCGCACTATAATATCTCAGGTCACTCTCTTGAACATTGTTTTAAAGCTAACCCGCATCTTCCCATTTGTGCTCACTACCGCATCCCAAGACACACCAAGGAGAAGTGTTACAAGCTGAATGGTTTTCCTCCCGGACACAAGAACCAATCCAAATCCAAGTTCTCGGCAAATCACTTTTCTCTCGAGCAGGATTAGATCAACCATGGACCACCTCTCTCTCAAGAGCAATATAGTCAGCTCCTTACTTTACTCAAATCATCCTCCAATGCTTCTGGACCTCCAGCCGTGAACCATGTCCATGCTAGCATCTCTAGCACCTCTCCTACGTTTGGTATTTCCTTTTGCAATTTCACAAATGCACACACACAACCCACACACCTCATCACCGCATGGATATCGGACACGGGTGCTACAGATCACATGATCTTTAGACCCCACTTATTTACTCACAACATGACCTCTGTCACTCACTCCATCAAACTCCCCAATGGCCACTCCACAGCAGCTACCCACGTCGGTGATGTGCACCTTTCTACTTCTCTAATTCTCAAAAATGCATTGTGTGTTCCTAATTTTTCATTCAACCTTATATCTGCCAGAGCATTAGCCACTCACTCGAATTGCTGTTTAATTTTTTCATCTACTTCTTGTTTTATCTAGAACCTTTCGTCTTGGATGACGATTGGAGTGGGGATTGCTCTTAATGGCTTATATCCCTCCAGCTACCAAGACACAACACCATTGCCCTGCAACCAACATTTTCTTCTTCTCAAATTTTACATTCGTATAGCACAGATTTTACTACAAACAATTCCAAGTTTGATACATTTACTTTGTGGCACTACCGACTTGGACATAGTTCAATGGCTCAATACATTTTGAATAATATTAATGTTTTCAATTCCAAGCATCACACGGCTTCCAGAATTCCTTGTGAAGTGTGTCCACTTGCAAAACACAACAAATTACCTTTTCCTCAATTTGAGACCAAAGTAACAAAACCTTTTGAAGTTATTTTCGTGGACATATGGGGACCAAATCAAACTCAATCTCATAATAGGCACCAAATATTTCCTTACCATTGTTGACCAATTCACATGTTGCACTTGGGTCTACCTACTCAAGGCCAAATCTGAAGCTCGACTCTCCCTTCAAAATTTCTTCTTCATTGTCCAAACTCAATTTTAGACCAACATCAAAACCATAAGATCCGATAATGGCGCCGAGTTCCAAATGCCATCCTTCTATCAATCTAAAGGGGTAATACATCAACTTACATGCGTTGCCACAACCCAACAAAATGCTTTGGCCGAATGTAAACACCGACATATTTTAAATGTGGCTCGCGCATTGAAGTTGCAATCAAACCTACCCATGAAATATTGGTCTGAATTCATTACCACAGTAGTATACCTTATCAATAGAACCCCTACACCACTTCTCCAATACAAATAACCATTTGAGCTTTTATGCCATCGTAAACCATCATACTCTCACCTCAAAATATTTGGCTGCCTATACTATGCATCCACCCTTGTCCATACACGTACTAAATTTGACCCCCGAGCTCGTCCATGCATTTTTCTTTGCTACCCTTATGGTGTCAAGGGATACAATCTCCATGATCTTAATACCAAACACATATTCATATCTCGCGATGTAGTCTTCCATGAAGATTTTTTTTTTCCATTAAAACAAACCACCAATATCACTTCCCCTGCCCCATTTTCTACCCCACAGCTACCCACCACACATACCCCCCATTACCTCCACCACTTCTGCCCCCTTCAATTCCTCAAAATGATCACAGCCATTTAGAATTCTCATATCCTGACCCAACCACCACTAATACCCCACCCCCCAATCTTCTCCTCTCACTACTCCTACAACCCCACCTCCATGCCGCTCAACTAGAACAAGAAAAGCTCCAGCATACCTTCATGATTTCCACTGCCAACAACCTACTGCCTCACTCCAGTCAACATCCATGATGAAAGCTCCTGGTGCTCACATCACTACAGGTAAGACTCTTCCCTTTCCTCTTTCTTCCTTCTTGTCCTATGATTATCTTTCCCCTACATTCAAAGCTTTTACAACCTCCATTTCCCTTCACATCGAACCCTCTTCCTACACCCAAGCTGTCAAATTACCTATTTGGTGCAAAGTAATGGAACAAGAACTAGTTGCTCTCGAGTTAAATGAGACCTGATCCATAGTTGATCTCCCTCTTGGCAAGAAGCTAATTGATTGCAAATGGATCTACAAATACAAATTTCATGCCGATGGGACCATTGAAAGAGCTAAGGCTCGTTTGGTCGCCAAAGGTTTTACTCAAAGAGAAGGGATAGACTTCCATGACACCTTCTCGCCGGTCACCAAGCTCACTTTTATCCATTGCATTCTTTCTGTTGCAGCCATCAAAGGATGGGAACTTCAGCAATTAGACGTCAACACGCCTTTTTGTATGGTGAACTCGATGAAGAAATTTACATGAAGCCTTCCCTTGGTCACTATGCTGCAAAAACTAACAAAGTTTGTCACCTTCAAAAGAGCCTTTATGGTCTTCGCCGAGCTTCCAGACAGTGCAATACCAAGTTGTCCAAACAGTCCAATACCAAGCTGATTTCAACTGATTTATCAAGAATACAAGAAGCTCATTTGCTGCATTGCTCATCTATGATGATGACATTATCTTAATGAGCTTAGATACACATTCAAATTCAAGATCAAAACTCTTGGGCCACTTAAGTATTTCCTCGGCATGGAAATCGCACACTCCAACAAAAGCATTCAGCTTTGTCAATGCAAATTTGCTTTGGATGTATTATTTGAAGTAGGCTTTCTAGCATCTAAGCCATCCCCTTTACCCATGGAACCCAACATTATGCTAAGCAAAGATGAAGGAGAATTTTTTCATGATCCTACCTTGTATTTGAAACTAGTGGGAAAATTGCTCTACCTCACAAACACTAGATCAGATTTAAGCTACAGTGTTCACTTGCTTAGCCAATTCATGGAATCCCCACGGCTTCCTCATTAAAATGCTATTATTAAAGTCCTTATATATCTCAAAGGCACACCGGGACAAGGTATATTTTTTCCAATAGCCTTCACCTTCGGTCTTGTGGCTTATTCCTATGCTAATTGGGGAAATTTTCAAGACCAATGTTTTGAATACCGTACCGGATGCCGTACCGGTCAAGGCACTGAAACGAAATATTTCGGTACCGGTACCGTTTCGTGTACCGTTTCGGGATAGTCGATATATGAATAAATTATATATAAATGTATATATATAAATTATATTTCAAAATAATAGTCTATATATGAATAAATTATACATAAATATATAAATTATAAATAGTCTAGTTTAAATTGGAGGTCAAAAAATGAGTTTATAACTTAATCTTGCCAGGGGATGTTGAGAATACAGAAAGCTCATCCCTTTAAAATGATGACAGTTCCATCAGATAAAAGTCCATAAAGCAATTCTGTTAGAGTTTGTTACTATGCGTTGGCATTAGCATTGTATTCATTCTTTATTTTTTTTCTATTCAATTCTGGATGTACTTTATAAATAGTATAGTCCTTGTGTAAATAGAACGATGATACATTTGGGCACTCTGTTTCTAGCCTTCTTCAACCTCTATTTGCTGCCTTTAGGCTCTTCGTATACTACTGTTATTATAGTTATCTGGCAGTGAGAAGCACCTCAAAGATTTCTCACAGCAAGGCAGAGCCACTGCGATCGTTGGTCTCCAAGGCCTCTACAGGTTATATGTAAGTGAAGGTGATTGGGGGGGGGGGGAATTTTACCATTAATGATTTGCAATGTATCTTTAGTTTTGTTTTTTTCTCTATATCTTTAAATAAATTCATATTTGAAACAAATGCATTCATTGTTTTTCTTTTTCTTTTCCCCCAATCTTTCTAGTGAAAACTGATTCATATATGTTTATAATTCTTTTCTAGTTTGGCTCTTGGCTAGGAATATTTAGCCCAACCGCACCCTTCAATGAGAACATATTCGTTGAGTCCATATGATTTTGAATTTTTCCTTGTGATCCTAGTATCCTACTAGGTCCTCAGCTATCACGCAATGGGACTCATCGAGATTATTCAACATCATGTGCATGATTTGGCCACTGTTGGTTATCCAGTTAAGAGTGTGAAATAACCATGCTTCAGTGGCTTCCATCATGCTTGTTCCTGAAATTGCGTACAACATTATAAGTGAAAGTAATAGGAGGGTTACCTTGGCATTAATGATTTTCCCTAGTTCCTTTCCTTCACCACCCCTAAACCTCTGTGTTTGTATGTGAAATGAATGCAGCCATTGTTTTAATTTTTTACTCCAATTGGTCTAGTGAAAATTGATTCGTTGTATGCTTATAAATCTCCTCATGGGAAGATTCCAATTGGTAAGCTTCCTTGCAACATAATCCTTTTTGCCTCATTTGGTAAATTATTTTCCATATAGTAGTAGTGTTTTTATGGTGACTACATATTTCAATTACTTAAGGCTTTCTTATTCGTTCAGGTCAGTCTGTTTTATCAGAATATTTGCTTTGATCTAGATTAGTAGAAAAGTAGATGTTGAAAATGTGGTAGGTAACCAATAGAGAAATCTTGAGGAATGGCCCATCCATTAAATTGAGAATAGCAGTCCTCCTTTCACATGGCGACACGTAGGCGATTTATTGTGTTTATTCTACATTTGCATACACCCGATCAAAGGATCCATTACACCCCTTCGTCCTCACTCATATGCCTCCCTTTGAACTTTTTCCACTCCATCCTCGACGGGCTCAAGATCTCAACACTACTGCCATCCTGCACGGCGCTTGACCCAGACTTCACCTTTTGATGCCCCTCGAGCTACGTTAGCATCGAAAAACCCTCTCCCAAGCTCCAAGAATGCAACAACCTACACTGCTCGCCGTAGCCACAACTCCCCTGAACCCAATATTTACAAATCTTGGAAACTCTCTTCGACTTCCTAACCATTCTACTATTTGCACCGTGGCCCCACGTCGAACCAGTGTAATTTTCCCTGGTCCAGAGGCTCGATGAGTCGTCAACAAAGTCGTGAGCTTGACTGGAGAAGGAGTCGTTGGAAGGCGGAGGTGGCAATTCTCTATGTAGAAACGAACATGGGTGGCGAGTGCAATTACCAGCCCGCCAATGGAAGTAGACCTTTTGGTTCTTGGGATCCACGGGCCCACCCAGCCGTTAGAACACAAGCTTGTTGCCATTGTCTAAGTCCATAGCTTAAATTCCCAATCTTTGACTTATCAATTTGATCCAATTATCTACTTTTCTGTCTTAGAGTTTGTTACTTTTTGGAAATGAGAAAGAGATAGTGACAGTGGGATGATAAAAAACTGTTTGTCTTTGAGTATTTTGGATAGGAAGTAGAAAATCTAAGTTGGAAGAATCGGGGGATGAGTAATGTAATTTGAAAATATCAAAAAACCTAATTTATCTCTCCCTTCTAACGTGTGTACGTAAGAGATATGTTTTGAGAATATTAGAATCAGAAACCCTAATTTTTTTTTTCTATTTTCCGGAATCTCTCTCTCTATCTAGGGGTGGAAAGAATTAGATGGTGGTGGTGGAACCTTGAAAGTCTTGGTCATTGGGCAGTGGGCTGGGTGGCACAGCAAGGAAGTGGGCAGTAAGTGCACCAAGACGAAGAAAAGAAATCATGAGTAGCCTTGGAAATCGAATATGTGAATTGCTTGTGATTCTGTGTGGTGAGGTCTAATGGGTTTATTGTGTTTTTTTCTATGGGTTGTTGTGTGAATGGAGGGCTGCTATTCTCAATTTAATAGCCAGACCGCTCTGCAACTGGCCTCTAACCAATATATTGCTTGCAGAGTTCAACAATCCTTAAGCTATATTGTGCCACCTATTTGTCTCTTATTGACGGGGTATTGGGCCGTTATGTACTAGAATGTTGAAGATGATGCCATTCCTGATTGCACTGCTATGACTTTTTATATGGGTTAAAAAAAGTCTTAAGAACCAATTATCATAATTTGTTTCATGTTTGGTGATTCTCTATCATAGAATAGCTCTAGCTAGTTCCTTTTTGTTATTGTTGAGGTATAAGAGTTGTTTCTTTATTGCCTTTTTTTTTTTGAACAATATCATCTTCATTCAACTCATAAACACATAGGATGAAAGCATGAGGGAAGTCCCCCCAACATAATGCTCTCTTCAAAGAGTTTAAGAGCATCCTTGGCTAATACATGAGCCAAATATTCCATCTCTAGGAATAAAATTCAAAGACCACTTCTCAAACTTCGTCAGTAAACCTTTGACATCAGTTAATAGCATCCTAGCTAAGTTCCATTTCTGACTTGGGCTGTTGATTTCCAGTACTACCTACTTTGCATCACCTTCTAGTATGATGTGGTTGAAACCCATCTGTTGTCAAAGAATTACAGCTTTTAATGCCCCAAAGGATTCATCCAAGTGAGCATTAGGAAATAATTCTTTTAGTGATCACCTTCTCAGAGTGCTTTTGTGCTTGGGAGATTGATTTTAGACAACATTATTGTGGCCTACGAAGCAATGCATTCGATGAAGAACAAGATGAAGGGCAAAAAGGAAGGGTATATGCCCTCAAACTGGATATGAGTAAGCCTATGACTGGATTGAATATGGTTTCATGGAAGTTGTTTTGCATAAAATGGGGTTTGATAAGGAGTGGATTGATCTTGTTATGCAGTGTGTGAGCACACTGAACTATTCTATCTTGATTAATGGAAGTCTACAGCATAGGTTCTTTCCCTCGAGGGGGCTGAGATGAGGGGACCCATTATCCCTTTACCTCTTCATCCTTTGTTCAGATGTTCTTGGAAATATGCTAGATAAAGCTGAGTAGGAGGGGTTCATTTCAGGATTTTATTTTGCTAGAGGAAGTTTACTTGTTAACCATATCTTTTTTAAAGATGATAGCTTGCTTTTTTGTAAGGCTATTAGCATTGGAGTGGAGCAGACTCTATAGAACCCTCAAAGCCTATGAATCAGCTTCTAGTAAGAGACTCAACATGGACAAAACAACCATTTACTTTAGCAAAAATACAAAAGCAGTTTGCAATGTTTCAACATTGGAAACCTCCCGAGAGCTCTGGCGATCGTGGAGGCTGGTTACACCCTGTCCTACTACAGGTTCAAAACTCTTCCATAATGGAGGAGTCTATAGAAGATTTATGCAAGCGAATGTCCCTATCGCTACAAGAGAAAGAGGAGGTCTTGGTGGAAGAGGATCTACTCGAGGATACTAAACAAAGGGGAGAGCATTGTCTTTTGGTGTCCCTCCTCACGGAGAAGCACTATAACCGCGAGGCTTTTAAGCAGACTCTGCGAAAACTATGGAGACCAGTCAAGAGGATTTGGTTCAAGGAGCTGGGCTCCAAATTGATCCTGGTAGAGTTCGAAGAATAGAGGGAGAAGGACAGGGTGCAACGTGAAGGACCATGGTCTTTCGACAGGCATCTTGTTTTGTTGCAACCTTATGCAGGAAGCTTACAGGCCAACAAAGTTAAGATAACTCAGGCTTCCTTTTGGATAAGAATGTATGACCTTCCGCTGGGTGCCATGAACGAGAAAGTAGTGAGGAAAATTGGAAACAACATTGGCACAGTCGAAGAGCTCAATATCGAAAAGGATAAAGTTGCGTGGGGTGAATTCATCAGAGTCCGTGTCAAGTTGGATGTCACCAAACCATTGTTACGAGGTAAATGCATTACACTACCATCACTTGGTGCTTGCTGGGTTCGATTCATGTATGAAAGGCTCCCAACCTTCTGCTACATTTGTGGTGTACTGGTACACAGTCACAAAGATTGTGAAGAAAAGAACAACACGAAGGAACCTATGAAAGAAGAGGAATACCCTTTTGGTCCTTGGTTGAGGGCCGGTGCCTCGTATACCAACCACCGTAATCAGCAGGCTGAGCAAGGCCAGGAGGAACCGGTTCATCCTCCCAGACCAAATCCCATTGTTAGTGCAACAAATCCAGGCAAATCAGGTCCCCACTCTGTTCCTAACTTTTTGGGCAGTACGTGTGGGATAGCAGTTCATGACACTGTGCCAGTTGAAGTCAACACCAAAAAGGCTACAAGGGCAGACCTCCATGCTGAGTTAGTGGAGGTAACAAAAGTCTTGCATTGTAGCTTAGATGGACTAGTAGGCGGTATGGTCTCCCTGCAGGAGGAAAAGCCAAAAGATAAGGAGGCGGACTCAGGCATAATACCCACCTCTCTGACAGAGATTGACCCAAAATTTTCTATGCAGGACAAGAACCCCCAAACCCTGATCGAACTGTCCCAACTTAAGTCTGGGGGTATTAAGGAACAGTGTAATAAGAGTAAGTGGTGTAGACTAACCAGAAGGACGGGGAAGGAAAATAGTCCCTGTGATCTTAAATGCTCCCTGTAAAGACAAGCACCAAGGAATGAGCATTTTGAGTCCGGGTCCTTACCTAAAGCCAAGCAACAAAAGGTTATGGGCCTGGAAGGGAACCAAATGTCTAGAGCGGCGGCGGCTGAACTTCAGCCCCGCCGAGCACTATGAAACTCCTAAGTTGGAATTCATGGGGGCTTGGGAACCCTCGTGGAATTCGTGCCCTTTGAGATCTAATCAAGAAGGAAGTTCCCAACATTTTGTTCCTACAAGAAACAAAAGTTAAAAGTAGAACTATGGAGAAGATTAAGTTCAAACTTGGCTATCAAAACTGCCTAACTGTGGACTGTGAGGGGAGAAGTGGTGGGCTAAGCCTAATGTGGGGACATGAGGTTGACTTAACTATTCGAAGTTTCTCCAAGAATCACATTGATGCTGAAGTAAAAGACAGTAGAGGACAGCACAAGTGGCAGTTAACTGGGTTTTATGGGCTACCAGAAACTAGTAGAAGGGGAGAATCATGGGATCTACTGAGACTGTTAAAATCTGAAGCCTATGATCACTGGTTGGTAGTTGGTGATTTTAATGAAATTACAAACAGAATTGAGAAGAAGGGTGGAAATGATAGATCAGAATCCCAAATGGAAAGTTTTCGAGTAGTAATTGATGAATGTGCCTTGCTTGACCTAGGTTTTGAAGGTTCCATCTTCACCTGGTGGAACAACAGGGAAGGGTATCATGCTATTTTTGAAAGACTAGATCGAGCTCTTGCCATTCATGCATGGTCTCAATATTTCCCTTTTTCAAAGGTGGTTCACTCTATAGCTGCTTATTCAGATCATGTTTCCCTAATCCTGAACACAGATGGTATTCCTCCAAGATTTAAAGGCCATAAACCTTTCAGATTCGAAGCAATGTGGACTGAAAATGAAGAATGTGAGATGGTAATTGAAAGGGTCTGGCAGACAGAGGGAAGCAATGGAACCAGAGATGATATCATGGGGAAACTTTTAAAATGCAGCAAAAGCCTAGTAAGATGGGGCAGACAGAACTTTGGGGATGTGCAGAAAGGATTGCAGCAGGCAAGGATCAATCTTGAAAAAAGGCATAAGGAAGCTGAGACAACAGCTAATCCAGCAGCTCTTCAACAAGCTAGAGAGGAACTCCAAGTCTGGATGGAAAGGGAAGAAATACAGTGGAGGCAAAGATCAAAAGCCCTTTGGCTCAAAGCTGGAGATCAGAATACAAAATTTTTCCATAATCAAGCAAACCAAAGGAGGAAAAAAAATACCATCACTAGACTAATGGATGAATCAGGAGAATGGCAAGTAGCAGACAAGAGGGATGAACTCATCTTAAGTTATTATGAAGATATCTTCAAATCAGGGGAACAAAATTTCAACCTGGACTTCCAATCATCCCTGCAAGGCAGAGTGACAGCTGAAATGAATGAAGAACTCACCAAGGATTTCAATGCTGCTGAAGTGGAAGTTGCTCTCCATCAAATGAACCCCACCTCAGCCCCTGGTCCTGATGGTATGGCCCCTATATTCTACCAAAAATACTGGCACATAGTTGGTAGTTCAGTCTCTAAGGCAGTTCTAAATGCTCTGATAGGGTCAGTTCCCCGATGCCATTAATCACACTTTTATAGCACTTATTCCAAAGGTCAAAAATCCTCTCAAAGTAGCTGATTATAGACCAATTAGCCTATGCAATGTAATCTACAAATTGGTCTCCAAGGTCTTATCTAATAGGCTAAAAATTTTCTGCCCAAAATCATCTCTATTTCTCAAAGTGCTTTTGTTCCTGAAAGAGCAATATCTGACAACATCTTGGTAGCTTATGAAATGATCGACTTCCTAAGAAGAAAGAGGAAAGGAAAAACAGGATTCATGTCCCTCAAGCTCGACATGAGCAAAGCCTATGATAGGCTTGAATGGCATTATTTGGAAGGTGTTATGCACGAACTGGGATTCTCTAGCAAATGGATTCAACTGGTGATGACCTGTGTTAAGACTGTGTCCTTTTCCATCCTTATTAATGGTGTTCTAGTAGGTCCTATTCACCCAACCCGAGGTATAAGGCAAGGAGATCCATTGGCTCCCTACCTTTTCCTGTTGGGGACCGAAGGCTTCATCTCTCTACTGGTTCAAGCTATTGCTCGAAACCTGATTAAGGGAATCAAAGTGTGCAGAGGGGCTCCTGTGGTGAACCAACTTCTGTTTGCAGATGACAGCATCCTTTTCTGCAAAGCCACAAGCAAGGACAGCAGAGGGGTGCAAAAAGTCCTTGAGTTTTATGAAAGGGCATCTGGGCAGAAAATCAACCGAGGAAAGACAGCTTTGGTTTTTAGTAGGAATGTTACCCCTTTTAAATAACAGCAACTACTGTCTTCTTGGGGCATTTAGGAATTCCAGAATTATGACAAATACTTAGGCCTCCCTCCAATGGTTGGAAAAAAACAAGAAAAGGGCTTTCTCAGATATCAAGCACAAGGTCTGGTCTAAGCTCTAGCAATGGAAGGGGAAACTTCTATCCCAAGGGGGAAAAGAAACCTTGATTAAGGCAGTGGCTTTAGCAATCCCTACTTATGCCATGTCTTGCTTCAAACTCCCTCTATCCCTCTGCAATGAACTTGAACAAATGATGGCTAATTTCTGGTGGGGGCAGAAAGAGGAAGAGAGGAAAATCCACTGGGTAAGCTGGAAGAGGATGTGTGAAACCAAGAGTGATGGTGGCCTGGGCTTTAAGAATCTGAGACTGTTTAATGAAGCTTTACTTGCCAAACAAGGGTGGCGGCTAATGCAACAATGTGATAGTCTAGTTCATCAAATTTACAAAGCCAGATACTTCCCCAATACAAGTTTCCAAGAATCAAGCCTTGGTCACAGCCCTTCTTTTGCTTGGAGGGGCATATGGTCAGTAAAAGACAAGCTTATATAAGCCTGCAGATGGAGAATTGGTAATGGCTCGACTACAAGGATTTGGGAAGACTACTAGATCCCTGGTTTCAACAACATACAACACGTGGGCATTCCAAATGGGGCAAATAACTAGAAAGTTAAGGAGCTAATTGACTCAGACACCGGATGGTGGGATGTGCAGAAAGTAAGAAGACTGCTACTCCTGACCCTGCAGATGCAGTGCTCAAAATCATTCTTAGTGCAACAAACCATGAGGACAAATTAATATGGGATAAGGATAAAAGTGGTTGCTTCAATGTGAGGAGTGCCTACAAGTGGTTCAGAATGCAGGCTAGACCTATAACAGAAGGTGAAAGCTCCTCAAACAACCACAACAAAGAACTTTGGAAGCTAATATGGAGAATGAAAGTGCCCCCCAAGGTGAAGGTATTCGCCTGGAGAACCTGCATTGAAGCCCTCCCCACGAGATGCAACCTGAATGTAAGGAAGGTAGTTGAAGATGAAACATGTCAATTGTGCTTCCTCACATGTACTGTTTCAATGTAACATGCTTCCTCACATGTGGGCTAAGCTTCTACCACAACTTCACACAGAGGCTCCTCCTAGTGACATCAGGGAGTGGATTTATAGAGTACAGGCATCATGCAGCAGTGAGGCACTTGAGTGGCTTTTCATGATAGCTTGGGCATGCTGGTACCGTAGGAACCTATGGATTTTCGAAGAAAAACAACTCTCTCCCGAGGAAGCCATTAACTCAGCCCTCTCACTCCATTGGACCTTCAAAGCCTCTAAAGATCTAAATATCAACAAAGCTAGGAAAATTTCCCAATGGCAACCCCCTCCACAAGGCTCCATAAAACTCAATGTTGATGGGGCAGTTTTTCATGCTGAGAACAAAGCAGGAGTTGGAATCATTGCCCGAGACTGGGAAGTTAAAGTCCTCATGGTAGTAAGTCAAAGAGAAGAAGCGGTCATGGAACCTCTGGAAATTGAATTACTAGTGATTCTAATAGGCCTACAGTTCAACATCTCCCTTGGTCAACCACCCCTATGCATTGAAACTGATTCCCTGCTGCTGGCTAAAGAGCTTTCTAGCTCTAATCCCTCAAACGCCAGCTACGGTAACATCATAACTGATATTCAAGAGCTTAAGGGCAGGTTCCTTAGTTGTTCTATTAATCATATCAATAGAGAAGTAAACCAGGCTGCTCACAAACTAGCTAGATTTTCAAGGAATGTACCAAAAACTTTTGTATGGTGGGAGTCTGTTCCCGAATGTGTTCTACCAGTCCTGTGGACTGATATGCATCTGTAATACTCTTTTGCTTATTAAATGAGAAGTAGTATTAATTCCAAAAAAAAAATAAAATACAAGAGCAGTAGCTGCTAAGGAGGCTATTTTATCATCTGGAAGCCAAGTCCTACTAGAAATATCTGGGGCTACCTGCCTATGTGGAAAAGCAGAAATTGAATGCATTTAAGCCTGTTTTGGACAGCATAAGGGCATGGATGCAGAGCTAGAATGTGAGGTTTCTATCCGGGGCTCGTAAGGAGGTGCTTCTAAAATTTGTTGTGCAAGCCATAACCACCTACTGTATGAGCATCTTTAAACTCCCAAAAGAAATTTTGAATGCCATCAATAGATTAATGTAGAACTTCTGGTGGGGTACAAAAGGGGATAGATCCAAAGCCAAATGGATTCCATGGAAAACTCTTGGCAAGTCTAAAGAGGTGGGAGGTCTTGGCTATAGATACTTTGAGAAGTTTAATGTTGGTCTTTTAGCAAAGCAAGGGTGGAGACTAAGTCCAGTAGCCTAATACTCTTGCTGCAAGAGTGTTGATAGCAAAAGAGTTTTACAAGTCTGATTTTTTGAAGGCTAAGGTAGGAAGTAACCCTTCATTCCTATGGAGGAGATTCACTTCAACTAGGGAGGTGTTATCTGAAGGCTTATTCTAGAGTATTGGAAATGGTGACTTAGTCATGGTTTGGCATGATAAATGGATCCCTAGACCCTCTTCTTTCAAAGTACAGTCTATAAGGCATGGTTTGGATGAGTCTTCGAAGGTAAGCTACTTGATTGATCAGCAAAAAGGAGAGTGGAAGGTGACTTTTTTGTAGGAGGTTTTTGATCTAGAAGAGGCAGGTAAGCATCACTAAGGCAGTGGATAAACTGTCCTGAAGATGCACTGGTGATGGCAAGTTTCAGTTAAGAGTGCCTATCACTTACTAGGAGATATAGGCTTGTGGTCAAGGTCAATCATCAAATGGACCCCTAAAATAGAAAGTTTGGTCCTAGATTTGGAAACTAGGAGTCACTAAGGCAACTAGAATGTTGATATGGAGAGCCTGCCATTAGTCCATCCCTACTAAACTCAATCTATTTAAGAAAAGGATGGTCGATTCCTCACTCTATCT
This sequence comes from Cyclocarya paliurus, assembly GCA_029856935.1. Classification (NCBI taxonomy): domain Eukaryota; kingdom Viridiplantae; phylum Streptophyta; class Magnoliopsida; order Fagales; family Juglandaceae; genus Cyclocarya; species Cyclocarya paliurus. The sequence continues at coordinate 32,253,419 of CM056947.1, read as the reverse complement.
AGTGTGTCAGTAGGAACCAAAACCTGTAATACATGCACTGTGGTTTTGTTGCTTTGTCCAAGGTGTGTGGGGCATTAGCTCAAGGAAGTTACAAAATGTAGTGGTCATGGAGGGTGCTTTTAAGCAATTGCTAGCTCACTTGTTTCAGTCCTGGACAAAAATGACACTGAAGAATTTGCAACCACAGTTTACCAGATATGGAAGAGGTGGAACAAATTGGTTGTTGAGAATAAGTTTTGCAATCCAGGTAAGGTAGTCAAGAATGCTTTTCAAGTTGTGTCAGACTACAAGGATGTTAACTTGGTGCTGGATGATGTTCATGCAAGACCAAGGCAGAGTGTTCCATTCTGGAGTGCCCCACCTTTGAAAGTGTTTAAAGCTAACTGGGATGTAGTTGTGGATAGTATTTCGTGTAAAATTGGTGTTGGAGTAGTGGTTAGAGACTGGGAGGGCAAGGTAGTCACAAAACTTCTATTAATCAAGATAGAATAGTTCACAGTGCTCACACACTGCACAACCAAATCAATCCACTCCTTGTCAAACCCCATTTTATGCAAAACAACTTCCATGAAACTCCATTCAATCCTCTCATAGGCCTTGCTCATATCCAATTTAATAGGCATATACTATTCCTTTTTGCCCCAAATCTTGTTCTTCATCAAATGCATTGCTTCATAGGCCACAATAATGTTGTCTGAAATCAGTCTCCCAGGCACAAAAGCACCTCTGACAAGGGGACCCATTGCTTGTTTATTGCCTTTCTTGTTTAAACAAGAAATTTTTCATGTTTCATTTACTGGAGATGATGCTATTAAGGTTTTTTTCAACCTAATTCTTGTTTGGGTTGATGGTTTATTCTCTCTCTATCTCTTTATGTTTTTTATTAGTGAAAAATTAAAATTTTCGTTTGTTCTTCAGAGATTACCTTCAAAAAGTAGAGTGGTACCTATATATAATCAAAGAATTGCATAATCAATACTTCTATGATTTTGTTTTTTGTTTATATTCATTTTGATTCAGCACTATCAAATGCTAAATGCTTTGTTTAATTGTTGTATTTTATCTTTTTTACCAATTTGGAAATTTGTTTACAAGTGGATTTATCATGAACCCATGCCTATGAACTTTATTTTTCTTTCTATCTAACAACCCCTACGGGTTGGCTCAAGTGGTAAAGGCCTTAGACTTAAGGGTTTGCTTCCCCTTAGGTCTAAGGTTCAAATCTCGTTGGGTGCAAACAATCTCTAAGGGCCATCGAACTGGAGGATTTTTTCTTGAAATTGCCAGATGTGTACTTGTGGAAAACTCCTTGTCGAGGGCCTGTGCACTCCTGGGATTAGTCGAGACGCTGTTTCCGGACACCAAGTGCTAATAAAAAAAAGACCCTTCCATTTGAAATATACATTGTTAGAGGCATAACCCTGCATTAGAGCTAGGCCTGAACAAAAAAGCCGTTTAATTGACCCGGCCGAAATTTCGACCCGACCCGACTCGAAAAAGGCCGAACCGTTTAGCTGAAAAACGGAACCGGAATTAACCGTAACCCGTTTGCTTTTTAATCGGGTAATACCCGATACCCGTTTGTAGCCAATTATATCCATCGCAGATCTCACTCTCGTTCTCTTCCTCACAGATCTCACTCTCTCCAGAGAACCCTAGCGTCCTCGGTAATGGCAATGCTTGAAGAAACCAAAACTGAGCTAGTGTACTAGCTCGGTAATGTTGTCTATCCTTTCCCACGGTGAGTATTAGTCGACTCCCCCCCTCCCCCTCGCCCTCTCCCTCTCTCTCTCTCTCACACACACACACATATATGTTTATGATTTAGTTAACATGTTTTAGCTCGTTTGAGGGAAAAACTATTCTGGGTTTGCATGCTTCTTAAGATTTGATTTGTTTTGGTGTAATGTTTCTCAGCATCTTTGATTCATGGGTTTTAACTCGTTTTTTGAGAGGGGATTTCTTCGTTCCTTTTGATTATGGACTCTATTTCCTGGATTTCTCAGTTTATTTATGGATTGTTTTTTTTTTCCTTTTCCCTATTGCCGTTTTTTCTTGTGGTGAAAGTATGGGTTTCCTAGTGAACTATCTCGGTATGTTTCTTTGTAATTAGCCCGACAGCAACAGAACACAGAGAAAAGTAGAAATATCTAATTACCTCAAACAATTATGACCGCTTGTAGAAATAGAGTAACATTCCCTTCAAATCAAGTCAAATCAAGGAACCTAAATTAGAGTTGCTGGGGAAAACTCTAGAACTCACAAAGCCTTTTGACTATGCGTGAGATTTGCTTTAGGAACCTAAATTAGATCAGATCATCCAACTTTATATGTGAATCTTCTTCCTTGGCATCCCATGCAGCAGTTAAGCAAAACTTCCCATCTTTTGAGTTAATTCAAGCTGCTGATCAAAGTCATTGCTGGTAGTATATTTGTTAACAAGTTATATTGCAATTTTGCTTGAAAAAATATATGTTGTAGGCCTGGAAATATTTTTACTTTGGTGTTTTCCTTTTTGATAGTTATTAAATATTATTTTTCTTTGGAGTTTGCCCAAAATAATTCTCCTTCAAAGCTAGAATAACCCCAACTTAATCTGTTATTGACATATGTATATATTGTGAGGATTTACTCGTGTATTGATACTCAGCTTTTTCAAGCAAACTCACTTATGGTTTGTCCCATGTTCATAGAGCAAATGGAACATGATTGTGGGGCTCTACACTTATGGTTTGTCCTTGGCCACAGTGGAAATGGTTAGAAACCTATCCAGAATCCATGATTGTCAATAGCCTAGGACTCGGATTGGCCCTGCTTTGTGGCATTGTAATATTGACATTGTTTAGAATTCATGTACTTAGATGTCAAGTGCTCTATTTGAAGTTTCAAGTCTGTATTGCACACTTCTCTCTTCAAAGTTTGAAGGAAATTAATTGTATTGCTGACCCATTGCTAATTCAAAGACTAACTATCATGACAGATTCTGGAAACTGACATCATTTGCTAATTCAAACATTATCATGACAAATTAAAGATGTTTGAATTTGAAGCTCTTTCGACGTTTTCAGCAAAACATCTTTCATCTTTTGCTGTTGAGTTCCAGTACATTGAAAAAAAAATGCTGTTGAGTTCCAATACATTGAAAAAAAAAGAGAGGAGGAAAACGGGTTGGGTCGGAATACCCGTTCCCGCGACAAATCGGTTCGGCCAAACGGTTGAACGGAACCTGTGCTGTTTCGGGTCGGGTCGGAAATGCATATTTCGGGTAGGGCCGGGTCGGATGAACAGTCCTAATTAGAGCATTGGTATTAGTGTAACCAAATACAAATGGAAACATATTTAGCTAACAATCCCACTTTTTCTATTGCATTGGATTAGCAATATGTGAATTTTTTGTTTATTATGAACAATGTTTCTACATATTTCCAGAGGTATAGTTCACCCTTCATATTTTATTTTATCACTTTTTCTCTCTTTTCCCACTTGCTCTCTCTCTACCAATGACTTTTTTTTTTCTCTCACCCTCTCTCTACCAGTGTTTCTACATTTATTCTGGACTTTCTTTATATTGCCTATAAATTTATTTTATAATTTCAATTTTAAGATATCACAGTGTATTATGTTTGTGGGTGTTAATTGCGAAATATATAAGAAAATAATTTAAGGGAAAAAATTAATAATAATAAATATTATTACTTTGGCTAATATATGAAGAATCTAATGTGGGAGTCTTTCTTGAATAGCAAAGGTAAAAAATAAAACAAGTGATTTTGCATTTTACATTTGGCTACACTAATGCCAATGCTCTTAATATGGAGTTAGATTACTTGGAGCAATGACTATGGGTTTAAATATTATTTCAAACTCATGTTATTCGGAATTTGCATGAACCAAAACTTGGAAAACTATAAATTAAACCAAGACTTATCTTAGATTATTGAGAACAAAGACTTTGTTATGATGAGTGTGTATGCGAGTTTTTCAATGATCGTTCCTAATGCTTTATAGAGTTACTAGTAATATTGATCATCCGTTCATCTTATTTTAGTTCATCTACTTTCAGTGATGGTTCCTAATGTTTAATTGTCCTCGACTTTAATTTCTTGTATTCAATTCAACACAAAATTTTTTAACTATCATATGATTTAAAAGTAAAAATTATATGTTATTGCAGGTTGTTTAGGGTAGATCATTTGAATGAGTCCAAGCACACTTTAGTTGCCTCATTTTATCTTCAATTGCCTAACTTCTTCCCTAATAACTATCCCTAAAGTCTCTTCGATCCGATTATGCTAACCAATTTCTTATGGAACTTTGGATTGCTTCCAGCCACATTAAGATGCAACTAGTTGTTGTGTTTTGGACTATGTCCGTTGCCATCATTGTGAAGCAAACAAAGAGCAAAGAGAACGAGTAATATGTCCTTCATGCGTCGGCAGCAACACACTCTCAAGCCTTGTGGTGAGAGAAAGAACAGCTTGATGCGATGGAGGGAAGAGCCAACGAGCCAGTGGCGGCAACACAAAGACTCGAGGGAATACAAGTAGAGGTAGGTCTACCTCTAGCTTCACCCCTGATGGAATTGGATGAGGAGGTCAAAGACAAGGAAGCTCTTTGGCAGGCAAAGCCTAATGAACCATTAGACTTAGTGCAGGTGGAACTGCAGAGATCTGAGCGCACCGTCCGAGTAGGAACCAAGATGACTCCCGAGTTAAGCCAATCCTTGAAACAGTTTCTCACCGAACACTGGGACGTGTTTGCCTAGAGCCATGAAGAGATGCTTGACATCGAGCACTGTCTCGGCATGGACCTCAAGGTGAAGAGAGTTAAGCAGAAATGCCGAAGCTTCAGTGTACAGAAATATGCATCAATTGCCAAAGAGGTGGATCGACTTCTGGCCATGGGGTTCATCTAGGAAGTACACTACCCCGAATGGTTGTCCAATGTAGTGTTGGTGAAGAAGTCAAGTGAGAAGTGGAGGATGTGCGTCGACTCCACTGACCTCAACAACACGTGTCCAAAAGATAGCTTCCCACTCTTGCGCATAGATCTGATAATAGATTCAATGGCAGGACACCCCTTACTCAGCTTCATGGATCTGTATTTAGGGTATAACCAGATTAGGATGAGCATAGACGGCCTTCATCTCAAACCGGGGTCTCTACTGTTAGAAGGCCATGTCGTTCAGCCATAAGAATGCAGGGGCAACTTATCAATGGTTAGTCAACGAAATGTTCAAAAAGCAGATCGGCCAAAACATGGAAGTCTATGTGGACGACCTCTTGGTCAAGAGTAAAAGGCCTGAGCAACACCTCAAAGATCTTTGGGAGGACTTTTCATTGCTGAGAAAATACAATATGAAACTCAACCTGTTGAATGAGTATTTGGTGTTGAGTCGGGTAAGTTTTTGGCGTTCATGGTCTCGGAACAAGGCATCAAGGTCAACCCTGAGAAAGTCAAGGCAATCATCGACATGCCCCCACCACGTATGATGAACGAGGTACAAAGATTGGTAGGCAGAGTCGCCGTGCTGAGTCATTTCATCACAAGGTCAACCAACCGCTGCCTTCCCTTCTTGAAAGTCCTTAGAAAGGAATGGGAATGGGATGATGAGTGCAACCAAGCCTTCGCGAGCTCAAGAAGTATTTGGCCCACACACTGCTCCTCAGCCAGACCAGCCCAAGGGAAGACTTGAAGTTATATCTAGCTGTGACCCCGAACACCGTATTCACCATACTGGTCTGTGCCTAGGGGGGAGAACAACGGCCCGTTTACTACATGAGCCGCACATTTCCAGGAGCCAAGGGCAGGTATCCCCGCACGGAAATGTTGGCATTCGCATTGGATATCGCTGCAAGGTTGCTGAGACCCTACTTCCAGGCCCATTCGATGAAGGTACTCACTGACGTACCCCGAAGAAAGATACAACAAAAGCCCGAAGTGTCAGGCCACATGACAAACTGGGCGATCGAGCTGAGCGAGTTCGGCATCGAGTATCTTCCTAGGACAACAATCAAAGGACAAGTCTTGGCTGATTTTGTGACCGAGTTCTTTGATTTCCCAGAAGAGATAGTTGTGACACTCTAAGGCAAACCCTGGTAGGTCTACGTCAATGGCTCGTCCTGTCGGGTTGGAAGGGGTGTAGCGGTGCACTTAGTCATAGAAGTCGAAGAAGAGCTCAACTATGCGATCAAACTTGGTTAAGAACCAATAATGAGGCTGAGTAAGAGGCGCTACTGGTAGGTACGACAGTGGTCAGGTCACTAGGAGCAGTCGAGGTTGAAGTAAGAGCTAACTCACAGGTAGTGGTCGGTCAAGTCACGGGACAGTTCACCACCAAAGGTGAAAAACTGAAGAAGTACCTCCAGCAAGTAGGAGAGGAGTGCAATCTTTTTAGGTATTTCCACATCCAATAGATCTTGAGTGGAGGAAACCACAAAGCAAACCGCTTGGCAAAGGCTGCCTCAGGCCAGGAAGAAGCCCCCCTCTTGGATAACACCATAGTCTAAAATGTAGACACACCAGCCATTGGAGTCAACGTGTCAACAATCCAGCCGTCACTGACACCCGAATAGGCAGGAGATATCGTAAAGTTCCTTAAGGGAGGCCAGGTCCCAGGCAATTTGGAGGAGGCCAAGAAAGTCAGAAACATAGTGGCTCATTTCAAGTTAATGGAAGGAGTTTTGTACAGGCGATGTTTTTCCGAAACCCTCTTAAGATGCATTTCTCCTGAAGAAGCTCAGTATGTGCTGGCTGCATGCATAGCATAGGCGGGGTACTACTGGCCCAATTCCCTGTGGGACAAGGAAGACTTTGTGAAGAAATGCTCTAAATGCCAAGAGCATGCACCGATCCCCCATTGCCCGCCAGAGGAGTTGTCCTCCATCGTCTCCCTTGGCCGTTTGCGCAATAGGGACTCGACCTCATAAGCCTGTTTACCAGGGGCAAAGGGGGAGTGAAGTTCATGGTAGTGGCAGTCAATTACTTCATGAAATTGGTGGAGGTGGAAGCACTGGCAACGATCACAGCTCAGGCTATCACAAGGTTCTTGTGGAAGTTCATAATCTGTCAATTCAAAAACCCTTAGAGCTTCATATCGAATAATGGTAGGCAGCTCGACTACTCTCATTATTGAGAGTGGTGCACAGAGCTCTGGATTAAGGCCAAGTACTCATCTTCGGGACACCTACAAGCAGACGGACAAGTATAAGCCACTAACAAGAAGCTATTGAATATTCTGATGAAGAGACTGGGAGAGCAAAATAGGTGATGGGCCAAAAAGCTTCCCAATGTACTATGGGCCTACTGAACTTCCGTCAAGACCCCCACGGGAGAGATACCATTTGTCCTCGTATATGGGATCGAAGCCATGATCTCGGTAGAGGTGGGATTGCCCACTTATTGAATACAACACCTCAACCTAGATTGCAACAACAAGGGACTAAAAGAAAACCTGGACCTCTTGGAGGAAATACAAGAAGAGGCAGCAAGTTGGATGGCGAGCAATAAGTGGAAGGTCGAACAATACTTCAACAAATTGGTCTGACCCCAGGGATTCAAGGTGGAAGATATGGTCCTAAAGCAGACGGGCATCACCACCCAAGAAGAAGGAAAGCTTGGGCCCCAGTGGGAAGGGCCCTTTGTGGTAACGGCTAGCGAAGGCCCAGCTCATACAAGCTAAAGGATCGCGAAGGACACTAGCTGCCTCACCCATGGAATGCCGAGCCACTTTGTGTATGGAGATACTGGATTCGCAAGCCTAGTCCCTTGACTGGTTGCTATGCGTTGGCTAAGGGTCAAAGCCTCCCAGGATTTTCCCTTCACAGCCAGTCAGACACAAGTCCACAGACTTGCCGACCTTCATGCACATAAGCCCAGTCGGGCACGAATCACGTAAATCACTAACCTTCGTGCAATAAATGGTTGCAATGGATTGGATAAGGGTCAAAACCTCCTGGTCTTTCCTTTTCATAGCCAATCGGACACAAGTCTATGGACTTGTCGACCTTCACACACCGCTCAAAGGGTCAGGACCTCCGTGCAAAGGCAGAAACTCCAAGTAAGGCAGGAAAGATAGAAAATACCAAGAGGAGATGAAAAATGTAGAAACACAGGTATAAGAAAGGACCCAGCTTCGTATATATAAAATTTCAGAGTACATCAAAAGCCCAATTGGGCATAGAAGGTACAAAACAAAAGCAAAGAAGAAACCAACAAAATCATGGAGGAGAAGGACCGCTTAGAAGGCCAGTGGCATTTGTTCTCTCCCCAGAGACTGGACCAACTGGAATGCCATGAGGTAGGGATAAAGAGATGTGAGCGGGAGAGTGTTAAGGTCAGCCGACGGATTCTCCAACAGATGATCCCTAAAGCACTCAAGGCCTTCCTTGTAACCATGACCCCAGGCCTTGTCTCATAGCACTGGTGCGTATCAAATCTAGGATTCCAAAGCGGCCTCAGTAGCCTTCAGGTTCATGATAGTGGTGTCCCAAGTTGAGACTGCGTCCAATGCCTGAGCCAGGTAGTCTTCTAAGAAGTCAACTAGACCCTTAAGCTGTAGGAGGACCGCGACAACAAGAAGCAATACTGAAGCAGCTTAGAACGTTGCACAACACACGAAGTCCTCTCCTTTCTAGACCTCCAAAGCCTCCATCGAGGAAACCCCAACTCCTCTTCTAGCCGGTAGATTTCCTTTTCAAACCGCCGCTTCTTGGCTCCCAAGTGTTCGAACTCTCCCTTGAGCTATAGGGTCTCCTAGTCCTTCTTCTCCTTATGGATCTGGTTGTTCTTCAAATGCAACAGCTTGAGCAGGCCATCACTCTCCGAGCAGAGCTTGTTCACCTGTCTATTCTCTTTGCGAACCCCACTCGAGAACAAGGTTGTTTAGGAAAGCATTGAGGAAGATAGCATTGAGAGCAATCTCATCCGCCTCTTGGTGGCAGGACAACGGGGTGCAATGGTGGGGGGTCGGTGCTTCGTGGGGTCAGGATCGATTTGGAAGAGCTGGGATGATCTTGCCGGGAGGAGCTCGCAGGGGTTGAGGAAGAGGTACTACCAAAAGAGCGATGTGTGGGCCCCAATGGAGGTGGGCGAGGAAGTTTGCTAGAGCTCCCATGAGGAGGGTTTGAAGGAACTAGGCGGGAAATGGTGACAAACTTGCTAAAAGGAGACCCAAGTGGGAGAAGTCGTGAAGAATACGTGAAGAAGATGGTGGAACTTGATGAGAAGGGCTGGGATGGGAATTGGGACCCTGAGCCCTTGGTCCATGAACAACTCCAGCATTGCTCCCCCCAGTATGATGCTGTTTAGCACTGTCGTCCCTCATAGGGGAAGAACCCCAGCGTTTTAGGGAGGGAGTGGAGGGAGGAACTGCCAAAAAGTTCTGACCCAGCATGAATGATCGGTCAAGAAGAAGCAGGTGACGACTGATGTTCACATCAGTGATCAGCACGTCTGTCTTAGTCAGTTCAGGGTGGCCGGCCACCCAAGACAGAACGGTCGCTACTCGAAACTATTCCTTTTTGGACAGTTTGATTGAAAGGGATTAACTAGTTGGCACATTGCCCAGACGGCCCGACCAAAAAACTTTAGGTGGATTTCCTCTCCTTCAAGGTACTCCTATCTTGAACTAGAAATGAAGAAGAAGCGCCTCTGCCATTCCTTGATAGAAGAATAGCGCTTCTTCAACGACATAAAGAGCCTCTTAAAAGCTCGGGATTGGAAACTACATAGCCTCCCAAGGAGTCGGATAGACAAGAAATCTCTCGCAGTCATCTAAAATCTGGCAAAAGATTATGCAACTCACCACCATGATTGGCCAAGCACTGGGATGGAGTTGCGTGGAGCCAACTCAAGGAAGTAAAGGATGTCCTGAATAGGATAACAAAACGACAACTGCAATCCATTGCAGAACATCAATGAAAACAAAGCGACCTGTGTGGCCATCCCCTCCCCATCCATCGCAGAGACATGGCAACTAGGGATCTCCATAACCACCCCTGGGGGAATGTTGTAAGATCGCCTCCACACTTGAAGGTCGTCATTTGTGACGAACGACACCCCGTTCCTTCTGGCAAAGGACTAAAGCCTACCTTTGTGGGCGCTCGAAGTAGCCATGGGAGGGTTTGTGAAAAGTAGAAAGAAGACAAAAGGCTTGGGGAATTCAGAAGGAAAGAAGGCGAGAGGAGTTTTGAGGAAAAAGCGACAAAATGGGAAGAACAGAGAGAAATGAGAATGGATGGAGGATTTAAATAGGAAATAGCAGACAGTTGTTCTTGACGGGTAGCAAACTAACAGCGGCTCAGAAGACAAAGAGGCGCAATAGTGGAGGGAGGCAAATGAACAGACAGGATGACGTCAGTATATGCCGAATGGATGCATGAATGACGTAGGAAAATGAGGCATTTGGAGACAATTCAAAGGGCACCTCCAGGAAGTCACGCCAACTAAGCAATGATGATATGGGGATGTGTCGCAACCCCAAGTGACCTCGGGAACCCAGGAGAAATAATGCCATAAATGATGGGGCAAGAACGTGGCTAGCAAGCACCAACTGGTGGCTCGACACACAATTGGCGCTCCAAGATCCAACGTTCAGGAAGTTGAGAAGACAGCAGGTCATAGGAGCTTGTGCATATTTATGGCAGTGTAAGCAGGACCTTTTAAAATTCCCAACGCACACGTGCGCTAGGAATTTACTGCATATTGTGAGCGGACAATTCCCAGGACCAGGCTCGGACAGACACCAGGATGGGCCAGTCACCAGGCCCAGGCCCACTCTCGAGACTTGGGATGGGACAACGAGGCCCAACAAGTTCAGGGCAAGAAACGTGGAAGTAGCCTAACCTAGCACAGGATCAGGGGAACCGACAAGGGCGCCCCAGGCCTTAACAAGGCAGTTTAACAACTAGGACTGGTGAATCGTTAGGGACATCCTCATCCTTGACATAGCCACCCAGGACCACGCCACATTTAATGGAACAAAGGCAAGCATGCCACATTCAATGCGCCCAGAGGTCAGCATGCAACGACGCATTCGGCTGGGTGCTAGCAACGGTCCACACTAGGACTGATAGGCTTGGCGTGGGGCAGGATTCGACAGGAACATGCGATCATAGTATAGGGTGGCCCACCGATCGCTATCACCTCAGGATCCACCCCAACCAAGTATAAAAAGCCCTCTCCCTCTACCGAGAAAAGGGTTACACTCACACACTCATCCTTGAGTATTGTTTGCTCTCTCATTCTAGCTTTCATTAGCTTCTTCTCCTTTAAACCTTAAACTAACTTGAGCGTCAGAGGTACCCCTCGAGCTCAAGCGTTGGTAGAGTAAAGTTGCCCAAACCCGCAAAACCCGACATAAACATATTCTTTCTTTAAGAGATAAAGGGTGGGTCTCAAAATCATATGCATGTGTGCCTTTGTGGGTTTTGGTGTTCTTTTTAACAATGGTCTATGAGATTAACTCTATTTACATATATGTTTCATGCAATGTCAGGGATTTCTACATCCTTCCAGCACCTATTTGCCAGACTTGATTTTAGAAAGCAATATGAAGGAACAGTGCTTTTGGCAGAGCATTAGCTAAATATGGGGGTAATACCATTTTAATGAATTTGTTCTTGCTCTGTTATTTGATGGGTCCGTAGGTGCTTTATATGACTAATCCTTTTGTGGTAAAGACTCAAGAATAGATACTTTAACAAGATTATGCTTGTTACTATTATAATCCACTTATATGTTATTATTGCTGATAAGTTTTATAATTTATTTTCATAAATGTAATCTTACTAAGTTCACTAGACATAATAACTAACTCTCACACTTGCTCTCTTGTCAAAATGATACTGAAACAATGAAAATTCCAATAAAGTCTTCCTGAAGCCAAATTTATAATGATGCATTTCTTACAATACCAAAATAAAAGTAAGCTTATCTTCAGATTAGTCTCTACTAATGGAATGCTCCTATTCATTTTCTCTATGTTTCTTATGTGATATGTATTTCTTCTAATTGCATTGGTGTTAGGGGGAGACTTGAACGCACATTATATTCATTCTCAATGTGAGATATTGCAAAATTACTTTGTTCATGTTTCTTTTATTGTATTTGAGTTGTTCTTGAAAGATGGCTTTTATTACTTCACTGGAATTTGCTTAACATTTTGGATTAAAGTTGCTTCATTGTATATTACTTATATTATTAGGATTCTCTTTATTATTGTCATTATTGATGGTTTACTCTACTAAGCATGAGTATACATTGACTGTGTTCTCTTTTCATTTTCAGAATGGAAGCATGTGACAAGGTACGATTACCTTCCCCTTTACATCATAAGCATTGTACAAATCTGTTTGACTTTAAATTCTTGCACAAAAAGTAGTGGCAGGAAAAGGACATAAGGGGCTTCTTTTATCCTCTTGCAAGTAAACTAAGGGATCACCTCACTCTACCTATATCTATTTGTCTTGGCTCCTCCTCCTCGCTCTCCACCATCTTTTTCACTCCTCTTCCTCCTCCACCTCCTCCCATCCCTAAGTTCCCTCCTCCTCTCACTATCTCTATCATCTTATTATCATTGTTATCATCATCACAATCTCATCACCATTCATATTACATTCTCATCTTCATAACCAATATCATGATCCATGTAATTACATAATTATCCATACTCATCATCATCACATCATCTTTTCATATAATCATGATCTCATCACATCGTCATCTTTATAACCATATCAATATCCATCTCATTACATCATTATCCATAATAATTATCATCATCTCATCATATTTTCATATCATTTATCATCTCATTATCTTTCCATATCATCATGATCTCATCACATTCTCATATTCCTAACCATCATCCATCTCATTACATCATTATCATACTCATCATCATCATCATCATCTCATCATCGTTTCTTATCATTGGGATCTCATCACATCTTCATCTTCATAACAATCACGATCCATCTCATTACATCATTATCCATACTCATCATCTTTTCATATCATTTATCATCTCACCACCTTTCTATGTCATTTATCATCTCATCATCTTTTCATATCATCATGATCTCATCAGATCACCCTTTTCATAATCATCATGATCCATCTCATTACATCATTATCCATAATCATTATAATCTCATCATTATCTTATCATATTTTCACATTATTGTTATTGAGACCATCCTCATTAGTTTCATCATTGGCATTATAATGTCTCTATAAATGAAACTTGAGTGTTTAGAAAAAGTTGTGGTGCATAAGATTAAAATGAAGCTGGATCAATGAAAAAATAATTTTTTCTCGAAGTTTGATAATGATATTTGTACATTATTTTTATTTGTTAGAGAAACTTAATTCCATTTTGTTGTTGTATATTAATGCTTTGTTAATCTATTCTTAATGTTTGCAAAAGATTTTGTGAGGACTAGTTGTTAAGAGACAAAGTTATCTTGAAGTTGTTATAAAATTACAGGTTTGATAGATATATTGATTTATAAAATATTAAAATAGGTATTGTAAAATATTTATATTATTATTCTCATTCTCTATTATTATCATTATTAGTGGTTTACCTTGCTAACTATAAGTATATATGGATTATGTTGCCTCTTACATTCTTGTGCATATGGAAGAATTTGATAGAGGGTGTAAACCTTCTACTTTACATACTAAAAACAATATGATTATATTTTTTTTGTTATAGAGAGAGAAATAGGCATAAGTGCTTTAACTATCATTTTACAAAAGCATCCAAACTCCATTAAGGATGCAACCTGCACACCCATAAGGATGGGCTTTGGCCTCCGTCCCTCAGCGCATAGACCTTGGGGGGAGGGGGTTGTGAGTTGGTCCCCAACTCCTATAGGCAAGTGCCCCGTCCAGATGTTGGGTGGTAGATTACAAAAAGGTCCAAAACAATCGCACAAAGCAAAGTTAAAAATCTTACAAATCCAAATAAAAGCAAAAACAATCTTAGAGATGAAACTAAACGAACTTATAGATGAGAAAAATCTCCTAAATCCAACAAAAAATAGTTCAAACTAATAAAATTATAGATCAAACCAAAGAAATAAACAAAACCACGTGTCACGAGTCATAAAAAGATGTGTGGACAGATCTTTGAGATCTATAAGCAAATCTTTATAGCCCAGGGTCATCATGGCTACACATGTGGGTCATTAAACTTGTAGACCCATAACCCTCGATTTCATTCGTGGGTTAAGAAGAAAGAAATAGGGGGGGTATGAAGGGTGGGAAACGATGCAAGAAGTTTATGGTATGATACAACAGGTAACCTTCATGAGTGGCGGAAAAGCTCTTGATTGATCATGACATACAAATCCACATTGATGATCGTGTTCTTAAGTCGTAGAGACCAACGACCAAGTTGTGATCTTACCACTGTAGATTGTTCCTTGGTCGTGATTTGTGACCCATGACAAAGAAGAGAATTTAGAAGTCGGCTTAGAGGAGGAGGAGAAGAAGATGGGAAGAAGGGGGAGAAGGGAAGGTAGAGAAAAGAGGATGGTGGCCACTGAGTCGTGAAAGCCTGGAAGGAAGGGAGAAAGGAGACGAGGGAGGAAAAAGAGGACAATGACAACTAGGAAGAAGAGAAATGAGAGGAGAGACAAACAATGGTACTTATAGTTAGTGTTTTGTTTATTGTTTTATAATGATGCAATGAAATGAATGATGGTTATGAAAATTAAGATGTGATGAGATCATGATGATATGAATAGATGATGAGATGTTGATGATGAGTATGGATAATGATGAGATAGAACGTGATGGCTAGGAAGAAGAGGATGTGTTGAGGTCATAATGATATAAAATATGAAATAGTGGGTGGGTGTGGCCGCCATCTGTGCAGTCTGTCAAGGACAGGGGGTCTCATCGTGATCTCCACCCAGATCTCGTATCTGCTCCTTAAATGCGACGTGACTCTGTAATGATGTGCATCTGCAAGATGGTGTCAGTGTAGGTGATGTCCTTCCTTTCCACATCGTCCAGTTTCCCGCACAGGCCCTAAGCCTTTTTCTTCTATATGCAATTCATGGGCCGACTGTACTGCCACTTACTAGGCCTCTAGGATATGCTCAATGTGGCCTGGGCGAGTGTAAATACTCCTCCCATAAATCACTAACCTTAATGATTTTTCTTATATTTTTACTTTAGATTCTATATCAAGAAGTTTAATATTATATAATAAAAAATTTTGAGATCCATATTATGAAATTTATTAGTTCTCTTAAAATTAGTTTTAATTTAATTTTGGTGGTGCTACATCTTCGAAAATCATAGAAAATATACAAAATTTTGGGGTTATAGAAAAAAGAAATTGGAGAGAGGCATTTCTATATATATTGAAATTTTAGCAAATTTTAAAGAGCAAATGAAAATTATAAATTTTTTGGGAGAACATGTTCTATATTTATAAAATTATAGATAAATTTAAGGGATATTTTAATTTTCTAAATAATGCCCCCATCCCCGAAAGGATGAACGTGGTTCCGCCAGTACCACCCGAATACCCACTGAAATAAATACATTTCGAGGGACAAGAAATAAATACTTTTTCAGGAGTACTGTCTTTAAAAATGTATTTTTCTTGACTTTCTTGGGGAAAAAACAAAAAATGAAAGGAACTTCTTACTTCTGTATCTAGACTAGCTCTGAAAAAAGGTTATATTTTTTTGGAGGAGCACTCCATCAAATTAGTCTATTTATTGTTTTTTAATTTTTTTAATTAATATTTTTTATCATTTTAAAATATTTTAAAAAAATATAAAAAAATATTAATACACTAATAATAATTTTTTTAACTATTAAATAAAAAAAATTAAAACATAAGAGGTATCAAAATAAAGAGACAAATTAAATAGACAAAATAAAAGTTTTAAACTAGTTCAATCATGATGAGCATTGAGTGATGTCGGCAAATGGGCAGTACTAGTAGTTGGCTCGTATAAAGATAAGGCCATCTTGTTGTTGAAATAGTCAAGAAAATTATTTATTTCTTGTTGGAATTAACAAGAAATAAATAATTTTCTTGGGTATCTCTAAAAATGTATTTTTCTTGCTTTCTTGGGGGAAAAAGGCCGTTAACTAGCAGCTGTGTCCTCCTCCATTGAATCTGTTCTGCAGCAACAAGAAAACTCCTGCTTGGGGTACTTGTAATTTCAGCAGGGTTTGAACAAATAAGTTTGATGTGTTATAGAGTCTTTAGAGTTTAAATTTCTATTATTGAGATATAATTTTAAGTGATAGGAATTAACTCTCAGACTCTCATAGAGAGTGATGCTTTCTTTTTCATTTTGGCACAAATATATTCAAGACAATAGTTATATTGGGACATAAACAGGCACATGTGTCACTTTCAAATTCAGCAATAAAGATCTTTCCGAGTTAGCATCTATCACATTAAGCATGATAAAATTGAGATTTTAAATAATTTTTTTGTTCAATCTAGAGATAAAAACTCTAAACTATTTTTCATATAGATCATCAATCATAAATAATTTTTCATGTATTTTCATTTTGAATTTCATATTAATAAGTTTATTATTTCTCTGAAAGTTAGCAAGTGCCACACCCATAAAAATAGATAATATATACAAAATATATACAAAATTTTGGAGTTATAGAAAAAAAAAAATGGAGGCATTTCTATGTAAATTAAAATTTTAGAAAATTATGGCGATTAATAATTTTTTTTAGAGGAGCATTTTCTACATTTTATAGAACTATAAATAAAATTTAAGGAATATTTTGATTTTTCAAATAATTTAGGGGGCCATGGCCTACGGATCAACGTGGTTCAGCCACTACCACCGGAATACCTTCAAAGAAATGAGATATTAATTTTCTTGACTAGTTCATGAGACAAGAAATAAATACTTCTCTTCAGTACTGTCTTTAAAAATTTATTTTTCTTGACTTTCTTGGGGGAAAAAACAAAAAATGAAAGGGACTTCTGTATCGAGACTAGCTTAGGAAAAAGACTATTTTATTGACTATAGTACTTGGCTAGTTGATTTGCTAGCTCAGAAAAAGAAAAATATAAAGAAGAAAAGCTCTTGACTGGTTCTTTTTTTTTTTTCTTGACTAGTTCAATGATGAGTGATGCATGTCGGCAAATGGGCAGTAGTAGTTGGCTCCTATAAAGATAAGGCCACCTTCCAAGTTAGTACTAGGAACGAAGGAAAGAATAGATCAGATTAGAGAGCAATTAACTAGCATGCAAGCTATGTCCTCCTCGCTTCAAACTGTTCTTCTGCAGCAACAAGCTGTTGTAAAACTCCTGCTTGGGGTACTTGCAATTTCAGCAGCAATATTTGTAGTAGCAGCAGCTGAACCCAATTCCAGCTGCAACAGAACATGTGGATCGCTTGAAATCCCCTACCCATTTGGAATATCCGAAGGCTGCTACCTTGACTCATCTTTTCTCATTACTTGTAACTCCTCCTCCAACTCCGGGACGAGTACTCCAACACCATTTCTGCGCCTTAGTAACGTCATAGAGGTACTCAACATATCATTGGATGGTGAACTGCATGTCTCAGCTCCTGTAGCCCGTGATTGCCCACAGAAATTGGACTACAATCCCAACAATAGCTATACCGCTCTCAGCCTGCGAGGGTTTTCCATCTCGTATACAAAGAACGTGCTCACCGCCGTCGGTTGCGACACTCTGGCACTCATTGGAAGTTCAACCTCAGACAAGAATTATACGACAGGATGTGTGTCACTCTGTGACAGCATCGACGGCATGGTTAACGATTCTTGCTCTGGCATAGGTTGTTGCCAGACTCCTATTCCAGACGGAATAAAAGATTTTAAGGTGCTCCTTTCCAGCCTTTATAAACACTCCAAAGTGAGGAAATTCAATCCATGTGGTTTCGCCTTTGTGGTGGAAAAAAAAGAATACAACTTTTCCACCTTAGATCTTCAGAATATGCAGGATAAAGATGCTTTTCCCTTGGTCCTAGATTGGGCAGTTGGGAACAAGACATGCGAAGATGCTAAGAAGAATACTACAGGATACGGATGTAAGGCAGCGAATAGTGAATGTTCCAATTCCAAAAACGGTCCTGGGTATCTCTGCAACTGCTTCTCAGGCTATCAAGGAAACCCATATCTCTTTAATGGTTGCCAAGGTATTTAATGGTCTATATATGCATTAGTTTGATAATTTCTTAGATCTTCTTTAATTTCTTTGTTTTGTTTAGGCTGAGTTTTGTGATGTTCTGTCAAATTCATATTCCGAGACTATGTTTTTTACAAATATATGTCGCAAATGAATATTTTATAATATTTTTAAAAATATTTTTAAAATATTCTTTCATAATTATTAAAATCAATATTTCATAATATATCAAAGAAAATGAATATTCTTATAATTTTTTTTGTGTATACATAATTATATGACGTTATATGTAGAGAAATATTGCGATAAGGATATTGTAAATTTATTGATAGTTAGAAGAAATATTTAAAATAAATTTAAAGGATTAAAAAATTACTTAGATGATATAGAAAAAAATAAATAAACTATATTATTAAAGTTAGTAAATAAAATAAAGAAAATGAATTTTAATGATGTACGTACATAAAAAAACAAAAAAACAAAACAAAACAAACAAAAATTATTGAGAGGGCTCTTAGGGTAGTTTTAGATTGTAAGATGAAAATTTTTAGTTTTAGATAAAAATTTTAAATATTATTTTTTAATATTATTATTGTTTTTGTATTTGAAAAAATTGAATTGTTTATTATATTTTATATGAAAATTTGAAAATATTGTAACGATGAGATAAGATGAAAATTTTAGTTAGTTTTCGCTGCTAAATGACATCATATTGAAGATTTTTTGTTGCTATATACCGATGGACGTGAGTTTTGACATTGGCTGTATTCATGGTCATGTTTTCAGATATTGATGAGTGTAAAACTCCAAATCATGGGTGCGCTGATCATGCCTGTGTCAACCATGTGGGGTCTTACACCTGTTCTTGCCCCAAGGGGTACCAAGGAGATGGGTTGAGAAATGGAACGAGTTGCATTCCTAAACCAAGCAATTCTAAGAATATCATCATTGCACTATGAAAGTATATACAAATGATTTGTACAGTCTGTGTAAACTCCGCATAACGTACTCCATTTAGAAAAACGTCTCTATTTAGAAAGTGAAAACTATAGATGCCAATTGGTGTCATTCAGCTAGTATCTGGCATGGAAGAAAGATTAAAGGCAATTGAAAATCTATTGGTTCACCATATCCATTTTAAATAATTAATCACTTTGGCTTTAACATCAGTCACATTTGAAAGCTGTCAAAGGTAGATATATCTATGCTAGCTTATGAGGTAATCACTCATGCATGTAAATACTTTCTAGCTCAAATACTCATTGCATCGTCCTAAATATTGGTTCAAAATGATTTTAAATTGTAAAGAAGATAATATTGGTATTTTCTTTTTTTTTATACAAGGGGGGTGAGGGGTTTTGAATCCAAGTTTTCCATTTAGAGAACTAGGTCATTTGCCATCAGACCATTAGGCTCTTGGCAAATAACACTGGTATTGAGTAAACATGAAGAGAAATGTTTTAGCTACAAGATGATTTCGTAAAATTGTAAACTTACAAACTAACATGACTTAATGTAAAATTAATTTTATTGTAAAATAGATCTACCGTTTCTCATGATGCCACATTAGTTTATATGAGTTTACTTTTATGAAATATCTTTATATTTGAAGCACTTTTCAAACATGAAAAATGAAACACTGGATTTTAGACACAAATTTACTTAAGAAATCATTTTGTGTAGGTATTAGCATAAGTCTCTTAGTCTTGCTCTTTGGAGGTTCTTCAGTACTTTTGGGATTGAAAAGAAGGAAGCTCATGAAACTCCAAGAAAAGTACTTCCAACAAAATGGTGGCTTAATGTTACAAGAACATCTTTTGAATCAGGGAAGGTCTATGGAGACAACGAAAATCTTTAGTAATGATGAGCTTAAAAAGGCCACCAACAATTATGATGAGAGTAGAGTCCTTGGCAAAGGGGCTTATGGAGCTGTATACAAAGGTGTATTACCCGATAACAAGGAGGTTGCCATCAAAAAGTCCAAAATCTGTGATAAGAGCCAAATCGAGCAATTCATAAATGAGGTGATTTTGCTTACCCAAATTAATCATAGAAATGTGGTTAAACTATTAGGTTGTTGTCTTGAAACAGAAGTTCCTTTACTAGTATATGAATTCATCACAAATGGGACTCTTTCAGACCATATTCATGATATAAGTCAAGCTTCTTCTCTTTCATGGGAAAAACGTTTGAAGATAGCATCAGAAACAGCAAGAGCCCTTGCATACCTACATTCTGAAACTTCTATGCCAATTATACATAGAGATGTGAAAAGTACAAATATATTGTTAGATGATAACCACACAGCAAAAGTGGCTGACTTTGGGGCTTCAAGATTGATAGCTCTTGATCAAACGGAAATAACCACCTTGGTGCAAGGAGCTCTTGGATACTTAGACCCTGAATACTTCCAAACTGGCCAGCTAACAGAAAAAAGTGATGTGTACAGTTTTGGTGTTGTGTTGGCAGAGCTGTTGACAGGAGAACAGGCAATTTCTTCCTATAGGCCTGAAAATTATAAAAACCTAGCAATGTTTTTTGTTTCTGCAGTTAAAGAGGATCGTCTACTTCACATTCTTGAGGATCACATTGTCAATGAGGGTAATATTGAGCCATTAAAGGAAGTTGCTAATCTTGCAAAAGGGTGCTTAAGGTTAAGAGGGGAGGATAGGCCCACTATGAAGGAAGTGGCAATGGAGCTTGAAGGATTGAGAATTATGGAAAAGCATCCATGGGGAAAGGATAATCAAACCACAGAAGAAACTGAAAACTTGCTCGGTGCACCTGCAATCCCTTTCAACATTGATATTGGAGTTGGTTCTTCTGTAAGTGCAGTTAGTGGATCTAATAGCATGATAAACCAACTCTTGAAACCCCTAGATGATGGCCGATAAGGAGTTAAGTCCACAATAATTGATTTATATAAATCAATGAGACCCATTCATGAACTTCTATATGCCTATTAAGATCATTCAATACGTTTTTCTGGTTCTCCTTCTTTTACCAAAATTTCTGTAGTTGGATGTAAATTGCAACAATTTTGTGTTCCTCCTGGTGAACAAATAAGTTTCATCCCATCCTACTACAAAGAGCCTAGTTTTCCCTTGATAATTCTCCATTCTTGACAATTTAAGAATGTTAATGTAATAAAAGTTGTACAACTTGTACTGTCTTGTAACGAGGGTTCCATGCTAGGTACTCTTTGTTTCCTAGGTACATAACTTTAGCAATTAGCATCAAATAATTAAGAGAATTTGGCACTTATCCCGGCCTTAGCCATCCAGAAAGTTAGGGGGAAAAAAGTTGAAAAAAATTATTAGAAACTAAAACTAAACAACAAATGAATAATAAAATGGATGACCTAGAGTTCAAGTGGCCAACCCTCATCAAAAGGGTCTTCACTCCCTTGCGGGGTGGCTCTTGTCTTCCTAATTATGTAGAGTTTCCCTTAACATGGTTTTTTGCAAAGAGTGCATCTTTGATTCAAATATAGTGTAAAGTCGATTTTAAACATGTAATCGGAACCTGTTTTCTTACGCCTCACTGGTTTCAAAAATCTTTCAAATTATCTCATCTCATCTCATTTTATCTCAACATCCAAACATCATTCAAACACAAACATTTTTCAATTTCAAATTTTTAAATTTTCAACTTTTTCATCTAATCATTACCCAACCATTACAACTTTTCCAAACTTCTAAACAAAACACAAAAAATAATTTTACTTTTTCAAAATTTCAAAATAAAATTAATATTAGAAAATAATATTCTAACCCTCTTTTAACTTTATAACTTTTTTATTCAACTTTTTCTTTCTTTTCCAGAACTCCATAAAACATATTAACTCAAACCATTTTACTACTATTCACAAATTATCTCATTACTATTCATAGATTTCTCATTTCATTTATGTAACCAAACAGATTGTTAGTCTCTCATTTTATTCAAATAAATTGAGATGCACAGAATTATCGCCCATATTCAAAAAAGAAAATTCCGGATTTGCATAGCTTGCCTCACTTTTCTTTGACATTAGTTGGAGTTTCTTCGACAAGTCATTGAACCCATGATAGATCTATGCCCTCTCCATAGCTTGAGCAAGTATTAAAGATGACTTGCATGTAGAACTTTCCTAGTTGTTCATCTGGAATAAATTAGGTCTAATCTAGCTTCCCATTTGTGGATCGAATCCCCATTTCGACCAAGAATTTCCAAAGGACATGACAATGAAAGAAAATTTGGAGACAAGTTCCCATTTGCAAAATTGTCTTTGCTTCTCAAGTTGAGCTAACATGGCCTGTAATCCAGGAACTTGGAAGGAAAGTCGGAGACAAGTTCCTCAATAGGTGCTCTTTCATGCATGCTTCATTGGGAAAATCGATTCTTGAGTTTCTCCTGCTTCTTAGTTTGATTTATGTTGTATAGATTTTGTTAACAATATTTTTTTTCTCTAGGTTTTTATGTGTAATGCCCATCCTTGTGGTGAGAGTTTAGAAAATAAGACAAGAATTACTAAACTTTTTAAAACTTTTTCCTTCCCTTCCTAGGATATAAAAGATTCTACAATTAAAATCTAAAACTTGCATTTATAAATCTATGAGAGAATTTTGTTGCGGATTTCATAAAATACAAGTTCGTTTACAAAATATGATTTCATATAAAACATAAAATGCCTAGGCTTCTATCACTTTTTCCTTGGGCCGTGTTCATCCTAATTCTTTGTCCTCATTTCATTCCTGGGTGGGGCACACATAAAAACAAAATGAGTCAAATACTCAGTAAGAATTGCTTCATACTGTAAAAATATACTAACAAAAGTTTCATTCATGCATTTCTTATTCATAGACATACTTTACATAAAACATTTTCTCTTTATTAAAAACATTAAAAGATGGGGTTTTTCTTTTAAAAAGATTTTGTTTTTAAAGCTTTTTCATTCCCTTTCGAGGATATAAAAGATTCTATAGTTAAAATTTAAAACTTGCATTTATAAATCTAAAAGAAAGTTTTGCAACAGAATTCATTAAACTAAAATACAAGTCCTTTTGCAAAATATGATTTTATATATTACATAAAATGCCTAGGCTTCTATCACCTTTTCCTTGGACCGTGTTCATTTTGACGCTTCGTCCTTATTTCATTACTTCATACCATAAAATTATACTAACATAAGTTTCATTCATGCATTTCTCATTCATATTCATACTTTACATAAAACATTTTCTTTTCTTTTAAAACATTACAAGGTGGGGTTTTTCTTTTAAAAAGATTCTCATTCCTCAAAATATTTCCCACCTTGTACATACCTTCATAAAAACTAAAATATTTGATACATCCAATTAATTCTTATCACTTTTCCACTGGTCGGTAAATACTGTTACACCCCGTGTGTTAGGGTTAACAGTCTTTTAGACTCGTTCTGCTCGTGGCCGCGGTTTGGGAATCCCTCAATCAGGGAGAGCACTGGGTGCACTACAAATACTACTTACCTAACATTGCAATATGCCCCGTCCATTGGTACCATCATTTATTCATTCAATCATGGCTATTAAGCAGCTTCATACATTAAAACGTTCATTTCTTTTTAGTCATTTCATTTCCTTTCCTTCATTCCTTTCATTCATTTCATTTTTATTCTTTTTATTGATCAATCCATTTCATTTCATAAAGCATCCTTTCATAACATAAAGCATAAAACTTCATCATTTCATTTCATGGAACATAAATACAATACATACTACATATAACATCCATTCACATGCATACAACTATTCTTTGGGTGCATAAAAAGGGGCTTCCAAAGAATGTCATTACATACATATACTTAAACATTAATGCATTAGCATAGATTCATAAAGCACTTTCATTTTAAGTAAACATTTCATTTCCTTTCATTTCATAAAAGAACATTTTTCTCATAAAAATATTTTATTTCCTTTTCATAAATAAAATACTTCTCTTTCATTTCATATCTTTTAGAAAACTCTAGAAGAGTATCAACATAATACTTACCTGGACTCCATGCCACTTTCATATCATGCAATCCATTCATGTGCATGTTAGATGGCAACCTACAAGCATACATAACTTTACATCATTTCCTTTTCATTTACATATTAAACTTAAACTTAGAACTTGCATTATAAAACTACTCCAAACTCTTAGTGCATTCTCTTCCACATGGCCTTAACCTTCAATTGGTTCTGTACTTAAATGTCCTTCACTTAGACTAGCCATCCTCCAATAATCTCCTTCAACTATTTACTTGCATACTTCATCAAAATATTCCTAATTGTGCAAACTTACACCATTGAAAAGGTATTCATAACTTCCACTTCATTACACTTCTACAAGCCACCATTCAATCCTTAAAGCATAACCATTTTCATAAATCCTAAATTTAGACTATGAACTTAAAAGCCAAACTTCATTTCTACTAGTAAAGTGAGCTCCTACGCTTCACTTTAAATCTCCAACCATTACTCACAAGCCTACAACTAAATCTGAATTTGTGACCAACCGCTCATTTTTCTCTCGCTTGGTCACGAGTCTCACCTTTGCGTTTTAAATCTCAAAATTATATTTTAAATTAGCAAATGATTTTTAAATGGAGCCCAACATTTTAAAGTGTTTGAAATATTTTAAATTTCTAAAATTATTTTAATGAGGTATTTTTAGTTTTATTGGACCATGCCTAATTTTTAAAGTAAGCCTTTTATATTTTGGAGCCCTAAAATAATATAGTTTTAGAAAATCATTTTACTTAAGTTATTTTAATTATTTAAGAATATTATTTAATATTCATTATTTTATTTTATGTTGAAAACTCTATTTATTTAGATGCTTTTATTTCTCTTAAGAAATATTTATGAAAGCTCATTATTTTAAAACATATTATTTTGGGATTAAGAAAACTAAGTTTGATTTTAATTTAGTCTCATTTCTTTTCTATTTTCTCTTCATATTATATAGTTAGTTTATTTCTTTGTGTTTAAAATCCACCGTTGGATCTAGCTTAGGGACCCCTAGATGTAGGGCTAGAATTAAGTCCCTAGAAATCCTAATCCCCCTCCCTTATTTCCTCTCTTCTCTCTCTCACCTCCTACCCCACGCCATAACCCCCTCCCTCATGACCCTCTCTTCTCCCTCGCCTCCACCTCGCCACGGCACATTGCCGATCCCACCTCTGACCATGCCTCACGCCGGTGACCCTCCACCTCCGATCCTCCCTCTCCCTTTTCCCCCATGCCATCGCCCCCACCCTCCCCGATCTCATCTCCCCAACTCACCCCCGTAGCTCTCTCTCTATTTGTAATCGCTATGCACCACCATGAGCAGCCCACGGGCACGCCGTCTAGCCTCACCGGCCAACCAACCCCTCCTCCCTCGGTGTCTCCTTCAGCCCTCGTAGCTCTCTCTCCCTCTTGATCTCCCTCGCCCTCCACTACGCTAGAACGTTCGCCGTCGTGAATGGCAACGATGAAGCCACACCACCCCACCACCACGACCACCCCTCTCCCCACACACGACCTAGGAGCTAGGAACCTAGCCCAATGACACTTCCCATGTTTCTCTTTGTTTCACCCCTCCCTAACGTCGTGCGCTGCTACATCTCCTAAGGCCACCGTTGTGCAACCACCCCTAAAATCCAAGCCTCGTCGCACCCCCCATGCCACCACACACGCCCAACTTTCCTCCTCCCCGAATCTCACTCCCTCTCAGTTTCCCTCAACCCATGAACACAACGTCGGCAGCCCCTGAGGCAAAGGTATTTGTGGTAGCGACAGAAAATGCCAACAGACCAAACATTGAACACGTTGGTCTCTAGCTTGCAATGCTTCAAAGGCGTGTATGGTCGGTGGGCTATCATTGTGGGCTTTGAGTTATCTATTGTAGTGACAGAAAATGCAAATAGACCAAACACCGAACACGTTGGGCTCTAGCTTGCAACACTTCGAAGGCATGTATGGTCGGTAGGTTGTCATCTGTGGGTTTTGAGTTATCTGTGCAACGACAAAAAATGCCAATAGACCAAACACCGAACATGTTGGTCTCTAGCTTGTAACACTTTGAAGGCGTGTATGGTCGGCGGGCTGTCATCCCGCCATCTTCTGTGGCGAGCTTGGGCGAGGAAGCTTTATGGTGAACAGTGGTGAGGAGCTTTTGTGGCGTAAAACCTTTTCCATGTTACTGCATGTTCGTTGCCCGTTGGAGATGCTGTGTGTTGCTATCCTCCACAAGGGTGTTGAACTCAGGGGGAGTGTCATAGACTACCAAAGGCTGTGTTCCTTTAGGTCAGGAAGTTGCCCGCCACTAAGGTGGCGTAGGTCGTGGGAAATGCACATCTTTTTGGCATTGTTCCTCACCTTTGTGGAAGCTTGCCAGTGACAAAAATGATCAACGCCAATCTCTATAGCTTGTCAAGGCAAGAATGTGGGTGCCCACGCTGCCGCTTAGTTGCTAGCTATAGGGAATGCCGAGGATAGGGAGTGCCGATGAGCTAGGAGGGGCTATCGTGGCCAAGGACTTCATTACCAGCGCCAAGCCCAATCTCGTTGTCCTAGTGTCCAAACCTTAGTCACATCATGCACAGAGGTGGTTGGTAACAATGCTGCTTTGTAAAACCACGTATGGCTATGGACACCATCGGGGGTAGGCTTCGTGGCCAAGGACTACATCACCTACAACTAAAAATGCCAGTGGGTTAGGAGGTAGCAGGTGGTGGCCTTTCCGGCTCACAGAGGTTTGGCTCGTGAATACATAACTTGCATGTCGACATGCTTCCTCTATATGCACTGTGCACGGTGTGCACAGTGCGCCACTGTGGCGAGGAATTGGTGTTTTATTGTTGCACATGCCTTATCGTACGTCCTCATGGTTGAACCTAGGTCGCGTTGTGCACGGAGGCGACAGGCCTTACACATGAAACAACTGGGCGACAGGCCTTATTGTGCACCCTTATGTCCGAAGGTGGCATAGTGCGTGCCATGCACTCCATTAGTTTGCTTGTTTTTTTTTAACAAAGTTAAGAAAACTTAAGAAAAAATAACATATTAAGATCAAAAAATCTTATCTGTTAATTTGTATACGATCGCGTGAGTCAAAATATATCCTTCTTCCAATTTCGGTGCAAAAGATTAGTTGATCCCACAGACAGCACCAACAGTTAATACCTTAATTTGCACAACATACCAGAAGGGAGGAAAGAATGATCCCCGGCCCATGTTGAGGCGTCGATATGTTATTCTTCTCGTTCATCCATATATAAAATGAATAATAAATATGCAAACAAAAAGTAATAAAGATATTTACATAGCTTCGAGTAATGCCTATTGTCACACCCCGCTCCCCTATAAAGACATTTTTAGAATTTTCGGCGAGCCAGTGTACTACTAAACTTAACTAAAAGATTTTCTTTTAATGACGCGCTAGATGCGAAAGATTCTATAAATAAAATAAATTTTAATAAATACTTAAAATCCAAAATAAAGTCTGCGGGAGCACTTATTAAAAAAAATACTAAATTCTCATGTGCTTATCAAAATAATTTATTTAAACCTTAAATCAAAAACTGAACATGACATTCATTATTTAGGCATATGCTTCACCTCTCTGGGTCAAGTCCTGTTTTGCAGTCTCATCCTCATAAATGTCATCACCTGGGGTGGTTTAAAAATATAAAAATATATAAAAATGAGTCAAATACTCAATAAGCAACACATCATATAGTAAACATAATAAACATAAGGCTTTTTGAAAAAAGTGCATACTCATAAATACATATGTAAATAACATGAACATGAACTTATCTTTCACTTATCATAGGTCAATACCCATTATTGACCCCCATGAGTTAGGGTTAGCAAATATAAGTAGATTCTGATTCTGCCCATGGCCACGGGTTGTGGAATCTGAGAAGAGTTGATCAAACCACCACACTTCAAACGTGGTGAGTATACTTCTATAATTATTCAATATTTACATAATTATAGAAGTAAATATTTACATATTTACATAAAAGGAAACTAGAATGAATTTTTACAATGTAATTCCTAGAATTAAGGTAATAGATATTAGGCCTTGAATTAAGGCATAGTTTCCTTAACACCCCCCCCCCCCCCGGGGGAAGCTGAGCGTCAGATTGGAACAGACATGAAGCTTGGTTCGAAAGAATTCAAAGAGAGGGTGAGGAACACTTTTGGTGAAGAGATCAGCAACTTTTAGGTGAGAAGGCACATACTGCATCTGAAGTTTTCTAGCAACAACAAGTTCTCGAAAGAAATGATAATCAAGTTCAACATGTTTAGCCCATTTGTGAGAGACAGTGTTAGAACTTAAGAAGAGAGCACTTTTGTTGTCACATAAAAGAAGTGGCTTCTATGAGAGGGGAACCTTGAGGTCCTGAAGGAAGTGCATGAGCCAGAGAAGTTCAGCTACGATCGTCGCAAAGCACGATATTCAGATTCACAGCTGGAACGGGAGACAGTAGGTTGCTTCTTGGCATTCTGTGAGACCAAATTATTGCCAAGATAAATAAACTAGCTAGAGGTAGAACTATGAGTGTCGAGATAGCCAACCCAGTCAGCATCGGAGTAAGCAACCAAAGCACAGAAAATAGCAGAAGGGCGAAAGATAAGACCAAAGTGAAGAGTGCCCTTGACATAGCGAAAAATGCACTTGACAACAAGAAAGTGATCTGTAGTAGGAGCATGCAGAAACTGACTGACATAATTGACAGCATGAGCAATACTGGGTCACATGATGGTCAAGTATTGTAGGGCACTAACAAGAGATCTGTAGAGAGTGGGGTCCAAGAAAGGGGAACCATTTCCAATCAGGTGTTGGGAGACAACCATGGGAGTGTGAACTGGCTTGCTATCAAGTTACTGGGCCCGAGTAAGGATATCCCACGCATATTTCAGTTGACTGATAAAAAGACCATCAGTAGTGGAGGTAGCTTCCAAACCAAGAAAATAACTGAGGAAACCCAAATCTTTGGTAGCAAACTCATAATTAAGCTTGCGAGTGAAGCTGTCAAGAAGAGAAGAATTGTTGCCAGTAATGATAATATCATCAACATAAAGGAGTAGATAAATAATATCATAATGTTGATGAAACACAAAAAGAGAAGTGTCAGATTAGCTGCAAGAAAAACCAAGTGTAATGAGAAAGGAACTGAAGCGCTGAAACCATGCGCGAGGAGCTTGCTTGAGGCCATAGAGAGCTTTCTTCAACTGAAAAATATGGTTGGGGTAGCGAGGATCAACACACCCGGAGGTTGCTCAATATAAACAGTTTCAGTGAGAGTACCATTGAGAAAGGCATTCTTGACGTCCACTTGGCGAATAGGCCATCGGTTAGTAACAGCAAAAGAAAGCACAACACAAACAGTAGTAGCCTTGATAACAGGACTTAAAGTGTCGGGGTAGTCAAGTCCAAGTACCTGAGTGTAGCCTTTGGCCATAAGACGGGCTTTGAGGTGCTCAATGGATCCATCAGGTAGATATTTGGTCCAAAACACCCATTTGGAACCCACCCACAATATTGGTGTTAGCAAGCCGATGGACAAATATCTAGGTGTGATTGTTCTGCAGGGCATGAACTTCGTCATCCATTGCAGCAAGCCAAGCAGGATTCTTAGCAGCAGATTTGAAGCCCTTGGGCTCAGTAGATGCAGGAAGAGCATAGAGAAGTCTAGAAGAGCCCAAAACACTGAGATTTGCCAAATGACAAGTCTTGAATGCCAGCCTTTGCTCATGAGAGCATTGGGGGAGAACCCAACAGAAATGCTAGAACAGGAGTGTGAGCAGGAACATGAGAATCAATGGCAATCTCAACAGAAGGTGGGCTAGGATCCTGAACTAATGAAGAGGGACCTGTAAGAGAATGAGGAACCTGTAAAGGCTCATCCACTAGGTCAGTAGAAATAGCACACAGGTTGAATCCGAATGGAGTAATATGTGAGGAATGGTGCATGTGGGAGGAGGGAGGGGGGTCGGTATAGAGAGGATTGGGTTCAAGAAAATTGGAAAAATTAAGGGATGATATGGGCTAACCGTGAGAGCTAGAATGAGAGGGAAAATAGGATTCATCAAACTGAGCATGTTGGTTGACATATAGCCTAGATGTAATGGTGTCAAGACATCAAAACCCTTTATGAGAAGGACTATAGCCCAAAAAGGTGCAAGGGATGCTGCAAGGTGAAAATTTGTTAGGCATATAGTCACGAAAATAAGGGTAAATACGACAACCAAAAGGATGAAAATTGTCATAGTTGGGTGAAGAACCATAGAGAAGCTCGAAAGGAGACTTACCTCCAATAAGTGGTGTAGGCAAGCAGTTGATAATGTAAGCTGGGCTACAATGCTGAAGTCGTTAACCCAGAAGCGAGGGGAAAGATGGGAGTGGAAAAGAAGGGCTAGACTAGTCTCGGTTACATGACATGTTTTCTTTCGACACAACCATTTGGGACGGGTGTATATGGGCATGAGAGTTGATGGTGAATGCCCAAGGTGCAAAGATGCACTTTGAAGCTATTGCTGGTAAATTCTGCACTACCATCACTTTGAAAAAAATTGATATGGGTGGAATGTTGATTTAAAATTTTTTTTAAATTGAATGAAAATATCATAAAAGTCAGATTTGAATTTCAAGGGATAGAGCCAAGTGAATCGAGAATGGTCATCAATGAATATAACATAATAAATAAAACCCAAATTTGATTTGACGGGGGGAAGGGGCCCAAATGTCGCAATGAATAAGATCCAACACATCAGATGACCTATGTTCATTCCGAGCATATGGTAAGCGATGATTTTTTGCAAGTTGGCATGTAATTCAAAATGCTGGAGAAGGCAATAATGATGTAAGATGAAGATGACCTTTTTTATTCAAAAAAAAAAGATAATGGAATGGTTTACATGTCCAAGGCGAGCATGCCATAAATCATAAGAAGCATGAAGAGTTTTATTCTTAAGAACAGAAATAAAAGCTGAGTTGCTGCGCTCCAGCACATATAGGCCACCATCTCGTTTACTGGTTGCCACCACCCTTCCTGTTTGACGATTTTGGATAGTAAAAGAATTATTAGTAAATATAACAGAGAAAGGAAAATCACATGTTAATTTACTAATTGAGAGTAGATTTTTGGTGAGACGAGGAACTACTAAAAAATCCAATAAATGAAGATTGGGGATTGGAGAAATAATACCGGTATGGGTAATGGGTAGGGAAGCACCACTCTTGACAATTACACAATCCTTACCCATGTAGTTACTCGAGTGATCTAAAGTGGAAAGGTCTGTGGTCATGTGGGTCAAAGAGTTGCCAAGGCCACTTCGATGGCTCTGTTGTGGACGAGAGGAGGAGTTCCTCTGGCTGGACCGAATGTGGCCATGGTTGGTGGTTGTGAAGGTAGCGGAGGGAGTAGCTGATTGTCTAAGAGACTTCTAAATGAGGTCAAAACTCTCTGCGCTGGAGACGAGATCAGTGAAACAGGGCAGGGGGTTTTGGGCAGTGGAAAAACTAGTGAAATCAGACCCAAGACCTCGGAGAAACCAGTGCAATTTATCAGTGCCGTCGATGGGCCTTTCGATGGCATGAAGTTGATCACAGAGAGATTTGAAGTTGCAGGCATACTCAGAGACCGTGCATGTGCCGCGTTTCATCAACTAGAGATTGTCTTTGAGACAAATTTCTCTAGCTTCGGAGCAATGGTTGAAGGAGTTTTCGAGGGCAAGCCAAACCTCGTGTGAGGTGGAGAGACCCAGGACCTCAACCATAGCTTTTTCAATGAGGGATGAAAGTAAGAGGCTTAGAAGGCATTGGTCAACTTGCTTCCACGCCAGGTGTTTGATATTGGGTGTCTGAGAGGTGGGGGGATGAAAGCATGGGGGAGGTTCTAGGGTGCCATCCACATGGCCTAACAACTCTTGGCTTTCAAGTAGGGGAAGTAATTGGCTCTTCCACAGGAGGTAATTAGAGGAGGAAGGCTTGATGGTGATCATGTGAATCATGGTGTTGAAGGGAAGAAGGGTGGGGTTAGGTTCGGCAGCCATGGAGAAAAAAAGAAGGGATCCGAGGATGCTAATTCGATAGGGCTCATGATACCATATGAAGATTTGATCAAACCACCACACTTCAAATGTGGTGAGTATACTTTTATACATATTCAATATTTACATAACGTCTAACTACATAAAAGAAAACTAGAATCAATTTGTACAATGGAATTCCTAAAATTAAAGGTAAAAGATATTAGGCCTTGAATTAAGGCATAGTTTCCTTAACAGAATCCATACACAAGGAAGACATATTGGGTGCACTATCAACATGTACGACCTAGCAATGCAATATGCTCATAACATAGGTAGTGTCTTCATATCATAACATAGGCAGTTACATATCTTATAATTCGTACTTCATCATAATCATACTTGCATACTTACATATCATAGATTTCAAAAGAAATCGCATACATACTTGTCATATCATATCACAGATTTTAAATGAAATCGCATTCTTTCATAAATGTCATGATACATGTTTCCTCACATAAAATCATGATTTTTCATAATTTTATCAGTACGTAAAAAGGGGCTTCCAATGAAGGGCATACATGTATAATATTTTTCTAAAACGCATGCCGTTTACCGTACATACATGTAAGGGTATGATCATGTTACTTACCTTGTAGCGCTAATCCACTATTTTTGGCACGTAATCGGTCGCCTATAAAATAAACACGTAATTTGCATAAATTTCTAATTAACATGTAATTTTATTTCTAATCTAAACTACTAAAATAACCTAGATTTCCTAAATCTAAAATCTTCCAAACACTAAATTATTCTCACTATTAATCCTAAAAAGACAGGGGCATTTTTGTAATTTAACGAAACGACCTAAACTTCATCCTACGCATTTGGGGAATGGACTTATGAGAGAAGCAGTGGCTTACTGTGAGCTAGGCAATGCAATGGGAGGCTAGGTTGCACTCAATGGTGGCAAGTGTGGTGGCGACTCCGGCGAGCTAGCCACTATGCAACTGAGAGAGAGAGAGAGATTTTGGGAAAGAGAGAGACAAGATGAACGAGAGGGAGGGGACACAAGGTGAAGGAGAGGAGGCAGGTTATCGAGAGAAAGGGCGGTGGTATTTTCACTGTGCGTTCTAGGCTGATGCTGCCATGCTTGGAGATTAGGGTTGAGCTCCGACTCTGACGAAGTCAGAGTTGTCGTTTTTTACCTCTGACTCCGACAGTCAGAGCCAAATTGTTCCTCTGACTCCGATAGTCGGAGCCAAATTGTTCCTCCGACTCCGACTCTAAACTGGAGTCGGAGCTCAACTCCGAACGGAGGTCAGAGCTCCAAAGTTAGGAGTTGAATCGTTTGTTTCTCTACGTTTCTTACGGATCGAGTTGTACGTCGACTTAGGGCATTTGTTTTGTGTATATAGGACGTTGTGGAGACAAATTACATTACCTTTGGGCCACCAATACTACCATATATATCAAAAGATTCAAAACTTTACTACCGGCAAAAGAATGAAGAATCTGATACTAATAAAAGTTTTAAGCAACATGACTCAATTGGCCAAAATCCTAATTGCAAAGAAGATAATTAATACTGGAGAATATGAAAAAGAAAAAGACAAAAATCAATGCAGCCTAAATAAGGGTATCACGTGGTGGGTCCTTGTTTCAGTCTTTGCTTGGATCGAGCACAATGTATTGTAACTACATAAATATAACTACATAAATATGATCACCAAAGGCCAAGTCCAAATCCGTAAAAAAAAAATACTGAAAATATTTAAAAAAAAAACCTTAAATACAATAGTCAAATAACATGTATAATGTAGCCATAGGTTATAACAATCCCATTTATAACATAATAACAACATTGACATAGCTTTGAAATATAACTACATAAATATTAAACACGGATTTCACTCAAATGCTTTTTGGTCCATTGGTCATGCCTAAAATGAAGATAGAAAGTTACAATCAATAAATGAAAAAAAATTGATAATAAAAAATTGAACACGGTAAAAGTAGAATTTGATTCTTACCAAGAAAGGGGGTTCTCTCAACTCCTTCCCAACTCTCAAGGGGCGTCCGTCTCAGACTCTCATTCATCGGCAATTATGTTAGGGTTCACAATTAAATCTTTAAAATCATAAAAAGTAGAAGTTAGAAACATTAAAAATAATTAAATAATCATTTAAAAGCATATAAACTTACCCGATTCATGTCTATAGCTCTCGGCATCAACGCCAATGGTATCTAGTCCAATGGACATTTCACTTATCCAATTCTATGTGCAAACGAGGGCCTCCACAGTTGACGGTGACAATGAACTCCGAAAAACATCCAACACGTAACCTCTAGTGCTAAATGCCGACTCTGAGACAACCGTAGTCACAGGAATGGCTAGCACATCTCGGGCTACACGGGAAAGGACTGGATACTTGGTGGAATTAACTTTCCACCAAGTTAATAATTGAAATACATCACTAGGTGCCTTGAAAGCTTCCATAAAATATCGTTCAACCTCATATGTACAATGCATAATATTCCTTGTTGACATGAGTTGATGATACTGCTGTATAATACGATGGCCTATAACCCCTACAGATGGGTCAGTATCACCTGAGCAAGTTGTCGACCCCATTGGCCTCAAATGTGAGGAGCTACCAGCTGCGAATGAAGGCTGGCAACTATTGCTGTAGTGATTATATAGGTCATCAATATCACTTTTTAGCACTCTAATAAACTCTGCAGCCTTCACTGCCCCGAGGGTGGAATTTATCCAAAATTCTAGAATGGCCAACTTATATCGAGGGTCAAGGAGCACAGTCACAAATAGTAATCTATTTATTTTCTCAATATTCTCCAAATATTTATCATATTTGGTCTTCATCCACGTAGGCATAGCAAATAACAATCCACCAGAGTCAGTACAACTATTTTTCAAGTGGAAGTGAAGCTCGGAGAGCTCGCTGAAGAATGAGTTCGCAGGCATATATTTGGATCCAGATAGCCACATGGTTATGTCATAAAAAATTCTTAAAAATTCAACAAAGTAGCTCACACTGGTCCACTCATGTGCGTCCGGCGCACCGAGCCACTATTCTGTTGGCTCCAACAAAGCATACCTCAGGCCCCCATCCTCGACCTCCATCCACTCGAATGTTTTTGGGTACTTTTGTGCCACATCCAATATCATGTATGTAGAGTTCCATCGAGTCAGAACGTCCAAGCACAACATACCAGAATATTTAATTTTAAGATCTTCTGCAATTGCCTTAAACTTGGCAGGCCTTTGAGGGGAACCCCTCACATATCGTACAATTCTATGGACTCGAGTAATGGAATCATCAACCTCTTTTAACCCCTCAACAACTATGAGGTTGATGATATGAGTACAACATCGAATGTGAATAAA
Organism: Cyclocarya paliurus; assembly: GCA_029856935.1. Classification (NCBI taxonomy): domain Eukaryota; kingdom Viridiplantae; phylum Streptophyta; class Magnoliopsida; order Fagales; family Juglandaceae; genus Cyclocarya; species Cyclocarya paliurus. The sequence continues at coordinate 32,217,811 of CM056947.1, read as the reverse complement.
CTCGTGGGCCCAAATGACATCATCTCTCAACGTCGTGTTCCACTTAAACCAATCAATTGTTGTTTCATTGGCACTGGCATTGTCAACTGTAATACACAGCACTTTTTGAATTCCCCAGTCCTTTAAACAATCATTCATCTTCGCCCCAATGGATGCATCTTTATGATCCACAATATCTTTAAAGCCAATAATTATTCTATGCAAAATCCACTCACTGTCAATGTAGTGTGCTATGATATACATGTAGCAGACGTTCTGTATGGACGTCCATGTGTCAGTCGTAATTGAAACTCTCTGGCCAGTGGTAATAAACATCTTCCTCATCTTAGCCTAGTCTTTCACATACCTCTTCATACAATCTCGCATCACCGTATACCGTGATGAAATGAAAAATTGTGGCTCAACAAAGTTTAGAAACTTTCGAAAAACCTCTTTTCTCGACTGTAGTAAAGGGCATCTCTTCAGTAATTATCATTTCTGCAAGCATGTCCCTCAACATCTTCTCACTGTATTGAGAGATGACCAATTTCTTAGTCTGTGTACCATCAGTGGCTATAGAAGTTTGGTAACTGAGGTTGGTCTGATCAGTGGCCACCAATCCCTTCGCTATCTTATATCATTGGCAACCATTTAGATGTGCTATTAGCACACTTGTGCCTTGCTTCTTCAAATGACATCCACAAAGTTGCCCACAGTAATGGCATCTTGCTACCAGGTTCGCAATATCACCAGAAATTTTGGTGAAATGCTCCCAAGTCCACGACCTCTTTTTAGAAGGTCGTGGTGGTTGATCTTGCTCAATGGGCATCTTCTCATCTTTTTTGAACATATCCTCATCCTCTATATCTACTAGGAGTGGGAGTCGACTACTCGCACAAGATGTAGATGTTCTAAATATAGCTGCTCTAGATGTAGCTACCCTAGATATGGCTCTAGGGATGGAAACCCACCGGTGTAGGAGTTGTAGCATTGGCATCCGCCACATCCCCTTGTGGATAATCATCTCCACTAGGTCTAGAATCCATATCACAATCAATGAAGCTGAAAAAAGAAATTAGAAGCAAAAAATTAGTTTAAAAATAAACTAGGCTATATTAAAAATTTAAATCAACACAAAGATATAGGACATGTATTATTGTATCATAAATGCATAATTCAATATTTTGAGAAATTGCCTTTTGTCAAAGGATTCATTGAGATATCAAGGCACACATATTTATTTAATAAAAGTTAAAGCCACCCATCTTTTCAGTGGCCAAGAGCTGTCGATCTCACAATTTGAATAACCCCATTTGGACATTTTCGAAATTTTTTCCCTCCATGTTCTCGTCAATTTCTTTATAACCATGCAAAACATTCTTAGGAAGTACGTAGTACTCGAGATCAATGAGAAACGGATAAATCAGGATACTTTTCCATTGCTATTAGGTAACATCTATATGTCTGTGTGTATGTGATTATTTGACCAAATTAAGGTGAGGCCACACATAAACTGAGTGGGTCATACCGTCCATTGCAGTTGCCCTTTGCACATGTTAGATTTATGCACATTTGCCGAGGAATGGACAATGTAGAGCCCCCCTCATACCAAATCATAGAATTAATTATCTTCTTTTTCTTTACCAACTGATCATATATATACAAAGTGATAGACTGGCCGTATGGGGACCATTTATATATATATATAAATATATATATTATGGGGGGTTGGGGAACAAAAATACAAAGTTTCTTGGCTTTGAGGTTGCCTTCTCTGCAAAGGAAAAAGGCATTTCTACAAAAAAAATAAATTACATTTACGCTTTTGGAGTTGGTGTACCAATCTGGACTGAATTGGAGCGATCAAAGAACTTATATATTCACTCTATCTTTGCAAGCAAATGTAGGGCACATGTTGTTAATAACTTAATAATAGGCCAGGGAGATGACTATCGATCATAGATTTCACAAGACAGTACCTATCTAGCTGAATCTACAAGCTGGTTTGGATATATATATATATATATATATATATATATATATATATATATATATATATATATATAAAACACCAATATTTGATAGACACATATTTATTTTTAAAATTTTTTATATAATCATGTTTTAAATAAATAATATTTTTATAAAAAAAAATAATCGTGTGAATATTATTACTTGCTACCTTTTGCTTTAATGCATTTATGGTTTTTCTTATTTCTTTCCTTGCATTTAAGGAAGGAAAAAGAAATAAATCCAAAATAGTTATTGGGACCCCTTGTTTTTCTACATTATTAAACAAGTGTTAAAACAATAGCATTGTTTTTGATACTTTCAGTCTTCAGATTAAACATATTGCAATATTGCATGCATACAACACATTGCTTTAAGGAGAATCTGTCTAATTTCATAAAAACATCTCTTACACATTTTATCAAACACATTGCATGCATACAACACAACTTACAAACACATTACACATTTTATCAAACACATTTTCTTACTACAAATTTACAAAATAATTTCATTTCAATCACAACAAAATACCAAAACGTGCATGCTATGAGTAACGAAATACATAAAATTAAATCAAGCAATTTAATTTTTGGGCTCGTAATCGGGTTCTCACCGTAGGCTAAAGCTCGGATTGAAGTCGCACACTACGGAGGAGCAAAGACTCACGACGGCAACAAAGAGGGAACGAGGCGACAAGGTGGAGGTTCACTGGTTCAGCCGTCAGAGTCTTCAGACGTGAGACTTGAGAGAGAAAGAGGAAGGAGGAAGGAGGAAGAAGGAAGAAGGGAGAAGGGAAGGGAAGGGGGTCCTGCATTTTGGAACGGCGTCTTTTGATTTTTTTTTTTTTAAATCCAGATGTAAAATGATGTGAATTCCAACTCCGACTCCAACTCCCTATTCGGAGCCACTCCGCACTCCGACTTCATTTCCAACCACTTCGAATCCGACAAAGTTGGAATCGGAGCGGATGTCGGGCGGAGTCGGAAATTTCATAATTTTGCACAGCCCTATTGGAGATGTAGACTATTATGGTGGTGGAGGGTGGTTCAAGGCTAGGCAGCTTGCGAAAGGAAGAGTTGTGCTTTTTCGGAAGCAAGAATAGGGTCCTTCAGTGAGGTTAAGGGTGTCGTTTTTTGACTTGAGTTCACGGCTGAATTTGGTGGTGAGGTCTGGGTGGTTGGCTAGGAGTCACGGTGTGGAGCATTTTGACTTTGCACGATGGTTGAGAGGGACGTCTCCGATGCTTTTTTCTTTTCCTTGCTTAAAACAGGGGTTGCGTTGGTTGTGTGGAAGAGGTGGTGGCTAAGACATAGGGTCGCGATGGTGGCAATGTGGGTGTAGCAACGTCAGGTTGGGTGCGTCGATCTATCATGGCTTCACATATCTCACAATACAATTTATCTCTAAAAATACAGGATCGGGTTGTTACACCTACGCCTATGTGTGGTAGAGTTTGGCGTAAGGAGCTTTTGTGCAGAGCCTATCAAATTTGTGGGATCTCCTCATTATATAGAGGACTATTTCTTTGGAGTGAATGATTCCAACTTATCTTGTGAACCCCTTTCCTTTTAGAAATATGAGTATTTTTTCTTTTATAAATCTGAGTGTCTTTCTTTATCTCTTCTTAGCCTAATCCTTTAGCTTGATTTTTGATTTTATCTTAGGATTAAATTATAAACTGCTGATTTGACAAAGAGTAAAGAAAATGCTTTCTTTCAAGGGTTCAGGCACTGTAAATTTACAAATATTTTTATTTTTACAAAGTTGGATACAACATGTAGACTTTTATTCGTTGAAAATAGTGGTCGCAAAAAATCTTGGATTCTATTAATTTCGATGCTAAAATCCAAACATGAAAATGTATTTGACTTTCGTTTTCATTTTGGCACAAAAGTCTAAGGTTATGTTTGGAAATAAAGATGAGAAATCTCATCTTATTTCTATCTCATCTCATCATTACATCTTTTTTAAATTTCCATATAAAATATAATAAACAATTCAACTTTTTCAAATTCTAATTTAACTTTTTCAAATCCCAAAACAATAATAATATTAAAAAATAATATTTTAAACTTTCATTTTAACACTATTCACAAAATTTTTAAAAATTCTCATCTTATCTCATCTTCCAAGCATAACCTAAGAGAATAATTTATATTGGGAAAGAGCTAACAGGCACGTGTGTACAAAAAGTCTTTGTCAACCTTCTGGATATGCATACTTGTCCAAGTGTAGAGCCCATTAATTTCTTTACTCAATTCCTACGTTTTTCTTTTTCTTTTTCTTTTCTATCTTTATTATATTTTTAAACTCTTCAAGTCGTTTTAAAATTCAGCAATAAAATATTACTGATTCTATAAGTTTAAAATATTATTTCTGTTAATTTCAACTTTTTCCATGCCACCAATATTAGGCTCAATTTGGATTGAGAAACACTTTCAACTCATTTCATTTCATCATTATAATTTTTTCAAACGTCTACATAAAATACAATAAATAATTAAAAATTTTCAAATCTCAAAATAATTATAATATTAAAAAATAATATTCTAACAATATTTTATTTAATTTTTAACTTTCATCTCGACTCATCTCATCTTAACTCACTATCCAAACCTAACCAAAGTTGCCTCCACCCTAGATGATCAACTTTTTTTTACTCAAATGAAATTTCATTTAGAGGATAAAACCTCTCAATTACTCTTTTTAATATAGATCATCACTTTTAAGTGGGTTTTCTTGTATTCTTATTTTGAATTTCATATTACGAAACCTAATACTGTAAAATAATAGTCTTTGGGATCTATATTAATAAGTTTATTATTTCTCTTAAAATTAGTTTATTTTAGTATTGGTGGGGCCACATCTTTAAAAATAGACAATATATATACTACAGCAAAATTTGGTTTTTGTGATGGACGAAGCCGTCACAAAAAATAAGCAAACCATCACAAACACTTTTTTGTGGCGGTTTGAGACCGTCACCTAAAAGGCATTACATAATATTTTTTGTGATGGTAAAGTGACGATTGGAAGTCTTTTGTGAGATGTAATATTCAAACGCGATGATTTTTTGTGACATTTAAAAACTATCACAGAAAGTAACGTTCAAGCGTATAAACCGACGTTCGAATGTTAACCCGATTGAATAATGTTCGCACTTAAAAAAATTGACTTTCGTTGTTTTTGCTTCGCACGAATGATATTTATGTTCGAACGTTAACTCGATGAGTTTGAATGTAACATTCGGATGTTAAAGGAGAAGAGTTCGAACGTATAATTTTTAATGTTCAGGTGTTAGTTTGTTGTTTGACCATATCAATTCTCATCATTTGAACATTTATATTGTTTGTACATTAAAATGTGTGAACATAGTGTCTTACATTCGAACATTTTGTTCGAATTTGCTGGCATTTTGCTCGAATGTAAATCAAGGTTCATGCATTTTTTCTTTACGTGTGAACGTTATAATCAGAAATAGTAATTTCATAAAATTAAAAAGCATACAAATTGTTTCATATTACACCATAAATGTAACAACTAATAATGTCTTATAGAGTTACGAAAATAGACAATAAAAGTTTCTAATACTGATAACGATAATGATATATTGATCATTTTTTTTTCTTTCCTCGCCTACTGCAATCTTGCTGAATTGACCTAACACGTTCCATCTGGACCATCATCTCCCTCTGCACTTGCTCTTGGACTTCAATGCGTATTCTATCATCACGGTCTCTTTGTTACTCCTGCAAATGCGTCTCTAAATCAAACTGTTTAGATAAGAGAGACTCCAACTCCTACTGTCTCGACTTTATTTGCTCAATTTCTTGGCGTGCTGCATCTAAATCTTTAGTAAGATTGTTAACTTCCGAAGTTGAGGTCTTGGAGGATGAACCGACACACTTGAAAGAACATCCCAAACCTCTTACCAAACTAGATTCGATCCCGAGCATTTGAGTGAATATGTCTATGTCACTAGGAAAGGATTCTTCAAAGGCTGATTGGATCTCAATCATTTTTTCCTGCAATTACAACAAAAATATGATAATAAAGCTCACATATTAAAAGAAACGATGAATCAAACATAATATGAATTCACATGTTGCATAATTTAGTCACAGAAAACAACATCACTTACATAATTATTTTTAGCAACAGGATCAACCCACTCACTGTGCTCATCAGTGTGAGTAGCAATATAGACGTGAATGAGGGAGAAATTTTCAAGATCATTACTTTTCTAACAAAGCCACATTAGTAAATTTAAAAAATAATATTAGTACTTAAATAAAAGAATATGATAAAAATAAGTGAAAATTAATAAGTTATTAATTACCATTTTATCAACAAGATGTTGGAATGACCTTGAGCCGACACGATGGTGGATTGTCAAAGTCGTTCTATTATGTACATTGATAGAACTTAAGTGCTGCAGGAGAAATTAACAATATTAAATATAATATATGGAACCAATATAGATGTAAATAACTTATAGGGAATAAATATAAAATACCTAAGAATTTGGACTTGCGAAAAGATCACAACACTTCCTCCAATCATCTAACTTCATTTTTTGAAAAGGAGACTAAACATTCCAACGTCTCAAACTTCTTGAAGTGGTCATGCCATTGTCCTTTGTGACGCCAAAATATTATAGCCATCAACTCGTTCACAGTTCACACATCCTTGCTACGGCCAAAATTGAGGTCAAATTCATCCTAAGAAGTGAATTGGGTTAAAAATATGAAATCAAAATATCTCTAAATAAATTTACGTTCGTATATAAACTCACCAGTATATGACTCCAAATGTGATCCTTCACCTCATTTAGAAAATCTCTCCATAATCGCACAAAAAACAGGGTATAAGCTTGTACTAGTGTGTTAACATAGGAGGCAAGTGATACTGCACTATCGTCCCCTCCTCCAGTGAAGTTATCAGGAATGTTGACCTTGATTTTTCCATGCCTTCTATTTCTTTCAAGAGCAAGGCCACATGTGTAGCCACATCCACGACGTGACAATGCATCAGCTAATATTTTTAAAATAATTAAATACAGTCTCCAAAGTATTGAAATATAATTAATTATCAACAAAATTGCCTTACTGGTAGGTGTCGATTGGTTGTTTGTCTCCTGTGTATTAACTTGTTCAGGAGCGAAGTCCTCAGTTGGGGAGTCATGAACGGGTTTGGGACTTGGAGGATGAGGCACATGTCTTCGTTGTCATTATGGTGGCATCCTTGAAAATGATCATTATTTTTTAAAAAATTTGTATAGAATAATTTATAAAAAAAAATGCATTGTACTGTCACCTATGTAAATAAAATACATAATACTTATATTATTCATCTCCAGATGTATTTTCCATGCTTTTTTCATAATCGACTTCAATAAAATCTTCATCATCATCGTCTTCTTCATCGACTACCTCTTCGGACTATTCTTCTTCTTTTTCTTCTTCTTCTTCACTTTCTGCATAAACCGAATGATCATTTAATACGGATGGGTTGAGATATACGGGTGAGACGTCATCTCTACATGAGGGAATTAGTTTAAGTGCACCTAGGTCAACAAATAAATTTATACCCCCTCCATCTTCCTCGTAGGCCTCTATAATGAGAGTGTCATCTTCGTCTCCACAATGGTCTTGATCTACTACCATTCCTGCTCATATATATTTTTTGGCACAAATTTTTATACGACTCGCCATGTTATCCCTCGATTATCTTCATCGACCCCTTTCATTGGATCAACCAAGTAATAGACTTGGGTAGCTTGACAAGCCAATATGAATGAATCATTTTTGTACCATATACATGCAGTATTGACACTCGTAAAGTGACTATCCCTATGTATCAAAACCCGACCACCTCCTATATCCCACCAATCACATTTAAAAATATATGTCACATTCCCACCCAGGTATTTTAATCTGATAATGTCACTTATGACACCATAGTAGTCAATGTCATCTGTCCCATGACTTCCCCCGACCAACACACCACAGTTTTGCGTCTTTTGATTACATTCACGGTCCATAGTATGAAATCTATAACCTTGAACTATGCATGGAGTGTATCGAAGTGCTCTGTGTGAGGGACCATGAGTCAATGCATGCACTTCAGAAGAAAGTGATGTGGGATCATTAGCAGGTTGTTCCAAAATCTAACAATTGAAATAGTAAAAAAATTATTAAAAGTAATGAAGAATTAAAATGGTTCAAAGTAATTTTAAGTCATGGGACATTTAAAATGCATATGCGTTGTTCAAACCATCTAAGAAATTCCTCTTCATGTCTCGACTCTATATTCTCTACGCTTTCTGTCCTAAGTTTGTCTATGTATTCACTGTATGCAAGTACAAAGATTAGGATATGTGCATTACATAATATGTTATATAGTAATATTTGTAATTAGAATTATTCTAAGTATACAGCGAAATACCTAAGATAATCATCAATCTCCTAACAATTATTCAACATGTACCACTGAGCTTTTCCTAACTCTCCACCAATTAAGTCGTATCACGTTTGTGCACCCAAGGGCTGTACATTCTGGAAAAAACCTGATAGCTCACGAGGGAGAGGAGTAGCAAGATTAGCATTCCGCTCTTCATGATTAAATAGTGTCTCAACACCAAGAAGATATAGAGACCAAAATATCAACCATTCATCTAGTATATAAGCCTCTATTATTGAATCATCAGCTCGGGCTTTATCTCCAACAGTGCGCTTCAATCTACCCAAATATTTTTTAATTGGATACATCCAACGGAACTGCACTGGGCCACCTAATATTACCTCCCGAGGTATATGTATTGCTAGATGAACCATTACATCAAAAAATGACGGTGGAAAGATATGCTCGAATTTGCACAGTATAGTAGCAAGGTCTTCTTCCAACTTCCGTAATATATCTCTATTTACAACCCAAGAGTACAAAGCTTTGAAAAACATGCAAAGTTTGGTTATGGCGACACATACATTGGAAGTCAGTTTACCATGAATTTCCACCGGTAACAATTTCTACAAAAATACGAAAATACATGATAATCGTGATTTTTCAATCCACTTATTTTTCAGTCATTAGGGCTCACATATTTACCGAGATTGGACACATAACCATCTGGCAACTTCACACCTTGCAACCATTTGTAAAAATCCATCCTCTTATCTCTTGTTATTGTAAAACATGCATGCGACATAACCACCCTATTGCTTTCCATTCGCAAATATAGATTATGTTTAACTCTCATTATCTCAAGATCTTTCCTCATCTTAATAGTGTCCCTCATCTTTTTGTTAATGCTCATCAATATCCCTAGAACATTGTCACAAATATTCTTTTTTATGTACATTACATTTGAACTATGTTGCAATATGCATGATGACCAATACTTCAAGTCAAAGAAATTACTATACTTTATCCAATTCAATTCTGCAGGGCTTCGTTTTCCCTTGTTCTTTCCCCTATCTTTGCCAAAATTGTTCGCTCTAACTTCCCATAACTGTTCAACTATCTCGTCCCCAGTCAACTCCTTCGGTACAGTTCTGTCCTCAACTCTCCCATCAAATTTAGCGCATTCCTTTCGCCATGCATGATTTGCTGATAGATACTGTTGATGGCCCACGAATCACATCTTCTGTGAATATTTTAGCCAATCACTAACATTTTCTTTATTGCATGTGGGACATGCTAACTTCCCTTTAGTACTTCTACTAGAAAGGTTCCCATATAATGAAAAATCATCTATCATTCACATTACTCCCGTTTCCCATAGATCTTTCAACTCTTCAATTAACAGCTGCATAAATACGTCAATATCATTCTCAAGTGATCTTGGACCATGGATAAGTAACATTAACAAAAAGTTTGGCACCTTCATGCACCTTCATGGTGGAAGATTATACGAAATCAACACAATGGGCCAAGTACTGTAACTTGTACTCATATTGCCAAAGGGATTGAATCCATCCGTTGTTAGTCCTAGATGCACATTACGAGTTTCGTTGTCCAACAATGGGTATTGATCATCAAACTCTGGGTGCCTTATATATTTGTCATCCTTAACTCTTTCCTCGTGCCACCTCATATCTTGAGTTGTTTTGTTAGACATATATAGCCTTTGCAATCTGGGTTTCAGTGAGAAATAATGCAAAATCTTCACTGGAATATTTTTCTATCCTTTCCACCTCGACTCTCCGCATTCGGGACAAGCCTATTTTTCCTCATTCTCCTTCTAAAATAAAACACAATCATTCTACATGCATGTATGGACTTGTACTCAAAACCTAATCCCTTTCTCACCTCTTTTGCTTCATAAAAATTCTTCGGCAATGCAGAACCTTCAAGAAGTACCTCATTAAACAAGTTCAAGACCATGTTGATTGCTTTTGTCGACATCCCACACAACGACTTAATGTGAAGCAGCCACACAATAAATGACATCTTGTTGTGTTTTGTACATCTAGTCTTTGCTTCCCCATCCCCCACCAGAGTCTCTGCTTCCCCAGTTCCCCCTCTCTCGCCACCATGCCATTTGCGCACATAGCTATTTCTTAACTTTGTTCTCTTCCACCACGCCCAAGATCTCTCATTCTTAACCCCAACAAATAAAGAAAAATGCTTCTCTGAAGTGCTTCCTCACCAATCTTAAAATCATCTACTAGTAGGAGTATTTTCCAACCATTTCCGGAATTGGATGAGGTTCTTCGGATCTCAAATTCTTGATCCATGTCCATGTCTCTATTGCTTAGTTCTTCATCTTCTCCTATCGACAACAATCGAGCGATGAAGATATCTACAACGATGTCAGACAGCAATCTAAGGCCCAGGAGCCTTTCTCTAGCGAAGAAGACAAAGATTAACCTCTGTGCGGGACTTTAATAAGGAACGACGTCATTGAGGAGTTTAGGTGGGTTGGATAAAGGGTGTCGTTTTGGTTTTGGTGGTACTGTTGGGCGTGGTGGTAGTGGAGATGGCAACGAAGGTAATGGGAATTGGGATAATGGGAGCGTACCCTGGCGACGCTCTTCTTCTATCTTCATTGTGGCAAATAGATATTCACGGGAGGGGGAAATTTGTGTTTGCGATCCTGTGTGATGAGGTGCAGAAACTTGTTATGGGGTTTTATGATGTGTCACTTTTCTATTGGGTGCCGATAAACCCAATATATAGGACTTGTCGGTCTAAAGAGGAACTGATATTTCTTTTAAGATTAAAATTACAGTACAACTACTGTAACTATGCACACATTACACACCACGTAGCCCTTACTCCCTTTTTTTTTTTTAAACGCTCGTTAAGAAAAAAACTTTTTTTTTGTCTTCAAGAAATGAGTTTTCTTCCTACATTTGAATTTGCCCCGCGAAAAACCTCCTCCCTCGCCCGCGTCACATCACCTTCCTCTACCCACCGCCACCGGCAACGCTGTCTCTCTGTCCAGAGAAACCGAGCGATGTTCCTCCGTCTGCACAGTGCCGCCACTCCCCAGGAGATTATTGAACTCAGTAAACCAAAGAGAATCCCTCGAAGACCCCCTTCCTCCCTTGCCAAGCAACCCATATCGTGCTTCTTCATCTCTCCCTGTTGGCGCTTGATTGCAGATTTTTGTTTAGGCACCCCTCTGCCCAAAGAAGTAGGTAAATTTGCAATACCCAATTTCTCTTGAGATCGATTTATTTGTCTAGTGCTTGTGTACTCTCATTTGCGCATGTATGGTTTTGTTATGGTGCAACCACCAGAGCTCTAGACAAGTAATCCCTTTTGCTCCAAACCATATATATAGAGACCTCAAATACCAACCCCACTAGCCCTATTTCAACTGCGATTTCTAAAGATTTCATTTTCTTCTGAATCCAAGGCTCACTTGTCTCCTAGAAGATCTCCAAGAAAAGGACAGGGTCTTGATTCCTGAAGATAGAGGGGGGTTTTAAGGGGAGGTTGTTGATTTTATTTGGGTGGGATTTGTCTTACAAGTATGATATAGAACTTGGCTTGTTTGTTGTATAGGGGGGAAGATGAATTGGGCTGTGTAGGTTCTTGTTTTTGTGTCCCTAAGTTTAGGAGGATAATGAAAGTTTTTAGAGAGGAGTTTTATGGGTTTGAATTCGGGGGAGAGAATGTTGTATGGGGTTGGGTGAAGTTATACAAGGGTCATAATAGTAGTTTTTAACTCTGCTATTCCTATCACATAGTATAAAGGCTTTAAGATATATATAAGACCAGCTTCATAGCAGAGAGAAATCCCATAGAATTCAGGACTTAGGAGTCTAGGACACGTTTCATTATAGCTCAACATTTCTGTTATAAGGAATCTATCTAATTCTGTTATAAAGAATCTATCTAGAGTTTTCTATGGTGTCGTAACATCCCGATCCTCAAAAGTGTGATTTTTCTAATTTTTATTTTTATTATTATTATTATTATTAGATATATTTTGAGGTAGTAATTTATTTTGAATAAGATTTCTTTACTGTTAATTATACACCTCATTTATCGTTTCTGTTTGGTTTGGGACTTTCCTGATTTGAAATTATCTTTATCTCAAACACTTCAAAATTCTAATATCCTCTCAGTGTCCCTTTCCTTGTGGGAGTAGTTTTCCAAAGTTTAAGTCAAACTCAACCCTCTCCAGATCACTCACAATAGCTCCCTACTCCAGATCCTATAAGGCCATCGATATCAAAATAAACATCATATTTTATCAAATATTCAAGAGTAATATATCATCATTTTGCTACTTCTATTCCAATTTCAATATTGTCTAAAAATTTTGTAGTAAGATTTTTTTTTTTTTTTAGTAAAACTTCTATATTGATTGGTTTTTTTTTTAACCAAAATTTACCATTTAAGATTGATTTTATTTTAGGTAAAAAAAATTCATCTTTTATGCTAACTAATATTTTTTGTATAGTTTAATTTAATTATTTTATTTTATTTTTTGGGCCTACTCAAGGTGGTGGGCCTTAAGCAGTAGCCTTAGTTGCCTACCCTTGAGCCGACCTTGTACGAAGAACACATTATTTTTATATGAATCTCACATACAGCGTTACTGTTGACGACGTGCTTTGCACACCAAGTACTGGACTCATTTACCTACAACACAGAGAGGATGAGAGGCTCAAGGTTGAAGGGTCACCTTCGATGCTAGTTAGGTTTTTGGTTCCATGGAGAGAATACAAGTAAGCAAGAAAATATAAGTCCCGAATTCTAAACTGATTCCAGCTTTTATATTGCTTGCCGAGATAGTACTCCATATCTTGTGGCAGAGACCCTTGTCTCTTGTATGGGATACCACTTTATTGTGTTTAATGTGGCGTGGCATTCCCAAACCACTCCTTAGTGGCAGGTGGGTGGGTGTGACCACCATTTGTGTAGTCTGTTACGGATAGGAGGTCTCAACATGAGCTCGACCCATGTCCCATATCTACTCCTTAAATGCAGCGTGAATCTGTAATGTCGTGCATTTGCAAGATGGTGTCAGTGTAGGTGATGTCCTTCCTTTCCATGTTGTCCAGTTTCCCGCGCAAGCCCTAGGCCTTCTTCTTCCTTAGGCAGTTATGGGCCGACTGTACTGCCACTTACTAGGCCTCTAGTATAAGCTCAACCTAGCTTGGGAGGGTGTAAATACCCCTCCCATATATCATTATCTTTAATAATTTTTTTTATATTTTCACTTTGGATTTCATATCAAAAAGTCTAATATTGTATAATAAAAAATTTTGGAATTCATATTATTAAGTTTATTATTTCTCCTAAAATTAGTTTTAATTTAATTTTGGTGGTACCACATCTTTAAAAATTATAGAAAATATACAAAATTTTGGGTTATAAAAGAAATTGGAGAGATGCATTTCTATATATATTGAAATTTTAGAAACTTTTAAAGAGCAAATGAAAATTATAAATTTTTTGGGAGAGCATGTTCTATATTTATAAAATTATGGATACGGCTTAAGAGATATTTTAATTTTTCAAATAAATCCCCCCCAACCCCCAAAAGGACCAACGTGGTTCCGCTACTACCACCGGAATACCCTTCAAAGGAATGAGATATTAATGTGTGAGAAAATATTAGTTTATCCTCTCATTTTATCTATTCATTTTGATCGCTTTCTTATTTATTTTTATTTTTTAATTTTTTGTATTGAATAATTAAGAAAATAATTTTTAATGTATTAGTGTTTTTTTTATTTTTTCAAAATATTTAAATAGGTTACAAAAATATGAAAAAAATGAGAAAAAAAAGTCAAAATAACCTACAAGTCAAATGAAGTGGTGCTACTTAGGTGTCAGAGTAGCATCACTTTAATGCTTTTGGGCAATACTAGGGATCCCGCTGGAAAATCCCATTCAAGCATGTCGTTATAATTTTTTTTTGTAATGATTAACAAAATATTATTTAATAATATTATAAATATTATTTTATTTTTTAAAATATTTAAGTGTCAAAAAATTATTTGAAAAAAAAATATATATTAAAAAAATATTTTTTATATTATTTTTTTAACACTTTAAATTATTTTAAAAAAGAATAAAATTTTCTTAATCATATAAAAAGAAATTAAAAAAAATGTAACAGAAAAAATGAACGGATGCATCCCTATCATTTTCCAATGTTTTTTACTAGTTCAGGAGACAAGAAATAAAGATTACTGTCTTTAAAAATGTATTTTTCTTGACTTTCTTTGGGGGGAAAAAACAAAAAATAAAGGGAGTTCTCACTTCTTTATCGAGAGTCGAGACTAGCTTTGGAAAAAGGAAAAATAATACTAGGCCGCTTCACTCTTAAAGTTTAAGTTGACCGCTAGTCAAATTATTTATTTATTTATTTAATAATTAAAAATAATAATTTTAAATATATTAATATATTTTTTTATTTTTAAAATTTTTTTAAATGTATTAAAAAATGTAAAAAAAAAAACCAATGGGGCGGTACGCATTTAGTTGACTAGCTAGCTCAGAAAAAGAAAAATATGAAAATAAAAATTGACTAGTTCAATCATGATGAGCATTGAGTGATGTCGGCAAATGCACAGTACTAGTTGTCTCCTATTAGAGCATTGGCAATGGTCTAGCCATTTGCCAATGCAAGTCCAATTTAAAGAGCAATATGAGAAAAAAGGCCCACATCAGCCTGGCTAAATTAAACTAAAAAGCTAAACTAACTACAATAAATCTTAGAAGCTCTCTATCATTGGCGAGCTACTGTAGACAGTCCATATAATATTTTTATCATTTCTCTTGCCCCGCTATATTTTCCCTCGGCTTTTTCTTCTCCAAAATCCTCATTCTCCCAAACGTCCCTTCTTCCTTCACCCCTTTCTTCTTCTTCGCCCATTTCGCCCTCGCCCTTTCTTCTTCTTCACCCATTTCGCCCCTTTCTTCTTCAACCCGCAACTTCGTCGCCCCTTTCTTCTTCAACCCGAGCCATAATTTTTTTCTGCAGCCTCATTCTTCCCCAGCCCGCAGGCGTCCCCTTCTCCATCCCGATTCTTCTCCAGCCCCATTCCAGTGGTCGCATTATCCAGCTCTTGACGTCGTTTTCGTGGTCTCCAAGGTAAGTCTCTCTTCCATTTCCAGTATTTTTCATTGGGTATTGATTCACCTTTAATCTCTGTTTTGGCATATTGTTTGTCTTTTTTTTTTTTTTTTGATAAATCATATTGTTTGTCTATTGTTTGTTGATTTCGGCATAGTGTTTGTCTGTGAGGCAATTAGGGTTTTTTTTTTCTTTTTCCTGCTTGTGCATCGGCCAACATAGACCTCCAGTTTCTTGTAAATTGCCAACGTGCTTGTAATGTGAAATGTGATTTTCTTGTTACTTTGTCAGTTCTTCAGCTTGCATCTTGAACTCTATCCTGATAGCAGTACTGGTCATGATATTGGAAATGCGTACTTCAGATGCTGCATTATTAAACTGATAATTGGCTCTGATCCACTGACTAGGTGACCAAGAGCACAAATGGCATCAACCCAACAAGTATAAGTTTCGTAGCATCGACTGAGACTGAAGGAGTTTCCTGACATTGCCAAGGCAACATTTTGTTTGTGAAGAATTGCCTCTATTCTGACTTAGCAGTCAGTTTTTAACATGCAAGACTTGAGATGCTTGACTTGTCACTAGTTATGCAGGTTTAATGTCTAAACCAATAGATGGTTTGTACTACATAGATGTTTTTAATGTTGTGGTGTATTTCTGCTGTGCATGCGTGATGTCCTCTGCTGTGATGGTTTTATGCATTCTGTTATGGCCCTTGTCCTCTGCTGTGATGCTTTTGTGCATTCTGTTATGGCCCTTGTCCTCTGCTTTGACAAATTTAATATGGCCCTTCACTAGTAGATCAAGTAACTTGCATGCTTTAAAGTGAAATTGTTTACTTGGCTAAATAAGGTCCTTAATGCAGATCCTCAAGTCTATATAAGGTCCTCAATGCAACCTGCTATTGAATGTAGGACTCTGCATGTTTGGATGATTTTTCTTTTTGGCTCTTCTTTAGTTGATATTTTTCTTTGTTTGACTCTGCATGTTTGGATGATTTTTTTCACTTTTCGTGCAGACTACAAGGGTGAAGTGCTTTGATAAGTGTATTACAAAACCAGGGCTGTATGGGTTGTGTGTGATCTGTTTTCCCAATTCTGATATCCACATTAAGAGCTGATTTATGTACTTTGATTTTTTTCCTAGCAAACTTCTGAACTCCCAGCATTTTGCTTGTGGCTATGTTAGAATTTTGTCTTTGACAGTATCGAATTGTCGTGCGCTATAGATGTTTTACAAAATGTGCTCAGCTGAGAAGAATTCCTTGTGTTGAGGATACTAATGTTGAGAATACTAATGTTTATTACCAAATAAATATGTATTTGTTAATGTTTATTCAATACTAGTGGTATAATTTTTTATTTATTCTACTTATTTATGAAATGTATTTGCAAAATATTAAAAAAAACTTGTTAAATATTATTAAAATATATAATATTTTATTATTATTTTTACTTTAAGATGACTAGTCCAATGTGAACTAACATTTTAGCTAGTCTATGTTATAGCTAAAAGATAACATTCTAGCTAAATTTTAGACTTGGCAATGGCTAGACCATTGCCAATGCTCTAAGTAGCACACTAGCATTGGCTTGAAGAAGTACTATTTATAATTGTGTAAAAATTTAGAGATACATAAGTCAATATAGATGAATTTAAAGACATATTATGCAAATTTGAAGATGAAGATAAAGATAAATAAGCCATTGCTAGTGCTCAGAGTATTGGTAGTGGCTTCTCTATCTTTATCTTCATCTTCAAATTTGAAGAATCTGTCTTTAAAAATGTCTGCATTGGCTTCTTCATTTTTATATTTTTACATAACTATAAAACAGTCATTCTTCAAATATGAAGAAGTATTGTTCATTCTTCATATATTATTTTACTAGTTTTTTCTCTCTCAGACACATTAAAATTAACTTTGTAAAATTTATATTAAAATAATTTGGATACATAAAATTTTTATTTAGTTGATAATACAAAGTGGATGCTAATTGTAAAATATATATAAAAAATAATTTTAGAAAACAAATAATAAAAAAATAATATTTTATTATAGTTTGGTTCAAATATACATAAACCAATGTGGGAATCATTCTTCAAATACAAAATCATTCTTCAAAAGAGATAATTTTGCATATAAAGATGAAGAAATCACTACCAATGCATAACTATGAATAGTTCACTCTCCAAATATCATTTTTTAGTTTTTTCTCTTTCCTACTCATTAAAATCAACTTTGTGAAGGTTGTATTAAGATAATTTTGATATATGAAATTTGTATTAAGTTGATGATGCATAGTATTTTATAATACATATTAATATTTATTGATAAAATTGGTTATTTTGGTATATGAAATTGGTAATATTTAGATATTTAGAATTTATATTTTTAAGCACATGGTGTTAATTGTAAAATATATAAAAAATAATAATTTTAAGGAAAAAAATTAATAAGAATATTTTATTATTATTTTATTCAAAGATGTATAATTTAATGTGAAAATTTTTTATATATAAAATCAAATTTTAAAAAACGTGATTTTGAAATTGTATACAGAAAAACCAATACTAATACTCTAAAATCGCCAAATGTCCGTTTTGAACTTCTGTTAATGTGCTGGTTTGACGTGTAAAAGTCATGGGCCAAACTTGATGGCTTCTTTGCTTGCTCTTGTGAACCTTGCAACAGCACCCTTCACATAATCATGCGCTGCTTTTACATTCATTTGGTTGGTCATTTCATTTGGGAAGCTGCTCAAGAAGTGATCCCCATTGAGAACAGCAGCTAGTTGAACTACCTCACCTTCTTGGAGAGAGAACTGGGTGAGGGGAGGGGACGGGCAGCGTGAGGGAAGATAAGAAAGAGAAGAAAAGAAAAGAAAGAAAGAAAGGGGAGGGGAGGGGGCCAAGGAGAAAAGAAAAGGAATAAAGTAAGGGCCTTTAAAGAAGAAAAGAAAGAAAGGAAAAAAAAAAAGGGGACGGGTGGGGGCCAAGACCCACGTAGAAAAACAAAGGAAAGAAAAGAAAGAAAGGGAAAAAGACAAAAAGGGGACGGGAGGGGGCCACGGAGAAAAGAAAAGAAAAAAATAATAGTAAAGTAAAAGCCTTTACACGCGGCACGTTTTGGGCTCTTAACATTTCTCATAAAGTAGTACTAGGATCGACGTGGCTCCGCTAGTACCACCCGAATACCTTCAAAGAAATAGAAATTAATTTTCTTGACTATTTCAATTAGAAATAAATAATTTTCTTGAGTATTTCTAAGAGTGCGTTTGGATGTTGAAGTGAGTTGAGTTGAGTTGAGTTAAGTTTAGATGATAAAATATTATTAGAATATTATTTTTTAATATTATTATTATTTTAGAATTTGAAAAAATTGAATTATTTATTATATTTTATGTTGAAATTTGAAAAAGTTGTAATGATGAATGAGATGAGATGAGTTTAATTTAGGAACCAAAAGAACCCTAAAAGACAAATACAATTTTGCGGGTACTGTTTTATTTTATCGTTCAGTAAAATTATTATTATTATTTTTTATTTAATAATAAAAAAGTGATTTTAAATATTAGAATATTACAAAATATAAATAAAAAAAATTACTTTTATCAAATTGAACGATACTACTCATCCTTAAAAATGTATTTTTCTTGACTTTCTTGAAGAAAAAGACAATTAACTAGCAGCTATGTCCTCACCATTGAATCTGTTCTGCAGCAACAAGTAAACTCCTGCTTCGGGTACTTAACTTCTGCAGCAACAATTACAAGCTTGTAATTTCAGCAGCAATATATATAGAAAGAAAACGCCGGTGGGTCAGGAGGGAGCAGGGGGTGGCCTCGCCGGCTCACGGAGATTTGGCTTGCAAATACATAACGTGCATGTCGACGTGCTTCCTCTACACGCACACTGCACGATGAGCACAGTGCGCCACTAAGGCGAGGAATCGGCGTTTTATTGGTGCACATGACTGTTGTCCGGCCTTGTGGTTGGACCTGGGCCGCATTGTGCACGGAGGCGGCAGGCCCTGCACATGAAACAACTCCGTGCACCCTTATGTTTGTTGTGCATGGCATGCACAATGCATCTGTCACGTGCATAGTCCAGACCATGCACTCCATCAATTTGCTGCTTTTTTTTATTTATTTATCTTTACCAAGATTAACGAAATAAAAGAAAAAATAACATATTAAAACCAAAAAATCTTATCTATTAATTTGGAGATGATATCGTGAGTCAAAAAATATCCATGTTCCAATTTCGGTGTAGAAGATTAGTCAATTTCATAGACAACACCAACAGTTAATATTTTAATTTGCACAATAGATTAGAAGATCGATAGACCTACATATGGGCATGCCCTCCAAAAGTTTGGTATATATATATATATATATATATATATATTAATTTTTTATGATTTAATAGGATCATATTAATCGCATATTATGTCGGCTTCTTTTCTAAAAAATTATCTTGATACCATCTACAAAATTATTTTAATCTTATAGATTATTTTAACCTATAAATAGAACAAAAAATATTTTATTTCAGTTTTAGTTTTGCTCGGCCCCCCTATAACACATTCCTGGTTCCGCCACTGACTAGAAGGGAGGAAAGAATAATCTCTGACCCATGCTGATGATTCGGCTGCAGATACGGTGTTTTTCACGTTCATCTATACATAAAATGAACAATAAATAAGCAAATAAAAACTAATAAAGAGAGATACAGAGATTAACGTGATTTGGTGTAATACCTCCAATCATGGGTTGCTTGGAGGTGAAATCCACTATAATGAGTGATTTTACAATTTATCATGGTCTCACACATCTCACAATACAATGGACGGATTTAGAGAAGATCATTTGGAGTCGCTATATGTGATGGAGTTTGGTGTAGGGAACTTCTGTGGGGAGCTTGTCAGATTTGTGGGATCTCCTCATTATACAGAGGTCTATTTCTTTGAAATGATTGAGTCTAACTTGCCTTATGAACCCATTCCTTTTAGGAGTTTGAATTTTTTTCCTTTTAAGAGTCAGAGTGTGTTTCCTTATCAATTCTTAGCCTAGTCATTTAGCTGGATTTTTGACTTTACGTTAGGGTTAAATTATAGGCTGTTGATTTGACCCCTACAATGTGTATCAACAAAGACTAACAAAAGTGCTTTCCTTGAAGGGTGCAGGCACTGTAAATTCACAAATATTTTTGTTTTTACAAAGTTGGATGCTGCATTGCATTGTTGGTGCAACATATACATTCTTAGGGTTAGTTTGGTTACAAAAAACTAAACTATCTCATCTCATTTTATTATTACAATTTTTCTAAACTCTCATATAAAATATAAAATAAATAATTTAATTTTTTAAATTTTTAAATAAAAATAATATTAAAAAATAATATTTATTTAAATTTTTAATAAAATATCTTACCTATTAATCAATCGAGGTCTTATTGGTTGAAAATAGTGGTCACAAAAAATCAATCGAGACCTTATTGTTTTAAAAAATAATATCTTATTTGGATTGCACAATCAATCGAGTCCTTATTGGTTGAAAATAGTGGTCGCTAAAAATCTTGAATTCTATTAATTTTCAGAGTAAAATCCAAAATCCAAAATGTATTTGAATTTCTTTTTCATTTTGGGGTCGAGAAAATAATTTATATGAATAATAATATCTACCCAACATATTTTATAATATATTTTATAATATATATTTTAAAGTGAGATTATTTTTATAAAATGATGTTATTTTTATAAAATATTTTATTAAATTATCCTTTATTTTAAAATATAATTATGTAATATATTGTAAAAAATAATATGTATTTATCATCTTTTTAATTTATATTTAGAAAGCGCTGACAGGTACATGTGTCAAATAAAGTCTTCGTCAACCATCCGGTCCTCCCCTGTCCAAGTGTAGAGCCCATTAATTTCTTTAATCAAATCCTACTGGACTTTTTTTTTTTAAACTCTCCAAGTCATTTTAGAATTCAGCAATAAAAACATCAAAAAAAAAAAAAAAGAATTCAGCAATAAAGATCTTACCGAATTAGCATCTATCATGTCCATAATACATAGCCCATCATTTCCAAGATTAATTACAGGTTACACCTATAGATGATGGTATTAGGATTATACTAATCGTATTAGTATTAGTATTGCCATATCACAATAGTTAATTATATCATATAGTGATATAGTATTAGTATTAAGATTATAGTGATTTATATACTAATTTATCCATAGACTTAAAGTGAATTACTAATATTATTAGTATTAGAACATAAAATATAATTAATATATTAATATATATTAGTATTTTTAATGTATTTTTTAAAAAGAATATATTGAAAATTTATTAGGTCAAAAAATAGAATTAATATATTATAATTAAAACATGATCAAATAAATTTTCATATTTAAAATTAAAATTTTATATGCAGATACCGTAAATTCACAGATATTTTTATTTTTACAAAGTTGGATGCTGCATTGCATTGCTGGTATAGCATGTAGACCCTTACATCTCTCTTTTGAATATAAAAACACTTTCAATCTATCTCATCTTATTATTATAATTTTTTTAGATTTTTTTTAAAATATAATAAATAATTTAATTTTTTTTTTAAATTTTGAAACTATAATTATATAAAAAAAATATTTTAATAATATTTTATTTAATTTATGTAAAATCATATTATCTTATTATCCAAACTAATCTAGTAAAAAAATCTTGGATTCATCGTGCTAAAATCCAAACATAAAAATATTTGGCTTTCTTTTTCATGTGCCGGTACAAGTGGAAAAGAATAATTTAGATTGGGAAAGAGCTGACAGGCACATGTGTCCTATAAAGTCTTCGTCCACCTTTAGGATAAGCATGCTTGTCCAGGTGTAGAGCCCATTAATTTCTTTAGTCAATTCCTACGTGTCGTCTTTTTTCTATCTTTATAATACTTTTAAACTCTCCAAGTCATTTTAAAATTCAGCAATAAAGATCTTACGGAGAGTTAGGATGTCTTTCGATACTGAACTGAATTGAATTAAATTTTTTATAAATAATAATGAATTAAAATAATAAAATAAATTTTATAAGATTTATTTAAAATAAGTTTAAATATATTTAAATATTAAAATATATTAAAATATATTTATAAAAATTAAAAGAATTATGAATCCCTATTAAAAATCACTGTTTACCGACATCCTCTTGTCCTGCGCGGCAAATTTGTGCCCAAAAAAAGCCATCGTACAAACTGCACTTGTAACCAAAAAAATGTAAAGCACGTGGTTGCACTTGCAGTCATCATTCTCGACACAAATAATGAGTTACATAATGTAGGGTCCGGCCGATGAAAAAGGAAAGAAAAAATAAGATGTCTTTGTCAGTTGCGCGGCCCAGGGGATGGTCCTTCTCGCTGAGTAAGGTTTTTCTCTCTGTTCTGGACAGAGAGCTCTGTCTCCCTCAGAATCTAAGTGGAGGCTTGTATCCATGGACGCTACTGATCTCTCCTCTCTGTGGGAAGGTCTCAAACTAACAGAAAATGAAGGTGAGGCTATTCTCTTATCGGATACGTCACTGGAGGCAGCTGCTTTAAAAGGCAAAAACTGCCTTTTAGTCTTGGTAACATCCGATAGACCCTGCAACAAAGAAGCTTTTCGAACCACCATGCTTCAGCTATGGAGACCAGCAGGTTGGGTTCTCTTCACTGATGCAGGTGAGAACAAATTTCTCGTAGAATTCCATCTCCATGCAGATATTCAAAAGATCCTTAACGGTAGGCCCTGGTCCTTCGATAGAGCCATGTTAGCCTTCCAAGAAGTTGACGGTAGTATCCCCATCAATGCCATAGTTTTCAACCATGAGCCATTTTGGGTACAATTACACAATGTCCCTCTAGCTGCAATGAACAAATCCTATGGAGAACTCATAGCCTCAGGTATTGGTCAAGTCTTAGAAGTGGAAGCAGACGATAATGACATGAGCTGGGGCCAATTCCTAAGAAAGTACTTGTCAACATAAATAAACCATTGGCTCGTGGAAGATGGATTCAAGGTATTCATCACAAAACGTGGGTTGCTTTCAGGTATGAACGTCTCCTCAACTTTTGCTTCAAGTGTGGAATGATTAAACATCAAGGGAGGAGCTGTCATTTGGCCAAACAAACGGACCAGCCAACCACACAATTTGGCCATTGGATGAGGGCTGGAGCTCCCAAATCAAATATCAAGGGATCCAAAAGATATAGTTTTCATCCTAATGCAGACCATCAAGGAGGAGTTCTAGATTTCCAACCCACGGAGGCTGAGGAGGAACCAACTAGCAGCTGCAGACCACTTGTGGTGGCGAATTCCCCAACAAACCAGCAGGCCCCAATCACGGGAGGAAAAGCCATAAAGTCCACAGTCAATCCCACTACCTCATCTCCCATCCCAAGGCTCACCGAGTTCCTACCATCCACTAAAAACCACCTTCCTCAAGTCACGGACAAAGACCCCACAAAGTGCTCCTTTTATCATGTTCCCGCCCCTCTAAAAGGTCAGTTCTCCACTGCTTTTTATGCTCCTCTTCACCAAAATGCTCCTTTAGGCAAAGACACGAGGCCCCCCCTCTCTGAAAAGAATTTTGACCCTTCAGATATTCCCAAAACTCCAATGATGTTCCAAAACTCCACAAGCAATCCCACTACCTCATCTCCCATCCCAAGGTCCATCGAGTCCCAGCCATCCACTAAAGTCCAATTGTCTCAAGTCACGGACAAAGACTCCACAGAGTGTTCCTTTTTTCATGCCCCCGCACCTCTACAAGGTCAGTTCTCCACTGCTCTTTATGCTCCTCTTTACCAAAATGCTCCTTTAGGCAAAGAGAATAGGCCCCCCCTCTCTGAAAAGAATTTTGACCTTTCAAATATTCCCAAAACTCCAATGATGTTCCATGATACGGTCAATCACATGGCTATGGCCATCGAGGTAGACAACCCCAACTTGGTGCCAAACTTTCCAATATTGGTTGATGACTTGGCACCCGACATCCTCAAGCCTCCTATCAAACCTACCAACCCATCAGGAAAAAAAATCCACTGGAAAAGAATAGCTCGAGCAGCCTCTTCACTACCTTTGGAGAGTGGACTTATTCCTAAAGAAGGCACCAAAAGAAGGGCTACGGCCAACCCTCTGGATCTTTCCTCAGACCTCTCCCACGTCAAGAAAGCAAAGTCTCAACTCTCAAATGAAGTTGATATCTCTTCCTCTCCTCAGGTGGTGGCTGCAAGGCAGCCCCACCAAGCACCATGATTTGCCTCAGTTGGAACTGCCGAGGGCTTGGGAACCCTCGGACAGTTCGTGAATTGCACCATATAGTGTGCCAAAAGAGCCCACACTTTTTTTTCCTCATGGAAACAAAGTGCACAAGGAGTAAGTTAGAACGGATTAGAAATCAATGTGGATTCTCAAATAGCTTCACAGTTAATAGCAAGGGCAGTAGTGGAGGCTTAGCCTTGCTTTGGAGAGGGGACCTTGATGTTACCTTAGTCTCTTATACTAGGTATCACATATCTGTGAAGGTGCTCGATATGCATCAATCTTTCTACCTCACAGGCTTTTATGGCCACCCCGAGGCTCACAAAAGAACTGGTAGTTGGGACTTGCTAAGGTTGTTGGCCCCAGAAGACGATCTAGCTTGGCTCTGCATTGGAGACTTCAATGAAATTTGTTTCCAACATGAAAAACTGGGAGCAGCTGAGGGATCCTACCGACACATGGAAAACTTCAGATCAGCTATTGAAGATAGTGATCTTAACGAGATTCCCTTTGAAGGTGACTATTTTACTTGGAGCAACAGAAGAGAAGGCACAAATTTCACAAAAGAAAAACTCAATCGGGGTTTAGGGAATCCATCCTGGTTCACTCTGTTTGCAGACTGCAGCATATCTACCCTTAGTGCCCAAACCTCCGACCATTGTCCTATCATTCTAAACTCTGCCCCTGGAATGATACCTCCAATGAAGACTAAAAGACCATTTCGATATGAGGCTAAGTGGGACTCCCGTGAAGAATGTGGAGTATTGATCAAGCAAGCATGGAACTCCATACCAAGCCAGACATCCAAGTTACAAGAATCTTCAGCTTGCCTTCTCAACTGCAAGAATCTGCTGCAACAATGGTCCAAGAGCACTTTCAAGAACCAAGAAAAGATCATCAATTCCAAACTCAACCAGCTTAAACACCTTCAAGTCCTTAATACTGGAGACCACCAGGAGGAGATTAATCATCTCAGGTTTGAAGTAGACAAACTGCTAGAAGAAGAAGACACAAAATGGAAACAACGAGCAAAACAAACATGGCTCAAAGAGGGAGATAGAAACACCAAGTTCTACCACCTGTGCGCAAACCAGAGGAAAAAAAAAATGACATCAGGAAAATCTTAAATGCCACAGCAACCTTGGTTGATCAACCTGCACAGGTTAGTTCCAGCTTTCAAAATTTCTTTAAGGATCTATTCACCTCTTCTCTACCTAGGTCCATACACCTGTGCACCGAGGCTTTAGAGCCTATTGTTACAGAAGCAATGAACTCATCCCTCACCAAGCAGATATCGACAGAAGAGGTTAGACAAGCTGTCTTCAGCATGCATGGCCTAGGGTCTCCGGGCCCTGATGGTTTCCCTGCCTATTTCTACCAAAAACATTGGGAGACAGTAGGCCAAAAAGTCAGTGCAGCAGTGCAAGAAGCTTTCAGCTCCAACGCTTGGCCTAAAGAGTTCAATGAAACCCACATTGCTCTCATACCAAAGATTAAAAATCCATCTAAAGTCTCTGAGTTCAGACCCATCTCCCTATGCAATGTTCTCTACAAAATTCTGGCCAAAGTTCTGGCAAACAGATTAAAGCCACTCCTACCTCAACTAATCTCCCCCTCACAAAGTGCTTTTGTTCCAGGGAGACTGATTACCGATAATTCCATAGTGGCCTTTGAAACAATGCACACTATGACTAATCTGTTAAAAGGCAAAGAAGGCTTCATGGCCTTGAAACTCGACATGAGTAAAGCCTACGATAGAATTGAATGGCCCTTCTTAAGTGCAGTCATGACAAAGATGGGTTTTGACCAAACTTGGATAGATACAATTATGAGGTGTGTTAAAACTGTCTCCTATTCTATCCTCATAAATGGTAATCCGCAAACCCCTTTCTCACCTTCTCGAGGGATCAGACAAGGAGACCCCCTCTCCCCCTTTTTATTCATTCTATGTGCTGAGTCCCTTAGCAGGTTAATCCAAAAGGCTGAACAAACAGGTGCTATCACTGGAGTTCCCATCGGTAAATCCAATCTAAACATCAGCCATCTTTTCTTTGCTGATGATTGCCTCTTATTCTGCAAGGCCAATCCATTGGAATGGAGTAGGCTCCTCTATTTGTTGGAGACTTATGAACAAGGCTCAGGGCAAAAACTCAACAAGGAAAAAACTCTAGACCTGAAGCAAAGGAGCTGATCACAAGTATTGCAGGGCTCAAATCTTCACAACCTTATGATAGGTAACTCGAATTACCTACCCAGTCTGGCAAAGACAGAACCAAGGCCTTCAAAAACATCATTGATCGAGTTAGAAGCAAGATAAGCAATTGGAAACAAAAAGTTTCTCAGTCAAGGGGGTAAAGAAATTCTCATAAAATCAGTCCTTCAAGCCATTCCAACTTATAGTATGAGATTATTTAAATTACCAAAAACCATAACTGAGGAGCTTAACAGACTGATAAGACTCTACTGGTGGGGACAACAAGAGGAAAAAGGGAAAACCCACTGGTGCTCATGGGACCAACTCAGTTGTTCTAAAGCCAGTGGTGGACTTGGCTTTCGGGACCTGCAATTCTTTAATCTGGCTATGCTTGCTAAGCAAGGCTGGAGGTTGATACAAAACCCAGATTCTTTAGCTGCCAAGATACTCTCTGCAAAATACTACTCATATGGCAACTTCATGCAGGCAAAAATCAAGAAAACTGCCTCCATCTGGCGAAGCATCCTGTCAGCCAAGCCACTATTGGAAGCAGGTCTTATCTGGCGAATTGGAGATGGCAACAAGACTGCTATTTGGAGCAATAAATGGATCCCAAACCCTTCCTCACACATGATACAAAGTCCCATTCAGGATACTGACCCAGAGGCAAAGGTATCAGCACTCATAGATCATTCCACCCGGTCATGGAAGGTTGAAATTCTGAAAGATCTCTTCTCTGAGACTGAAGTAGACTCCATACTGCAAATTCCTCTCAGTCTCTTCAACAGACTTGATAAAATCATCTGGCAAGGCACCACAACTGGGATCTTTTCTGTAAGGAGTGCATATAACCTGAAAATGGCCCTCCACATATCCTCTCAAGGCCAATCCTCTACCTCGAGGACCTCAAAAGAAAATTGGTCCAGAATATGGAAGCTGCCTATCACTAGTTCTGAAAAACTTTTCTTATGGAAGGCTAGCCACAACGCACTACCTACAAAAGCCAACCTTAAAAGGAGGAAAATCATAGAAGATTCTTCATGTCCCATCTGCAGCCAAGGAGAAGAAACAATAGAACATGTCCTATGGGAGTGTCCTGCAGCCAACGATGTGTGGAGCTTCTACTCTAGGCACTTTCAAAAAAAACCATCCTCTCAAACATCCTTTAAAGATTTGATTCTTGGGCTGCTAGCAGCATATGATGAGGATATTCTAGTTAAATTTACAGTTGTGATCTGGAAATTGTGGAAGAGAAGAAATGACTTCATTTTCCAACAAAAATTCACAAATCCACTCACTTTAACACTCCAGTCAAAACAGAAAATGGATCAATTGAGCAATCTGCACTCCCACAGCCAACCTCACCCTCCCACAAGTCAGACCACAATCCCTCACTGGGAGCCTCCCCCTCCAGGTACCTACAAGATTAATTGGGGTGTTTGCATTCAAAAAACAAGCTGCACATGTGGAGTTGGAGTAGTTATCCGAGACTGTGATGGCCACTTTATAGCAACCATGACGATGAAAAGGCCTTTATTTCCAAACCACCACCTTGCTGAATCAATTGCAGCACAACAAGCTGTTCTTTTGGCTGCAAACATCGGACTCCAACAGATCATCCTTGAAGGTGGTGACTTGCAGGTGGTGCATGAGATTATAGGCTCTAAGGAAAACTGGGTTCCTGTGGGCCTTCTATCCACGGATACTAGAACTCTTCTCACCCAATTTAATTCCTGGTCTGTTCAATATGTTAGCAAAGCATCCAATATGATTGCTCAAACACTAGCTAAACATGCTCTTCATATTGACACTGTCATTATAGACCTTGAAGATATCCATGCATGTATTGGCCATTTCGCCCATATATAATGAATACTATTACAAAGTTTCAAAAAAAAAGTTGCGCGGCCCAGTCTCCCAGATGAGTTATAAACTGCACTCATTTACAAAACAACTTGTGTTTAAATGTTTAACATAGCTTAAAAATGAGCTCTGTGCCCGTCCCTACGTCCAATCGTTAAAATCTATGATGTCCATAACGCAATATTACTGACTCCACAAGCTTAAAGTACTATTTCTGTAAATCTCAACTTTTTTCCATGCCCCCACATATAATTAAAATATTAAAATTTTTTGAGGTGATAAACTTTTATACCATCGTTTATATAAAATAAAAAAATTAAGAAAATATAAAGATATAACTATATATAAAATTAGATATCAATAATTTACATTCACGTAGAATAAATTTCAAAAACCACAGCTTAATATTTTTTTTTTAGATTTCAAACGATAATATTTTATAGAATAATATTTAACCATTATTTATTTGTAGTGAAATATTTAGAATATATATTTTTTTCATAGAAAAGATCACATTTTTCATTCTAGATGTAAATTAATTTATCAAATTTCATGTAAAATCTAAATATTTTCATGTAATATTAAGAATATAAAGTTATAAACGAGATCTTAAATAAGATTTTTCTTATGCAATGAAATCTAGAGGATAAAATCTCTCAATTACTATTTTTAATATAGATCATCACCCTCACATGATTTTTTTTGTATTTTCATTTTAGATTTCATATTAAGAAGCCTAATACTATAAAATAAAAGGTTTTGAGATCCATATTAATAAGTTTATTATTTTTTTTAAACTTAGTTTATTTTAATTTTGGTGGGCCACATCTTTAAAAATAGATAATATATAGAAATTATAAAAAATTTAGGAAATGTAAAAAAAAAATTAGAGAGAGACATTTTTATGTATATTGAAATTTTAGAAAGTGTTGGACAGCATAAAGGGATTATAAATTTTTTGGGAGTTATTTTCTATATTCGTAGAATTAGGAATAAAATCTAAAGGATATTTTGATTTTTTGTTTTCGTTTTTAAAAAAGGGAGGCCATGGCTCCGGCCCCTAATTAAGGATCATCGTGGTTCCACCATTGCCACCCAATTAAATACCCTTCAAAGAAATGAGACTTTAATCTTCTTGACTATCTTTTAAGGGTTTTGTTATATAATTTTTTACTATTTATTTATATTTTATATTTTATATTTTTTTAAATTTTTTAATATTTTTTTTAATATTTTTTTGAATTTATTTTTTTAAATATTTCAAATATTTTATTTATTATTTATATAAAAAATATTTGATAAAAGAAAAAAATTAAAAAAAATAGAGTATAGAATGTAGCTGAATAGTATAAGATTGTGAAGCCTTTTTAATATTTAAAAACGTGTTTTTCTTGGCTTTCCTGGGAGAAATAAATAAAAGGGACAGCTGGACGGAGACTAGCTTAGGAAAAGGAATATGTTTTCTTGACTAGCTCGAAAAAGGAAAAAACAATTATTAAAATAAAAAAATTCTTGACTATTTTAATGATGAGTACTAAATAGTTGCGCGCCTTCTATAAAGAGATGGCGGCCATCTTCTTCTAAGTTGACTACTACGAATGAACGAAGAAAGAATATTAGATTAGATTAGAGACACAGAAAAAGGCAATTAACTATGTCCTCCTTGCTTCAAACTGTTCTTCTGCAGCAACAAGCTGCTGTAAAACTCCTGCTTGGGGTACTACTTGTAATTTCAGCAGCAATATTTGTAGCAACAGCAGCAGCTGAAGTACCTAATTCCAGCTGCAACAGAACATGTGGATCGCTTGTAATCCCCTACCCATTTGGAACATCTGAAGACTGCTACCTGGACTCAAATTTTCTCATTACTTGTATGTCCTCCTCCAAATCTGGGACGAGTACTCCAACACCATTTCTACGCGTTAGTAGCATAGAGGTACTCAACATATCATTGGATGGTGAATTACGAATCTCATCTTCTGTAGCCCGTGATTGCCCACAGGAATCGGACGACAATCCCACCTATCTCGGCCTGCGAGAGTTCCCCATCTCGTATACAAAGAACGTGCTCACAGCCATCGGTTGCGACACTCGGGGGTTCATTTCAAGTTCATTCTCAAAGAAGGACTATACGACTGGATGCGTGTTAGTCTGTGACAGCATCGACGGTATGGTTAACGGTTCTTGCTCAGGCTTAGGCTGTTGCCAGACTCCTATCCCAGATGGACTAAAAGATTTTACTGTGTGGGCTAGCAGCCCTGGAAACCACTCCAAAGTGAGCAAATTCAATCCATGCAGTTTCGCCTTTGTGGTGGAAGAAAAAGCATACAACTTTTCCACCTTAGATCTTCAGAATATGCAGGATAAAGATGCTTTTCCCTTGGTGCTAGATTGGGCAGTTGGGAACCAGACATGCGAAGATGCCAAGAAGAATACTACAGGATACGCATGTAAGG
This sequence comes from Cyclocarya paliurus, assembly GCA_029856935.1. Classification (NCBI taxonomy): domain Eukaryota; kingdom Viridiplantae; phylum Streptophyta; class Magnoliopsida; order Fagales; family Juglandaceae; genus Cyclocarya; species Cyclocarya paliurus. The sequence goes on along the minus strand of CM056947.1, from coordinate 32,186,453 downwards.
CAGCGAATAGTGAATGTTACGATTCCACAAACGGTCCTGGGTATCGCTGCAACTGCTCCTCAGGCTATGATGGAAACCCATATCTCTCTCGTGGTTGCAAAGGTAATTAATGCTTTATATAAGCATTAATTTGGTAATTTCATAGATCTTCTTTTAATTTCTTTGTTTTCTTTAGGCTGAGTTTTGTGATGTTCCGTCAAATCCATATTCAGAGAATATCTTTTTACAAATATGTCGAAAATGAATATTTTATAATATATTTAAAAATATTCTTTAATAATTATTAAAATGACAAATATTCTTATAATATATTTGAAAATAATTTTTTAATATAATCTCATTTTTATATATTTAGAATCAATTTTTATTTTTTTTAGCTTATAATTTTTTTAATAGAACATAATTATATGAAATTGTATATAGAGAAATATTGCAATGAGGATATTGCAAATTTATTGATATTTAGAAGAAATATTTAAAATAAATAAAAAGGATTAAAAATTTTTTTAGATGATATAGAAAAAATAAATAAACTATATTATAAAAGTTAATAGATAAAATAGAGAAAATGAATTTTAACGATGTACGTACGTACCTTAAAAAAAACAATAATTATTGAGAGGGCTCTTTGTTAGCTAGTTTTCGCTGCTAAATGACATCATATTGAAGATTTTTTGTTGCTGTACTATACCGATGGACGTGAGTTTTGACATGGGCTGTTTTATTCATGGTCATGATTTCAGATATTGATGAGTGTAAAACTCCAAATCATGGGTGCGCTGTTAATGCAAGATGCGTCAACCATAACGGGTCTTACAGCTGTTCTTGCCGCATGGGGTACCAAGGAGATGGGTGGAGAAATGGAACTGGTTGCCAAGGTACATAATTCATGTTCTATATTTGCATTGGAGCACTCACATTGGCTACTTCAAAATTTGTCTAATCCAATATATGAGCTACATGCATCAAAAGCTAATGCATCTTTAAAATTTGAAGAAATGTAAGTAAAATGGTTTACATTAGCTTCTTCAAAAAGTAAAAGTTTGAATTATGAACTATAGTAATTTTAAGTATATCTTCAAATTTGAAGATGTACTGTTTATTTTGAAAAGTAATATTTTATTGTAAAAATTATCCCAACTGTTATATTTTTCAATTTTCATTTCTCACGGTTTTCATTTCTCCTGAATGGCCTTTCATTTTCATTTTTGCGTTCAATTTTGAAATATGTGCATAAAGAAATATTATTATGAATTAACGTATAGTTAGTGTAATTGTAAAATATGAAAAAAAAAGTTAAAATATTATTATTAAAAAAATAATATTATATTATTATTTTGACTAATCTAACGTGGAGTTAATAGAATTATGGTTAGAAAGGTTTTAGATTTAAAGAAAACATGTATTTTTCATTAAATTTTGAAGATAACTTTGATGAAGCCAATACTAATGCTCCTTATAGATTCCGTCAACGAAATCTATATTATGAGAATATTATTTTATAAATATCGAAAATAAATATTCTCATAATATACTCAATAGTATTTTAAGAATATTATTTCACAATTATTAAAAATAAATATTCAGTAATATATCTTAGTTAGTTAGTTTTTCGCTGCTAAATGACATCATATTGATGATTTTTTATTGCTACGATGGAAGAGAGTTTTGACATGGTCTGTATTCATGGTCATGTTTTCAGATATTGACGAGTGTAAAACTCCAAATCATGGGTGCGCTGTTAATGCAAAATGTTTCGACCATGAGGGGTCTTACACCTGTTCTTGCCCCATGGGGTACCAAGGAGATGGGTGGAGAAATGGAACTAGTTGTACTAAAACAAGAGATTCTAAGAATATCATCATTGCAGTACTATGTAAGTATATATAAAATTGTACGTAACATCTATATAATATTTTGCATATTATCAATAATTAATTTGTTAGAATTTTTAACTTCATAAAGACTCCCTAATTATCGGTCGTTGCAGAACAAAGAAGAAAAATTAGTTAAAACGTCTCTATTTAGATGTCAATTGGTCATGTCATTCTAATATCTGGAAGAAAGATTAAAGGCAATTGGAAATAATTTACAATTTTGGCTTTAACATCAACCACATTTGAAAGCTGTCAAAGGTAGATATATCTATGCTAGCTTATGAGCAGGGCCGGCTCAATACATTCCGGAGCTTAAGGCTAAAATTTTGAATGAAGTTTTTTTTTTAAAGCTAAAATTAAATAAAATTATTTTTATTTTTATTTTTATATTATATTTTATTTAAAAATAATTCCTATCATTTTGTAAAGTAAAATTATTGATTAAGATTTTATACCACATTTTTTATTAATAACTGACTTAATCTTTATTAAGAAATTTTTTATTTATAGAGAATTTTATCAAATCTAGTTTTACAAGTACTAAGACTCTTAGGCACAATTATAATCATTATTGTCAATAAAGTTCTGTAAACAACTTACATATTTGAAAAAAAGTGGATCATTGCCTCTTCAAATGATTATACAAAAACCTTTTATGAACACTGAAATATTAAATTTTGCTATTTATAATTTTCACATTAATTATATATGAAACTAATAATGAGAAAAGAGAAATGTATTCTTAGAAGGAGAATAGGTAAAATAATTATTATCTGCAATATTTTTAAAAACTAATAATGATATAATATCTATTTGATTTTATTTATATTCTCATTCTCATTGAATTAATTAAAATTTTTTATTGGATATATTTTTTTAAAAAAAAAATTTACTTTATATATATTTTGTAGGGGGCCTTCTTCCATTAGGGGCCTTAGACAATTGCCTAATTGGCCTAGTGGAAGAGCCGGCCCTGCTTATGAGTTAATAACTCATGTAAATACTTTCTAGCTCAAATATTCTTTGCGTTGTCCTAAATATTGGTTCAAAATGATTGTAAAATGTAGATCAGATAATGCTAGTATTTTTTTTTTTACAAGGAGGGTGGGGGAATTTTGAATCCAAGTTTTTTATTTAGAGAACTGGATCATATGCTATCGTGCAATCAGGCTTTTGGCAGATAATACTGATATTAGGTAAACATGAAGAGAAATGTTTTAGCTATAAGATGATTTTATAAAATTGTAAACTCATAAATTAACGTAGTTTGGTGTAAAATTATTTTTATTGTAAAATAGATCTATCGTTTGCCAGGATGCCACGTTAGTTTGTATGAGTTTACTTTCGTAAAATATCTTTGTATTTGTGGCACTTTTCAAACATGAGAAATGAAACATTTGATTTTAGTCACAAATTTACTTGAGAAATCATTTTGTGCAGGTATCAGCACAAGTCTCCTAGTCTTGCTCTTGGGAGGTTTTTCGGTACTTTTGGGATTGAAAAGAAGGAAGCTCATGAAACTCCAAGAAAAGTACTTCCAACAAAATGGTGGCTTAATGTTACAAGAACATATTTTGAATCAAGGAAGGTCTATGGAGACAACGAAAATCTTTAGTAATGATGAGCTTAAAAAGGCCACCAACAATTATGACGAGAGCAGAGTCCTTGGCAAAGGGGGTTATGGAACTGTTTACAAAGGTGTATTACCTGATAACAAAGTGGTTGCCATCAAAAAGTCCAAAATCTGTGATAAGAGCCAAATCGAGCAATTCATAAATGAGGTGATTTTGCTTACCCAAATTAATCATAGAAATGTGGTTAAGCTTTTAGGTTGTTGTCTTGAAACAGAAGTTCCCTTACTAGTATATGAATTCATCACAAATGGGACTCTTTTTGACCATATTCATGATATAAGTCGGGCTTCTTCTCTTTCATGGGAAAAACGTTTGAAGATTGCAATAGAAACAACAAGAGCCCTTGCATACCTACATTCTGAAACTTCTATGCCAATTATACATAGAGATGTGAAAAGCACAAATATATTGTTAGATGATAACCACACAGCAAAAGTGGCTGACTTTGGAGCTTCAAGGTTGATAGCTCTTGATCAAACGGAAATAACTACCTTGGTGCAAGGAACTCGTGGGTACTTAGACCCTGAATACTTCCAAACTGGCCACTTAACAGAAAAAAGTGATGTGTACAGTTTCGGTGTTGTGTTGGCAGAGTTGTTGACAGGTGAACAGGCAATTTCTTCCTATAGGCCTGAAAGTTATAAAAACCTAGCAATGTTTTTTGTTTCTGCAGTTAAAGAGGATCGTTTGCTTCACATACTTGAGGATCACATTGTCAATGAGGGTAATATTGAGGCATTAAAGGAAGTTGCTAATCTTGCAGAAGGGTGCTTAAGGTTAAAAGGGGAGGATAGGCCCACTATGATGGAAGTGGCAATGAAGCTTGAAGGATTGAGAATTATGGAAAAGCATCCATGGGGAAAGGATAATCAAACCACTGAAAAAACAGAATATGTGCTCTGTACACCTGCAGTCCCTTTCAACATTGATATTGGAGTTGGTTCTTCTGTAAGTGCAGTTAGTGGACCTGATAGCATGATAAACCAACTCTTGAAACCCCTAGATGATGGCCGATAAGGAGTTAAGTCCACAATAATTGATTTATATAAATCAATGAGATCCATTCATGAACTTCTATATGCCTATTAATGGTGTGTAATAATGTTGTAGACTACCTTGTAAGATTATTCAGTACGGTTTTCTGGTTCTCCCTCTTTTACTAAATTTCTGTAGTTGGCTTTAACTTGCAACAGTTTTATGTTCCTCCTGATGAGATGAGTTGACTAGTTCAATGGTGAGTACTAATAGTTGCCTTCTATAAAGAGAAGGCCATCTTCTTCTAAGTTTACTACTACGAACGAAGAAAGAATATTAGAGACACAGAAAAAGGCAATTAACTATGTCCTTGTCTGAAACTGTTCTTTTGCAGCAACAAGCTGTAAACCTCCTGCTTGGGGTACTTGTAATTTCAGCAGCAATATTCGTAGCAACAGCAGCAGCTGAAGAACCCAATTCCAGCTGCAACAGAACATGTGAATCGCTTTATGAAATCCCCTACCCATTTAGAACATCCGAAGGCTCCTACCTTGACTCATTTTTCTCATTACTTGTAACTCCGGGACGAGTACTCCAACACCATTTCTATTTCTGCACGTTAGTAACATAGAGGTACTCAACATATCATTGGATGGTGAACTGCAAGTCTCAACTTATCCCAAATGGAATAAAAGATTTTACTGTGTCGGTTAAGCACTCCAATGTGAGCGAATTCAGTCCATGTGGTTTCGCCTTTGTGGTGGAAGAAAAAGCATAAAATTTTCCACCTTAGATCTTCAAAATATGCAGGATAAAGAAGTTGTTCCCTTGGTGTTAGATTGGGCAGTTGGGAACCAGACATGCGAAGATGATAAGAAGAATACTATAGGATACGCTTGTAAGGCAGCGAATTGTGAATGTTACAATTGATCTACAAATGGTCCTGGGTATGGCTACAACTGCTTCTTAGGCTATCACGGAAACCCATATCTCTCTGGCGGTTGCCAAGGTACATAATTCATGTTATATATATGCATTGGTATGGAATCATGGATTCCGTCAATGAAATCTATATTATGAGAATATTATTTTATAAGTAATGAAAATAAATACTCTCATAATATACTCAATAGTATTTTAAAAATATTCTTTGAAAATTCTTAAAAATAAATATTCCGTAATATATCTTAGTCAGTTCGTTACTTAGTTTTCGCTGCCAAGGTTTCGTTTATTTTCACAATTTTTTTCAATTCATTTCATCTAATCATTATAATTTTTTTTTAATTTTAATATAAAATAAAATAAATAATTCAGCTTTTTTAAATTTTAAGATAAAAATAATATTAAAAAAAATATTCTAACGAAATCATGGGTGTGCTAGCTGTTAATGCATGCGTCAACCTTGTGGGGTCTTACAGCTATTCTTGCCCCAAGGGGTACGAAGGAGATGGGAGGATAGATGGAAATGGTTGCAGTCCTAAACGACGCAATTATAGGAATATCATTATTGTTCTGTGTACGTTCATATACACATATTGTGTATGGAAAATAATATTTGTACTTGTAATTTTTACTCGCATAATAATATGTACTGACTTGTCACTTATTGTTTCATTAAAGATTTGGAAATTCGAAATTCAAAATTTGAATTTAAAAAAAGTGATCAAATGGATCTTGTACGTAAAATTGTAAGTATACATATAACACTACTCATTGCATATAATAGATAATCACAAACTAGTACTTATTGATTGAGTTGTCCTAAATATTGGTTCTTAGCTTGGTTGAATTAAACATGAATAATCAAACATTGGATTTTGGTCATGATAGTTGATCTATTTGATAATTCATTTTGTGCAGCTATTAGCATAGGTCTCTTAGGCTGCGTTTGGTTTTCAAACTCAGCTGAGTACAACTGAATTCAGTTTAATTTTAAGCTGAGTTTAACATTTAAACATCAAACTCTCAAATTATTAAATTCATCCCAACTCAAAACTTTCTTACACGTGGGATCCACAATATTTTTTAACTTAAAACATCTTTATAAGTGGGACCTACAACCTTATTCAAATTTTCATAAAAAATCACTAAACTCATCTTAATATCTAAACACACTTTAAACTCAGTTTAAATGAATCATACATAACTCCATCCACTACTCAACTCACTACTATTCATAAAAAACTCAACTCAATTCAATATCCAAACGCAGCCTTAGTTTTGCTCTTTGGAGGTTGTTTAGTACTTTTAGGATTGAAAAGAAGGAAGCACTCGAAACTTGAAGGACAGTACTTCCAACAAAATGGTGGCTTTGTGGACATGACAGCACGATAAACCAACTCTTGAAACTCCTTAGATGATAGCCAATAATAAGCTATTAAGATCTCGTTTGTTTTACAAATAAGATAAGATGAATTAAGATAAAAAGTTGAAAATTGAATAAAATATTGTTAGAATATAATTTTTTAATTTTTTTTTGTTTAAAGTTGAATTGCTTATTATATTTTATGTGAAAATTTAAGAAAGTTGTAATGATTAGATAAAATGAGATGAGTTGAGAAATTTTGTGAAAGTGAACGAGGCTAGTCCACAATAATTGATTTACGTAGATTAATGAGAACATATATTCACAAAATTTTTTAAGCTTATTAATGTTAATGTGTGATAATGATCATATATATAGACTACCATATTGCATAGATTATTCAGTACCTATTTTGGGTTCTCTCTCTTCTACCAAATTTCTGTAGCTGGAAATAACTTGCAACGATTCTGTGTAATTATTTGTAATGAGAATAACCATCTGAACAAAGTACATAGAGTGCATCTTTGATCCGAATGTAGTGTAAAGTAGTTGGGCTTTAAACATATACTGGGAACCCGACACGTAATTAGCTAGCCTCTCATTTTGTTCAAATAAATTGAGATGTACATAATTATTGCTCATATTAAAAAAAAAAAAAAAATCTGAATTTGCATATCTCACCTCGCTTTTCTTTTATATCGGTTGGAGAATAATGTTTGGCAAGTTATTGAACCCATGATAGATCTACGTCGAACTCTCTCCATTGGTTTCAACCTCAACTAAAGATGATCACTTGGTCTTGCACAAAGGTCTTTAGAGCATTAGCATTGAAAGTCTAGTTAAATGCCAATGCATCTTCATACTTTGGCTAGGCATGCATTTGAGCATCATCGAATTCCCATTTTGCCTAAGAATTTGTAACGGCTTTTGGTTTAACTAGCTACTCAAAACTGTAAAGTTTGGCTAATATGTAACTTTTTGACTTTTAACTACCTACTCAAAACTTCAGTCCTATATTGGATGTAATCTCATTTTCTATAATAATATAATATATATTATTATTTTTTATTTACATTTTTTTATATACCTTTTTAAGGCATTTTTTTTTTTAATTTCATTTTCATAATTTCTAACAACCTACACACCAAAATACATAAAACAAGTCCATTAATTTAAATTAACTTCATTTTGAAAGACAAATCATCAAAATATGTACAAAATCATAGACGAAAGCTAGGATTATAAGTTTGGAGGGGTCAAATATTTTTAAGCTAGAATAAATAGTTCAATTGAAGTCTTTTAGGAAGACCATGCATGAACAGAGTCCACTTAAAAAATTATGGACAAGAAATAATGTGTCTTAATTTGTTATAAGAGACTGACCATCTTATAAACTTATATGAGCAAAATTGTAAAAAATTAGAAAGGAAGACATACAACCAAATCAACTACTTCCATATATGCAACCAAGCAAGAAATTACTATATTAACGTTTCGAACAAGTCGCATCATAAGATTAGTGCTGCAATTTTGCTCAGATAAGATAAGAAGTTACATCATCGAAGGAAAATTCAAAACATGCAAATATATATATATATATTAATAAGCCAACTTTTTATACAATACCATTGATATCAATGCTGAAAACAGCCAGTAAATTAAAGACATGTTTAGCAAACCTAGACACCTCTCTGCTGGAAATTTCATCATAAGTAGCATTTGCTTTCAACAAGAGTCTCATGAGAAATGATGATCGAAGCATGCTTATATAAGAGCATTGATTATGGTGATCGAGGCATTGTCAAGTCTAAAATTTGACTAAAAATTGAGGTTTGGCTAAAGCTAAAATTATTGAAGAGGCTAATCCATATTAGACTATTCATCCAAAAGTCAAATAATAATATAATATTTGATATTTTAATAATAATTTTTTTTTTTTTATATTTTACAAATACACTCCATATATTAATTAATAACTTCATTTTTACTTAACATTATTGTTTTACAACTATTTTTTTCCTCAACCTAATTATCCAATAGTAGCAATTCAGAATATTTTTAAAGTAAAATATTGCTTTGGAGATGAATAGTGGCAAGCCATATTGGAAGAAAATGATGAATTTACTATAACTCAAAAGTGGAGCTTTGGAGTTTTGGCTACTTCAATACATATCACTTTTGAGTTACTTGCCAAAAATTTAGCTGGGACACTTGGCTTGGCCAATGCGAGTGTTCCAAGTGAAGCAGATTTGAAAAAGCTTCCCAAAATATTTGTTTAAAACGTTAAAATTATACAATTAAGTTAATAATTGTACCATATCATGATGAATAAAACTTGGAAAATCTCTCGATACCCACGCAAATTGAAACTAATGTAAGGGATAATATGCTAATTAATATCTAGTAATAAATCACACTGGAATGAAGTATAAAATAACATAACAAATATCTAGTAAATAATGTTTGGGACATGCTTAATTAATGATCGAAAGAGACGACCAGTTATCCACGCAAATATACGAAGGCAGTGGCGGCTCAATATATTTTGTGGCCTAACGCCACTATTAAATACATGATATTTTAATTTAAAAATGATAATAATATTTAAATATTAAATTTTATTAAAAATTTATGAGATGTAAAATAAATATTAATATCGTTTTAATTAATAGTATCTATAAGTACTATAATAATTTGAAAGAGAATTTAATTTTTCTGTACATAAAGTATTATCCCTTATCCATATATATATATATATATATATATATATATTTCTTGAGAATCTCTTCACGCAGCAGCTCCGTTTTTTCCCAAACAATAGCCTCCAATGATGAGGTGCCACGTAGACCTCTTACCCAAATTGTTGTGCTATGCGGTTCAGAGGAAAAAAAAAAATTCCCCATCCCCCACCCGAGTCTCTGCTTCCCTAGTTCCCCCTCTCGCCATTTTCACACAAGTAGCTCCATTTTCGCCGTTCCTACTTCCCCTCTCTCGCCACCATGCCATTTTCGCACATAGCTATTTCTTAACTTTGTTCTCTTCCACCACGCCAAAGATCTCTCATTCTTAACCCCAACAAAGAAAGAAAAATGCTTCTCAGAAGTGCTTCCTCACCAATCTTAAAATCATCTACTAGTAGGAGTATTTTCCAACCGTTTCCGGAATCGGATGAGGTTCTCCGGATCTCAACTTCTCGATCCTTGTCCATGTCTCTATTGCTCAGTTCTTCATCTTCTCCTATCGACAACAATCAGGCGATGAAGATATCTACAACGATGTCGGACAGCAATCTAAGGCCCAGGAGCCTTTCTCTAGCGAAGAAGACAAAAATTAACCTCTGTGCGGGACTTTGTTAGGGAACGACGTCGTTAAGGAGTTTCAGTGGGTTGGATAAAGGGTGTCGTTTTGGTGGTATTGTTGGGCATGGCGGTAGTGGAGATGGCAACGAAGGTAATGGGAATTGGGATAATGGGAGTGAGAAGATGGATGAGTATTACCAGAAAATAATCATGGCATACCCTGGCGATGCTCTTCTTCTCTCTTCATCGAGGCAAATAGATATTCACGATAGGGGAAAATTTGTGTTTGCGATCCCGTGTGATGAGGTGCAGCAACTTGTTATGGGGTTTTATGATGTGTCACTTTTCTATTGGGTGCCAATAAACCCAATATATAGGACTTACCGGTCTAAAGAGGAACTGATATTTCTTTTAAGAGTAAAATTACAGTACAATCACTGTAACTATGCACACATTGCTCGCCACGTAGCCTCTACTCTCTCTTTTTTCTTTTTCTTTTTTAAATGCTCGTTAAGAAAATTTTTTTTTTTTTTTTGTCTTCAAGAAATGAGTTTTCTTCCTACATTTGAATTTGCCCTGCGAAAAACCTCCTCCATCGCCTGCGTCGCATCACTTCCTTTGCCCACTGCCACCGGCAACGCCGTCTCTCTGTCCAAAGAAACCGAGCGACGTTCCTCCGTCTGCACAGCGCCGCCACTCCCTGAGAGATTATTGAACTCAAGAAACCAGAGAGAATCCTGCGAAGACCCCCCTCCTCCCTCGCCAAGCAACCCGCATCGTTGAAGTATAAAATAATATAACAAATATCTAGTAAATAATGTTTGGGACATGCTTAATTAACATCTAGTAAATATCTGGAGAGATAAAATAATATAAACAAATGAATGGCTAATTTACAGTGCACTGACAAATTTGTTAAACCATTGATAAGCAAAGTTAGAGAAATATGCCTAATACAATATTAGTGCAGGAGTTTTTATGTTTGATTAGCTAAATTTAACCTAAGATTGGCATATGGGTAAGCCAATGCCTGTACTCAATAACCATATATATATATATATATACTAGGTCGGGAGCAACGTGCTTTGCATGTCGTCAGTTGAGTGAAACACTTTTTTGTACAGAAATAATATGGTTTTAAAAAAAGTGATTAATAAATAATTTAATGAATGAAAAAAGAAAGAGTAAATTTAAGCAAATATAGAAACAAAAAGTATAATAATTTACAGAGAAGAGACTAGTCCTTTTGGTCTTCTTTAGTACCGTAGAGGACATGCGGGCCTCAACCAAGGGTGTTGGAGATGAGTTAAAAATTGTTGGACGTGTACTTCTGTAGATCTATGAATAAGATATGACTGTTTAGTATGGTGAACATGGACTTGAGAAAAAGGTGTACTATCTCATAATATTCTTCTACAAGATTTTCTAAGTAAGTATGAGCTCTTTAAAAAAAAACAATTTAAACCATTATTAGGTACATTAATTTGGGATGCACAACATAGTTGACAAATAGAGGTGCATGAAAAAATCAAAATGAACTCGGAAAAGAAAACCAAAGCATCGTTGAACTGGAAATATCTAATTCACAAGCTACACAGTCAAAACTAAAAACACAACAACTTCTATTAATGCAACAAAAAAAAGATAAAAACCATCTATTATTTTCATACCGAAAGAAATATCTACCATAACATTAAAAAAAGATATGTTTTTTAAGAAATCTGAAAATCAAAATAATCACATCGAACAACCCAAAAAAAAGTAGGACTCAATAGATTAAGACACATCCAACATCATAATAACAAAAAAGACAAACCAAACCAAGAACCCCAATTGATTAGTGAAAAAAAAGAAGTAAATCAAACAAATACAAACCTCAATGCAACATAAACTTCAAGAATTCAAGCCAAACAAAGCAGATTCCCTAAAAAAAACAAACCAACAAGTTTAAAAACAAAAAAAGACCATAAATTTAAAACTCAAACCATGCAGCCGCTGCTACCTTCTTCAACCACCATCACTGAGATCCATATCGGCCCCCATCTTCATGTGAAAACAACGTCACCACCATCGACAATAGAATACGCCGAAGAACAAGCCTTCACCACCGTACTACACTGTTACTGCCTCAAGCCACCATCTTTCCTCACGGTAAACCACTATCATCTTCTCTGTATCTTCCTCTCACGTCTCTCTTAGCCTGTAATATTTGAGTCCTACTAGGTAGATTCTTAAGTCATTTTATTAATTCTTTAAGTCAATTATTTCGAGATAAGGATTTTTATTATTTTATTACCTTATTATTTTATTTTAAGATATGTGTGCTTTTTATTTTATGTGGGTCATTAAAAATAATTTAAGGGTATATTTTAAGTTCTTATAATATATTTTCTTTAAGCCCTCTACTTTTTATTTAATTAAGAAGTGACCCAAACCCTTTCCACCATAGGATGAGTAGGTGGGAAAAATATCTTCCTATGCTTAAATCCCCACCATCCATTCTTTAGCTTGCAAGAGAAGCTTTGACTCACTTTTCTCTCATTGAAACCTTCGGCTTCCTCAACAAGCCATTTGGATTTCTTTTCTTCTTCTCTTGCACGTCAATTTCAGCTTCCAAGATAAGCCAAGAGAGAGATTCCTACAAGCCCTAAGTGCAGCCTTTTTCATCCACATGAAAATACCCTTCGGTTTCTCTAGCACCAAATGATTCCCTTTCATCCTCCAAGCCGATTCTCCATTTCTCTTCTAAGCTTAAGATCTGATTGAAGCCTTTTCAAGGAGGACGATTCTCGTAGCCTCAGATCTTCAGATTTCTTCTCCTCTTCTCATTTGTTGTTTGTTTTTGTGTCTTGAAGGAAAAGCCAAGTCAGGTAATACTCCAATCTCCAAATTTCTTGTGGATTGAAACCGTGCTAAGCAAACTCGTGCCATTTATTTGGGGTTTTCAGATTTTCTATGTAGACTAATTATTATGTAGTAATTTTCTAGACTGATTTATCTTTTGTTTCCTCTAATATTTGTGGTAACCGAGTAGATGAATGATAGCTTTATGAGTTATGCCCTATTTTTCTGGGTTCCAGCAGTGTGTATGCTTTGTTTGGCTCCAGCCATGTGTTATGTTCTGCTTTGGTTCCAGCTGTGTATGGTTATATGATACTTTGTTGTATTCCTTCCTTGTATTTTATCAAGCTTAAGCGATGTTTTAATTATGTTAAAGTCTTATCTTTATGTGTTAAATTAATGAAGTTAAAGTTTACAATTTTAAACATATTTTCCTCAAAGTTTATGGCCTAAGTAAGCCACTAAGGATTTTAATTTAAATTAGTAAGCTTACCTTGGAAACCTTGAGGTTGCTGAGTGTTGTATCCATTGTTTATGATATGTTTTCAGAAAATAAGGGATGCTTTTCCTAAGTTTTCTATGACTTTAATGTGGTTTGATTATGTATGAAGCTTGGGTTAAGTAAGGGATGTTTAAGAGCAAGAAAGTACTAAGACTATTGGCTGTCCAAGTGATGCAAAATTTTCTTCTATGCTTCTGTTTGAAGCCTAAATCAGCCCATTTCATCCCCTTTGTTCAGTTTTACCTTTGCTCAACCAAAAGCAAATTTTAGTATGAAAAACCATTGAAAAAGAAGTGACAAAATCAACCCCTTTGTAAGCATTGGCTCTTTTGTTGGATTTACCTTCCATATGATATTGCAAAACAATCAATGACCTCTTTGATGAAAAAAATTCCAAATTTATAGCAATTTCTTGTTCCTTTCCCTTTTCAAATGAATTCCTATCATCTATGCATTTTTAACCTATGATTTCCATCCATCCTTCTTATAGAAACCCATGACCTTTAAAAGGAAAGAAAGCAAGCTATGTACTTTCATGAGTCTCTTTAAATTGTATGGAATGCAAATTTTAGTGTTTTAGCCTAACGCCATGTATGATGGGTAGATAAATGGGTTAAGGAAAACGCTTAATTCCAAATTGGGATTTAAGTGAGCGTGTAAGAGTATCGATTAGCAAAGCTTAAAGTAAGATGTAAGTTAATGTGTCTATTTTGTTTCATTGAATAGGAGTCTATTTTTAAGATCAAAGGAACCCACTAGTAAAGCTCACAGGTAAGTAGCTATGACCATGCTCTTTACACAAGTTCTTTTTTATGAAATAATATCTCTCTCTTTTCAAATGTCCTTCTAAAGAAGAGTAAGTGCATGTTTGGGATTGTGATGGGAAATATAGCTTATAACTTTAGGGCTTATAGCTTATAACTTAAATAATAAGCTCTATACTTCAAAAGCTATTTACTGTTTGACAAACATGTATCTAAAGTACTTTTAAAGTTAGTTACATTAATTTTTTTTAAATATACAGTTATGTAACACCCTGCTCCTTCCTTCCTTCTGACGTAAGCAATTACGTCAGATGTGTCAGCCGGTTCACTGCCCTATCTAGAGTCTAAGAGCCCCGTTACGCGTGCCAGACCCCGATGGCTTATTTTTAAAGGATACTACGTAATTTATAAAGCTAGTTTTGGTGTTTTAAAGTAATGTGTATTTTTACATGGAAGATTCCTATCACTATTTAAATAAAAAATATTTTAAATAACTCAATTATAATATCTTTGAAGAGCTCCAAAAATATTATAATTGTAGAGAATCATTTTATATAAATGATTCAAGTTATTTAAAATATTATGTGATTTAAATAATGATGGAATCTTTATTTATTTAATAGTTTTACTCTTTTAAATATTTTAAGTGAGACTTCATCATTTTATAAATGATGAGGGAATATTATTTTAAATAATATTCTATCTTAATTCCTCTCAGTGCTTTTAAATAAATTAGCTTTTACGCATTTTCAAATCAGTATTTAAGGGTCATCGTAGACCATTTTTATAGACCCCCAGAGGTCGGATGTCAGGATAAAACCCCAGCCCCTCCCTTTTTTCCTCTCCTTTCTCTCTCATCTCTCCGGTTCTCTCTTCCGCACGTAGACCCTCTCTCTCTCGCCCGAAGGCTTCTCGGCCTCAGCCCGGCGCCGTAGTGCCTCACCGCCTACCCCACCGGCCTCCTCTCCTTTCGGCAAGTCCAACCACACCGGCCTTGCTCCTCCACGCTTGGCCTTCCTCCTCCCACGGTGGTGCAAGCCCGAATGGACTTTGGCACCGATCCACCGCCGTGCGCCGTCCACCGGTGCCACCACTCCTAGGGTAGCCTCCATAGCCACCGACCGGCCTCCCCTAGTGATCTTAGCCTCCCTCTCCTCGCCGGTAGCCGCCATGCACGAGCTCAAACTCCTCCAGGCACGGGTTCACTATGCGAGCCCCTAGTGCTGCCGTGCGCGGCCACCTCGGCCACCGGACACCACCACGAGACTCCTGAGGTCTCCCCCTTCCTCTTCCAGCAAACCCATGGCCAATAGGCCTCTCCACCACCTCCCGGTGTCACCCGTGGTGATGCATGGGTTTTGCTCGATCCGCCGCCGTCCGCCGCCACGCACTGTGAACAACCACCCTAGCCGGCATCCTTAGGCCGCCACGAGTCCAACGGTACCACCCAGGGCCCCGATCTATGACCCACGGCCCCACACTCTCTCGCACTCTCCCACGGCCTATCCTCCCTCGCAGTGCACGGCCAGTCACTGTAGACCGCCGTGCCGACCGCCACCGAGCCTCCACGGCTCCACGAGCAACCTCCCCTAGCCTAGCCCAAGCCTAAACCACCATTTTATGTGGTGGGTAAATCACTGCACGTGATGGACAGTCACTGCGCGTGACTGACCGCCACTGTACATGGCATGATCCGCCATGATACGCTCATTGTCATCATCATCGAGGTCACCTTAGGCCCTTCCAAGACCATACCTAGCTATCCAAACACTTAAACAGTCACTGTACGCGGTGTAGCCACCTCTTACGCTCCTCCGGCGTATTCACTGTGACGGTCATGGAGCGACGCACGGGTTATCCCGTCGACGGTATAATTCTCTATCCCTCGCTATTTATGCTAGATGCTAGCTAGTTGACTAGGTTGTGGACTGTGCTGCTAGTATTATAGGACTGCTGTGTGGTATGATGGTGATGTGATGGGTTGTGATGTGACGTGTTGGGATTTGTGCTGTTGGTGTTGTAGTCTATGCTGTGGAGTATTGTGGACTGTGCTGTTGGTGCTATGGTCTGTGCTGTGTAGTGTTGGGAACTGTGTTGTGAAGTGTGGTTGTAGTGCATGTGCGGTGGTAGTGATGTGGTGTAGTGCCGTGAGTGGAGTACACGTAGGGTGTATCCCTGTGGTGAAGCGATGCACCATATGGCATATG
Source organism: Cyclocarya paliurus (assembly GCA_029856935.1). Taxonomy (NCBI): domain Eukaryota; kingdom Viridiplantae; phylum Streptophyta; class Magnoliopsida; order Fagales; family Juglandaceae; genus Cyclocarya; species Cyclocarya paliurus. The sequence goes on along the minus strand of CM056947.1, from coordinate 32,170,049 downwards.
TGACGTGGAGTGTCATCAATGGAGTACATGTGAGGTATACTCCATATGATGAGATGGTGCACCGTATGGTGTGTATGCCATAACGATGATATAACGTGGTGTTGTAGATGGAGTACACGTGGAGTGTATTCCATGTTGGGAAACGATGCACAGTACGGCATGTGTGTCGTATTGGTGACGTGGAGTAGTGTTGTGAATGGAGTACACGACGAGTGTACTCCACGTGGTGAGACGTTGCGCATATGGCGTATGTGCCATAGCGGTAACGTGGCATGGTTCTGTGAGTAGAGTATACGCGGAGTATACTCTATGCGGTAAGTGCTGCACCGTATGGCGTGTGTGCCATAGCAGTGACGTAGTGTAATTTTATGAATGGAGTACACGAGGAGTGTACTCCATGTTGTGAGACGATGCACCGTATGGCGTGTAGGCCATAGCGGTGATGTGGCGTAGTATTGTGAAGGGAGTATACATGGAATGTACTCCCTGAGGTGCAGCGATACACCATATGGCGTGTCGCAAGAATAAGGATGGTTGCGTAATTGTTAGGGGAAGAACTGGTGTATGGTGTCGGGAACTGTGAAACAATGTCCCGAAATGGCTGTGAAATATGGCTGTAGTCCAAGGCGACGAGTGTTGCCATGTGATTAGTTTATGGCAGGGAATAAGTGTGAAGTAGCTAAGAAGTATCAGAGCAATGCAGCGGAAGCATGATTGGGCGACGTCGTGAAGTGATGTGGTCCATCATGGAGTTGCGCTGTGATGACCTAAGATGTATGTATGGTGACATGATAAGGTCACGGTGTAGCTTGGGAACAGTCTCGAGCTATATGGCGTGACGTAAGGTGTAGTTATGAACAGAGTCCCATCGTGTCAACAGTTGGGATAAACTGTCATGAGATACGGGTAGCACGGAGAGTCGTGCTAGCCGGGTATGAGAAGGTTGGTAATGGAGTATGGCGTTCACCATACGAGTCCGTGACCAATGTATTAAATGATGATCTTAAGAGATAAAGGGGAAAGTACGTGTGTTGTCTGGTTAGACACATGTGCTGGACAGATTTACCGTATGTAATGGTTGGTCTGTCCTATGTATGAGGACACGGTGATTAAGTCTCGGAATGGCTTAGAGTCGTGTGATGTGTACGGATGGTCGTGAGAAGTAGAGTGAGTTAAGATGCATGAGGGTAATGATGAAGGTACTGTCTAAGAATGGGATGCATGACTTGGTTGGTCTAAGTCGTGCGTCGGAATGTGGATAGTAAGAAGAACAGGACAAAGGTCCTAGTGTCTTAATCCTAAGATGAACCTGAGTTCATCCTAGTGAGTAAGCACTCGGAGTAGATAGTTAAGGTTGAAGGAAGTAGGGACCGTGATGGGTCCCTAAGGGTTTTTATCATAGTAAGAAACGTGAAAGAGCACGGGATAGAAGGAGAGTGTTCTCTAAGTAAAGCATAGCTCTATTTCTAGTCAGTTGATTATGCACTAGATAGAGAATAACGTTAAGGTTATGTATGCATGTAGGTTGCCATCTGACATGCATGAATGGACTGTACGGTATGAACGGATTGTATGGTATGAAAGTAGCATGGAGTCCAGGTAAGTGTTACGTTCATACTCTTCTAGAGTTTTCTAAAGATATGAAAAAGAAAAAGAAACGTTTTTCCTTACGAAAGCTAAGAAAAGAAATGGTCTCCCTTTTCAAGGGCAGACGTTTTACGAAAAGAAGAACGAAAAGTAACGCTTTTAAAGTATAAGTATGTACGGCCCCCCCTTTGGCAGCCCCTTTTCACACACTCAAAAGTATTAGCTGTATGCATGTGAATGGATGTCTATTCGTAATATCTATTGTGTGTATTTTCAAAGAAAAGACGACGAACGAAAAGATGTTTTTGGGCTCTGGCCCCAAGCGAACGTTTTCTCACGAAAATAATATTTTCTCACGAAAAGACGTTTTTCCATGAAAAGCACGAATGAAATGAAAAGAAAGGAAAGGCATGCTCATGCACATGAAATGAATGGGCTCTCTAGAGCCGCCATGAATGAATGAACGTAAGAAAAAATGAAAGAAAGGCATGAGCGTGCATAAATGTATGAAAATACATAACAGCCACATGAAATGAATGAACGGGGTACCCAAATGAATGGACGGGGCAGATGGCAATGCCGGGCGGTAGTATCTGGTAGTGCACCCAGTGCTGCATCCCTGACGAAAATGGATTCCAACCCGTGGCCACGGGCGAATCCATCGACCCAAAAGGCCGCCAACCCCAGCACATGGGGCGTAACAGTGTGTACTAGCCTATGAAAGCGATAAGAAAAGAATGTATGAATGTATGCATGCACTCTTCAAGAAATGAAGGCAATAACGGGGTAAAGTTTTACCAAAAGAAAATCACGTTTTAAATACGAAAACCCCCGTCTACTGACGTTTATGAAAAGAAAGAGTAACGTAAGAATGCACGGCACTTTTTAAGAAATGTAGGCACTGACGAGAGAAATGTTTTAAGAAAAGAAAACCGATTTTAAAGGAGAAAAATCCGGTCAGTGACGTTTTCAAACGAAAGCACGCATGCATGTACGTATAGTATGTATGAGTGATGAATGTATGATTGAAAACCTATGTTTTTATATTTTAAGGGTATGAAGTAACGCTTACTGAGTATTCGACTCATTTTAGTTTTTATGTGTGCCCCTCCCCCACAGGAACTGAATGAGCAGTACGCTCAGGAGGGACACTGCCAAAAGGAGAAGGGCACGGAAGTCTAGGCATGAAGGTTTTAAATGTAAGAAATGCCTTTTTATTTTAAAGATTTATATTTTCCACCGTTTTAAATCCCAAGCCTCTTTTATTGTAAAAACACATTTTCTTTTATAATGTAGAGTCTTGCACCCTGGGAAGGACTGTAAAAGTGTTTTAAAATGGACGGTAATTCCCGTCGTATTTTCTAAAATATTTTGTAAAAAAATACCCACCACGAGGACAGGCATTACAAGTTATTTGCAGGAGCTTTTCGATAAAAACTTCAATTTGGTGCTTTTTTAAAAAGTAGATTTTTCACTTTTTTAGGTGATTAAAGCACTTTTTATAAATTTACCAAACATATTATTTTTTCTTTAAAAGAGCTTTTAAACAGTTAAAAGTACTTTTTAAGCTTTCAAACGCAATCCCAAACAGGCTCTAAGTATGAAAATATATTATGTATAAGCCCTTCTTGGTAGCCCCTGTTAAGCACCCTATTACTATAATTGTGTGTATGTGTATAAGGTAATGCATCATGAGATTTTCATACATACTCTCTCTTAAATAACTAATGCCTTACTTATGTAGCATGACATGAAACGCTTTTTTAAAAAATATATATGCATCGGACTAAGGAAAGACAATGAAAACTGATGAGTGCAAAGAAAACGAAAGAATGAAAGGAATGTTCAATGTATGAAAATACGTAACGACCACATGAATGAAAAGGGCACCCAATGAATGAATGGGCAGATTGTAATGTCTGGTAGTAGTATCTGGTAATGCACCCAATGCTGCACCCTGACGGAATGGGATTCCAACCCATGGCCACGGGCGAATACTTTGGTCTAAAAGACCGCTAACCCTAGCACGCAGGGCGTAACAATGTGCAATGGCCTATGAAAGTGAAAAGATGAAGAGCATGAAAAGTATGTTTATACATGAAAGTATGGTTTATTTCCTAAGAATATTTATGCATAAAAGTATGGTTTATTTTTTCAAGAATGTTTACGCATGAAAGCATTGCCAAGGATTTGCAAATGTTTATGTATGCATGTTTTCAAAAGAAAGCTTATGTGAGTAATATGTTAACAGCATGGTGTAGTGCTTACTGAGTATTAGACTCACTTTTGTGTTTATGTGTTAAACGTCTAGGTAATGATGGAGAGGCTGTGGAGTCAGGCATTGCCGAGGAGGGAGGGGCCGACGCTTAGTATTCCCTGGTTTGTTGACTGATGATGGTTATGGTTACAAGTTTTAAGATGGGTCTCATGTTGGGGCATTTTGTGCGATTTACTTTAAACAATATGGTTTTTGGGTATGTCGTAAATTCTATGGTGGGGCGATGGTAATGGTGTGACTTCTATGGAGGGGTGATGGTAACCCCTCATATGATAGATTGACAACTTTTGTTGTAATGAAGGGATTGAGTTTTCTCTCATTTTAAAACTAATTATGCATGATGAATGGATGATGGACTCTGAGAGTCCTTTATAGAAATGTTGAATTGAATGTCTATCAGGTGTTCCCCTTTATTTGATTATGAATCTAGAGTGCATGCGTGACATGTTCACGCATATCCCATATTACTTCCGCAGAGGAAAAAAAAACATCCCGTAATAATAATACTAAGGTATATATATACAGATGTAAAAGGAAAGAATAGGTAAGGGTCAGGCCTTGTCCTAAGTTGGGGCAAGGTGGTGACATAGCCACCGTGACCCTCCCACGTTCAACCTCCTCTTCGAGTGCCAAGACTACGGTACCATTTTCTCTCTCAAGACTTCACCCACCCATACAACTCTCACCAACTCTGTCTCTCTCGCTCGTTATCCTTTGTTTATTTCTTTCATAGATCAGAACAAACAACACCATGAACAAACCAACCTCATCGTAGCTATCGCAGCCACTGCACCTTAGAAAAAAAAAAACCCACAGCACTATAGTTGAAAGCCAATCACCAGAGCTAGAGCACATGGCATCAACCCAAGCATGCATGCCCTTCTGCGTCCAAGAGCTACCACAATGATCACCTCCGCAAACCACCTCCACCACCAACTTCCTCACCACGAAAACCATCTCCCCGCAACCTACATCTTTTGCTCAACTACTGGTCAACGCCAAAGAGCATCCACCATAGCCCATTTTTCCTCCATTGAGAACCATTGTCGCCAGCCACCCTGCCACCTCCATGGTCAAGCAAACACCAAAGGTATCTCCATTTTACTTCTGAAAAATAGAGCAGTTTCTCTTTTCTGCCGAATGAAGCCACCATCAACCTCCATCTAAACCAATGCTATGTGCATCCTTCACCTCGTGTTTGGCCTTCACCGCACCATCAGCTCAGCCTAGCATCTTTCACGACCTCCCATGGTGCCATACATTAGATGATCTCCCTCTCTATTTTCTCTCTCTCGCACTCTCTCCCTATCTCAGCTTCAACACCCTGCATGATGCCACCGTCCCCGATCTTGGGTAAGTGATGCCACCGCACATTAGATGATCTCCCTTTCTATTTTCTCTCTCTTGCACTCTCTCTCTCTATCTCAGCTTCACCACCCCACACGATGCCACCATAGCCGATCTTGGTTTGACCGCCTCGAGTGACAGTTGCATGACCTGCTTCTCTCACACGGTGGCCTTTATTTTTGCTGGTAAGCTACAGTTCGAATACTTCTACATGAGTTGAATTTCCTAAACACCTGGTGACAATCCACCAAAAAAAGAAGATGCAAGGAAGAGAGAGAGAAGAAGAAGAAGAAGAAGAAGAAGAAGAAGAAGAGAGAAAAATGTTACTTTCAGTGAGAAAAAGAAACAGAAAATGAAGAAGGAAGAGAAATAGGAAAGTAAAAAGACTAACAGAAAAAAAGTAAAACTACCAGCCCTCTGACATAGCTAGCTAAAGACTAAAAAGAACTCGCATAAACGGACACAAAATAAGAAAGTAGAATGATAAAAAAGTAACCACACAACACACGAAAAATTTATACAGATGGACAAAATTCTACTGTTCATTAATGTAGAAGCGCGATAGGCTCTTATTATAATATAATAGATATATCTTGATAGGTTCAAAAAATATAAAGATTTCTAGACTAGTTGAATAAGGTTCCGTTTGGGAATAAAACTATTTTCAGGTATTCTCGGGTATTCTCAAAACTTTTTTTTTTCCAAACATCACTTAAACACAAAATAATTTTCAATATCAAATCTTCAACTCTTTCATCTAATCATTACCTAATCTTTACAACTTTTCTAAACTTCCAAACAAAATACAAAACAAATACAACTTTTTCAAATTTTTAAAAATAATAATATTAAAAAATAATACTTAATTTTTTTTAGCTTTATAATATATTTATTCAAATTTTTCTCTCTCATTTCTCAAAACCTAATAAAATATCTTAACTCAAACTACTTCACTAACATTCACAACTACTTCACCACTATTCTCATATATTCTGAGATATTCTTAGTATCTAAATGGGACTTTCTCCCCAAAGAGGAATTCGCCTAGTAATAGTCTCCTCTATGTTTTCTCTCCCGAGAGAATAGAGGAGGTGTGTGAGTGTCTTCCAAGTCTCCAACTGGAGTAAGAGGGTTTCATGCCACTGCTTAAGCAAGGATATCAGAAGGAAGATGTGGATGGTATGGAAGAACTATGAAGTGAATTGTGGTTAACAAAAGAATAGACTTAACAATAAAGTTAGATGGAAGGGTAATGGACGATGTGCAGGAGAAAGGAGAAAGGAGAAGAATGCTTGGTTGGTAATGTGTGCATAGAACACTCAATTGACAAAGAGATCATATCATCCAAAATGGCAAAAGTGTGAAGGCTGAGCGAACTGGCTACTTTTGGCTACTTTCCAGGAGGTCAAATCAAATGTGTTTATTATTACCTTTGCAACATGGATAAACAGAGAGTAGAGGAAGGCAGGCCATGACTATTTGATACTAGCTTATTTATAATTAAATCGTTTGATGGGTTTACATAATGTAGAAAGATGAGATTTGACCACAACTCGTTGTGGGTACAATTCTATAATTTGCCTCTAGTGTGCATGAATCGAGATAGTGTGGAACAAATAGAAAGTACAAATCGGTGAAGTAGTAGAGCTGGATGTGGAAGATTATGGTGTGGAGCCGGGGAATTTTCTCCTCACTAAAATAAAGATTGATTTAACAAAGCTATTTTCTAGAGGTCAAAGTAAGCTGCCTCAGAAAAGTGGTTCGATTCAGACCGATTTAATCAATTCAAATTGAATCAATCAAAAACCGAACAGATTTTAGTAAAATTTTGAATTGTTAACTAAACTGCTTCAATCAACCAATTTAGGTCGATTCAAACCAATTATATTTGATTTCAAACCGATTTGAACTGATTCCAAACTGTATTTATTTTTTTTGTTATCTAACAATTGAGTTTTTTCTTTTAGTTTCTTGTAAAATAAATATGATAGAACTAAATATATATTAAAATTTTTCATCATTGTATTCAATAAGAATCATAGAATAATTAAAGATAAATCATGTAATTTTTTATTTTCTTCAGTTGAACAGAATATTAGGAAATGAATGAGTATTTTGTATTAAATTTGTGAATGTATATAAATACTACATTTCCCATGTTCACATAACTGAATGATCTTTATCTACTTCCCCGATGAGGCAAAAGAATGTCTACAATTGAGGTTAAATACATAAATTACATATTTATTGAAATTACTTAGATTCATATCATATTTTTATTAAAACCAATAAAGGGATTTATATTTATAATATTTTATACGTAATATTAAATGTTTGAATTTCATTATATGTGATTTTTAATATTTTTTTTATCAACATTGAATTAACTTATTGAAAATTTTTATGAATCTCTCGATTCAATTTATTGAATCACCTAATTTATTGAATTTGTCCTTACCCAATTCTGATTTTTTAGGCCTTCATTGAATAGTCAATGTAAATGGCACTAGAGTATGGGCTCCACTTAAATATGAGAAATTACCTAGGTTTTGCTTCATTTGTGGATAGATCTTACATGATACCCAAGGTTGTTAGCAATGGGAAAAGCAGAGAGACATAATGATGAGTTTGCAAATCGGTTTGGGTTGCAGCTTCAAGCAAAGCCCTACGTGAGACGCCAATATTTTGCAAACTATACAAACCAAGCCAAAAAAAGACTCCGATGGAGTAGAGAAGGACAAATAAAGGAAGATTGGGGAAGGTGGTGGCTGTCACGATTCCAGCTTGAGTCCAACGACAGCTACAAGTAGTAAACCAGAATACTATTTAGGAAAGAGCAAGGAAAAAGTAGAAAATTTCGAAGGAAGGGAGAGCAAAAAGGAAACAACAATGATTAAGGAGGGATTGGAGGAAGGATTTCAAAATAAAGAGTTGGATGAATTAACGAATGATTTATAGACTAATTCAGGGGAGAGAACCAGGGGTGATTGGGTAATAAGTGAAGAAAGAATGACCAATTTGATTGATGGTAAAAATAGTTGGGTGGGCCAGGTGTCTAAAGGGCCCAAAACAGAAGGTCTCTAGTTGATGGGCTAACCATTAATAAGGAAATCAAAGATGCTTCAACAAAAACCTAGTCAAGGTGGTTAGGGATGGAGTTTAGGGCTACCATGAGAAGTTGTTGACAATAAAGGATCAGGCAAGAGGCAATTGGAAGAGAAGGGCAAGAGCAAAATGTTTGGGATCTGACCCTCCAACCACTACTGTCGTCGACCACCTAACGAGTATGGGTGAGTCACACCAGTTGAAATTGAACCCGCTCTCGCCTGCTGACATCGCAGGAAAGGTAAGCATGATTTGGAGGCAATTTTGTCATTGCAGATTATGTTAATTGAAGGTCATCTTGTCGGTGTTTTGTCAATAATGTCAAAGTTCAATGTAGGTGTGGTGCATTGACTTGAAAAATCATGTCTTTCATTAAACAACAAGAATTTACAGTATTTAAATAAAAAATTACAAAATAAGGGAATATGTAGCCTTCGGCCGTGGAGCTTTCTCCTGTTCTGCCTCTAGGGCCATGCACCTTCCCATTCTCCCTCGAGTCGGATAGGGCGAGTCATGGACTAAGGCCCACCAGGGCTCTCTAAGTAGTGCATGACCTACTCTCTCCTGGAGGCGTCGTCTGGGGTAACCCCATCATCCTTCTACTTTAATTATTGGACGTAGCATTCCCTCACCATGACTTGTTCACCTTGAATTTCTCCCACTCCACAATGAGTCGAACACTTCATCTTAAGGTGGTAGGTCGACATGATTGCTCACAAGCTGTTGAGAGTGGGCTTTCTGATGATGGCATTGTAGGACGACGAGGTTCTCACCACTAGGAAGTTGACCATGATTGAGGCAGTGCAGGGGTGCTGCCCACGAGGACCAACAGTGTGATGGTGGTTCCCACAGGATGAACCATATTCCTGAGAATCCCTTCAACGTCATGGGGGTTGGATGCAGCTAGGCAGCATCTATTCCCATCCTGGTGAAGGCTTCCCAAAACAGGAAATTTGCAGAGCTCCTGTTGTCAATGAGCATTCTTCGGGTGGTGAAGTTGGCGACCAACATGGTCACCATCAGCTCATCATTGTGGGGGTACATGATCCTTTCTTCATTAGCGTTCCCAAAGGAGATAGCTGGGGTCGGCTCGTCCCTTCGGTGCTTGGCGGGATGGTATTCTGCCAAATACACCTCGTGGTATTGAGCTTGCCTAGAGTGTGCCTTTCTGCTTGAGGAGGAAATGCCCCTGTCCAAGAATCCTCCCACTATGGTCTAGATTTTTCCGAGTGAAGGTCCCCCTACAGTGGTGAATGGGGGCGATCTTGCTGCAGCCCTCGTGCTGGTGGTCGTTGCTGAGGACTTTCTTCCCTCTTGCGCTAGTCAACTCGGTCGGTACTCCTTTCCCTTGTTCTTCCCCTCCTTTCCAGCTCCAGTCTTTGAGTAGGGGGATAATGTTGCCTCGTCCGTTCTACATGCTCCCTCCTCCCTTGTTGGGAGAAGCAATCTTTAGTGTTCTGCAAGGTGGACCTGTGGTAGGTGCAGTAGCGGACAATGCTTCAATCGGAGCTTTCTCCATTCTCTTGTCGTGGGATCTATTTTTCGGCTTGTCATGGCCCTTAGCCTTGGTTGGGGCCCTTGCCTTCCTCTTTGCTCGCTCCAGCTCCTTCTTCCTTGTCTTTGTTAGCGCCTAAAGAGTGTCTTCAGTGTTAATGAAGTTCTCGGCTTCGTCCATAAACTCCCGCAGCATCACGGGAGTCCTTCTTTCCAGCTCGACCATGAACTAGGATCGTGGCCAAACCCTCTCAGAAGCACCGCCAGAGTTATCTTCCCGTCTTGGTCATCGATGGTCATGCGCTCCCTATTGAACGGGGATAGATACGTCTTCAAGCTTTCCTCATCTCCCTCCTTGATGCTGGGCGTCGCCTTCTCCAACTTGACATGAACTGGGTAAAAAATAGTCGAACTAGCTTGCCAAAACTATCTATGGAACAGGGGGCCAGAGACCCAAACCATACTTGTGCTGGCCCCTTTAGGGTCAGTGGGAACGTCTTGCATGCTACCTCCCACAGGAAACCATACAATGCCATGTGAGCCATAAAGGTTTCCAGGTGCTCAAGGAGGTCTCTTTCCATCACACATCTCCATGGTGGGGACCCTGTACTTTGGTGGTAAGGACACAACCATCACCTCTTCCGTGTAGGGTAGACCAGTGCTTGTGAGTAGTTGGTCCACCGATGACATTGTTCCCACTTTCCTTGCAATCTCTTCGTACTTTCTTTTGAGATTGACAAGTTCGTCTTGCATGTTCTTCCTCTCTTCCTCCACATTTGCTCCACCTCCTGTGTTTCAGGATCCTACGTGCTCGCTATCACTGGGCTCCGTCTCCTCGTTCTGCCCTTGTTGAGGCTTTTTGAGCTCCTTATTCTCTTTGCAAAGTGTTTGCACCTCATCGGTCAACTTCATCACCCAGTCCTTCATAGCTTTCAGTCTTGCTTCCATGACTTCCTCTATGTCTCTTCTGAGTTGTTCGGAATAGGTTGTCTCAGGCATACAAAGTACATGCAAGGTCTACAAGAATCCCACATATGGCGCCACTGTTAAAATCATGTTTCATACACCTTTGGGTCAAGTTCCAACAACCCAAGTCCTCAGAACTGGGCCTATAAAAATGAAGTAGAAAGCAACTAGGAGAGAGTGGCCTTAGGGTCAGGGAGTCTCCTATGCCAGAGTTAGTAAAGTCTTTTGGAAGTTTATAAATAATGAGAAAGTCTAGAGATCAGAAAGAGTTTCTCGTACCTGGAAGTTGCTCTTTATACCAGGAGTTTAGGGGGGACAAATCGTGTCTGCCCCCCATGGAGTCTGTGTCCTTTTACTATTCCTTCTATCAGAGTTCTTTAATGTAGTGTGCCTCTACGACAGTGTCATTGATATGGCATGTAGCTCGGGTAGTGGTGCCATTAATGCGGCTTGATTCCCCGATTTTCCTTACCCTGTTGTTGTCCTTGGTAGGCTGTCAATATCTCATTGTTAGAGGATTGAAGGTCCCCCTTACTTTCCGCCCGTTGTAAGGACATGTACTCAAGGGCTGAAAGCTTTTCGATGGTCTTTAGGATGGCGAGTCCCACCCCATGCAGTGCTCTCCCTTATGGAGGTTGCGTCCAGGGGAGGCCTACCCATGGGCCGGGCTTAAGAGTTTATTCGCTTTGAGCTGGGCCTTCCATGAAGGTATTAACGGAACACCCCCTTGGGAGAATATTGTAAAAACCAGACAGCTTGGGAAGGTTGGTTGCATGGTTGGTAGAACTCAGCGAATTCGACATTGATTATGTACCCAAGAGCATAGTGAAGGGGCAAGCTTTGGCAGATTTCATCCTCGAATTCTCTGAGTTCCAAATGGAAGCAGAAGTTGCACCCCACTAACAACCCTGGCTGGTATTCATTGATGGATCCACTTGCCAAATGGGAGGAGGAATATGGATCTACATTGTGGGAGAAGGGGAACAAGAGCATTACTACATGGCCACACTTACGTTTAAAACCACCAATAATGAAGTCAAGTATGAAGCCTTGATAGCTAGACTCTCAATAGAAAAAACTCTAGGTGCCGTGGAGATTGAAGCAAAGGTGGGTTCCCAAATCGTGGTAAACCAAGTCACCAGGGCGCACACCACGAAAGGGGACAAGCTAAAAAAAAATCTTAGTTGGGTTTTGGAGATATGTGACCAACATGCCTATTTTAGTCTTGAGCAGATATTGAGGAAGGACAACGTAATAGCAGACAGACTAGCTAAAGCCACCTCCGCAAGGGATGAGGTGTGTCTACCTTGGGAGGTACAGAGAAGAGTGATAGAGATCCCATCAATCGGAGTACAGGAGACCCAAGTGGGGCCTTCGGGGCTTGAGTGGGCCAAGGCAATATCAGAGTACTTGGACACAAGCAAACTCCTCAAGGAGAAAGAGGCAGCAAAGAAGATCAAAAGGAGCGCAACATGGTTTGTCAAGAGATATGTTCATGGTATATTTGATTTTGGTATTTTTATGAGAAGAATGTCGATGCAAAGTTGATTGAGTTTTGTGATAGTAATTGGGTAGAATGTGTTGATAATATGAGAAACACTTTTGGATATGCATTTTCATTTGGTTTTGGTATATTTTCATGGGCATCAGTGAATCAATAAAGTGTGACACAATCTCTAGCCAACGCCGATTATATTTTAGCATCACTGGCAACTTCACAAGCAATATGACTAAGGAGAATCTTCGAAGATGCTGGTGAGAACCAAAGAAAATATACTCCACTTTTATGTGATAACAAATCTACCACTGCTATAACAGAGAATCCAGTCTACCATAGCCGAATAAGACATATTCCAATCAAGCATTACTTTATTAGAGAGGTCATGGAAGATGATAATATTCAACTCACATATTGCAAAACCGAACACCAAGTTGAGGATATTTTCACTAAGGCTCTTCCAAAAGAGAAATTTCACTACTTTTGAGAGAAATGTTGGATGTCACACGAGGCATTAAGGGGAGTGTTGTGTCCAATTTAGTCAAAAATCTCTCTCTATCTCATTTCATGTGACAACAACATGAACATATATAGTTAGATAGTCACTAAACTTCTAATTTTAGAGCTCTTGCTTGTAGAAAATTGAATGCAATCTCACCAATGTATCGTTTAAGCAACACAAGTGCTTACTAGGATCCATGATTTCAAGAAAACAAAAACAAAGCAGAAGCCAGAAGCAAAGATGAAAACATAAGCTTTACTGACATATATTTCCATCAGTGGGAGATAGACAAAGGGAGAGAGATAAAAAAAAACACTAAAGACATTAGTTTAAAGTACTTAAAGGTATAAAACCATAAGACTTCAAGGAGTTAATTCATTAAAGTATACTCGATTTCCAACACCAACAATGCAAAAATCATTGATGACAAGAACAAGACTGGGGAAAGCATCATCGGCAAAACCGCGAACTCCTGCTTAAGAGGAATCTGACCCTTCAAAAGATCAATTGTGGGAGACACCATTTTAATTTCCAGTTGCTTGAATCACTTATTCCCAGATATGTTTGTTAACGCCTTAATTTGCACAACAGATTGGAAGGGAGGAAAGAATGATCACTGACCCACATTGATGATTCGGGCGTGGATATGATATTCTTCACATTTATCCATATATAAAATGAGTAATAAATAAGCAAATAAAAAAAATAAAGAAAGACACAAGGATATACGTGGTTTGACATAATGTCTACCTTCATGGGTTGTTTGGGAGCAAAATTCACTATAATGGGCGATTTTACAATCTCTCATGATTTCACATATCTCACAATACAATTGAGGGATTTAGGAAAAATCATTTAGAGCCACTATGTGCGGTGGAGTTTAGCTTAAAAATAGTGATTGCAAAAAATCTTGGATTCTATTAATTTTCATGCTAAAATCCAAAATTGAAAATGTATTTGGCTTTCTTTTTCATTTTGGCACAAAAGTCGAGAGAATAATTTATATTGGGAAAGAGATGACAGGCATGTGTCAAATAAGAAAAGAAGAAGAAGAAGAGGAGGAGGAGGAGGAGAAGAAGAGAAGGAGGAGAAGACGTGATGCTTGTTGCGGGGTTAGGGCAGCGACAGAGGAGGAGATGAAGAAGAGAGAAGACATTAGATGGGGTCTTGGAGGGAGAGAGAAGAGAGAAAAGAAAATGAAATTTGGGTTCTTTTATTTTTTCTTTTATACTAGGGTATGAAGAGTGGGCGGGTGAAACCCAGGCTAGTGGGTAGTGCCACCCTCACCCCACACCTGCATACCATTTCTGTTAAAAGGCCAGCCCGCCCGTCCACTTGGACCAGGCTAATTGCCTACCTAGGCCCATGCAAGGGCGGTGAGTATCTATTAGATGTGGGGGCTTGTCCAACAACAATAATATTTAATGTGAGATTTTCATGTTTTATGCACCTTTGGAAACAAAATACTTACAAAAATAACAAAAAAAGAGCTTTCGCTTGGTTGAGCAGCTTAGCTTACCCATTTGTAATCTTACATTAAGAACCAAAATAATGAAGTGTAACTGGGTAGCACATAGTTTAGCATGTTCATAAATGAATGACCAAGAGAGAGAGAGAAGCTCTATTAGAGAGAGAGAGAGAAGCTCTGCTAGAGAGAGAGAGAGAAGCTCTGCTAGGGTTCCTTTGTGGGTTACGTATGGCTGCCGTCGGGGGACTTCATGGCCCCTGGACATCAGCTGGGTGAGGTAGGACTTTGGTAGAAATGGTTTCGAAATCTCCTCAAGCCATCCCTGAGGTTAGTGTTCCTTTTAGGCAGCCGAAATTGTTAGATGGTGAAGTTTACATTCAATTTTCGATGGAGGAGTTGGAAAAATCTGCTGAGCCATTCAGGTTTGCCATTGTTTTGAAGTTTATTAGACAAAGGCCATCGCTAGATAGAATCCGTGTTTTTATACACGAGCGCTGGGGTTTGTCAACCCAGCCAATGGTGTCTGTGATGAAGAGGCCTCAGAACGTTTTTGTTCATTTTTCAAATGAGGAGGATTTTCTTAAAGCTCTTTCTAGAGAGAGCTGTGATGTGGATGGTATGGATTATCATTCATTCCAATGGACAACGGAGTTCATTGAGAAATCAGAGTCGGCCTTAGTCCCAGTATGGTTGATGCTCCCTGGTCTACCGCCTAACTACTATCATAAGGCTTTTCTTAAAAATATAATGGCACCGATTGGTATGTTGTTGAGAAGAGATAATGCAACAAGAGTGCTACAAGGACTGATGGTGCTAGGGTCTGTGTCTTGATGAATATTGCTCAAGAACTGATTAAGTCCTTTTGGATTGGCACGCCCAAGAATCCGAAAAGCATCAGGTAGGAGATTGTTTATGAGACTTTGCTTGCAATTTGTTTGTACTGTAAGGTGCAAGGGCATAACCTAAAGACATGCAAAGGTTCACAACAGGTGGTGAAGGATAGGAAAAGGAAAGCGGGGGTCAAGCCGGATGGTGGCTGGGTTGCGAAATCTGATGTACTAGCAAATAACGAGCCAGGTGGTGAGGGCAATTTGGATGGAAAGCCAGACGAACCAATTACAGTGTTGGAGACCATTGTGGATCAGGGGGAGGAGGCCATGGTGCCAGGGTTGAAGGATGCTGATGTGCTAGGAGTACAAGTAGTGCAGGGTGAGAATCATGCAATGGTTCTCAGTACGTCCGTGGATAGCAGTTTGTTGCATGGGGAGACTAGTGGGGCCCAAGAAAATTTGTATGTATCTGAGGCTGCTTGTGCACAATTAGAAAGTGGTGTAATTTTGGTATTTTCCTTAGGGGCTTGCGTGGGGGACGGTACGGAGGGTAGGGAGGTAATTGAACAACCTCTTTTCGAAGAGGAAGAGCTGGTGGACGTGGGTTTGCAGACAACAGCCTCTGCAGGGGAAGAGGAACATGTTTCTGTGTCAGATGATGATGATGATGGGGTGCTTCCTCATCTAGGGAAGGAGAAGGATGTGATCTCAGACTCGGAGATTACTGTTAAGGCAGTCCACAGTGGAAGGTCTCTATGAAGTTCGTCCCGGGCTCCTAGCAGGCGCTCCTGATTGAATCTATGATTCATCTGATATTGTTCTGGAATGCTCGAGGGCTTGGGACCTCGAGAAAGTGGCTGCATTTGTTGTTAAAGTTTCATAAACCAAAGTTGTTAGTTTTGGCAGAGCCGTTTCGGTGGATTCGCAACTTTCACGTTGGCAACAAATTCTAAGGTTTGATGATAGTTTCTCTAATGGTGCTCAAGCAGGAAAGTTATGGGTTTTCTAGGATGCAAATTTACAGGTTGATGTGCTGGGGGTCTCCAATCAGCAGGTTACTTTGTTATTAAATTCTTCTATGTTAGTATCGTTCATTTATACGAAGTGTAGGTACCTAGAGAGACGGGAACTTTGGGCTGAGCTTCTCCAATTTAGTTCTCTGAACTCGCCTTGGATAGTTATAGGTGATTTTAATGTGATTCATGAAGATGCAGAGAGGCGAGGAGGTTGTCCTAGGCTGCCGTGCGCAAGGGAAGATTTTTGCAACTTCATAGATGCAGGGGGCCTAGTTGAGGTTCCTTTTAGTGGGAACAAGTTTTCATGATGTAACGGTCAGAGCGGGATGGCGCATAGTTAGGCTAGGCTAGATAGAGCACTTTATAACTTGCAATGTTTGGAGACCTTTCCCTCGGTTTCACTTAAATATTTGGCTCGTCGCTCATCTGATCATGCTCCAATGCGTCTTGGCCTGAAGGCCCCTTTCTTGAGGTATGGACCAACTTCTTTTAAGTTCCAAAAGATGTGGACCTTGCATGAGGATTTTTGGAGGTGTGTTTCTTCTGTGTGGCAGGAGAATTTAGGAGGGTTGGGACTCTAGAAGCTTGCCTCAAAATTAAAACGACTTAGAGTAGTGTTGCGTGGTTGGAACAAGGAGATCTTTGGGTGGACGGGGGCGCATATTAAACGTTTGGAGGCATGTGTTGAGGAAGGGGAAGCAAGTCTTCAAGAAGGGTTCTCTGAGGAAGTTGAAAGGGATGTTTTAGCCTCTAGACTGGAGCTCTCTATTTGGCTTAAAAGGGAGGAAACACGCATCGCACAGCAAGTAAAAAACGCTTGGATTGATCATAGTGAGATTAACTCTTCATTTTTTAAAGCATTGCAGGTTAGAAGGGTCAGCACGGTTAAGGAAATGAGGCTGGGTGATGGCCATGTTTTATGTTCCCTGGAAGAGATACATGAAGCTGCAGTGGAGCGTTTTCAGGAATTTCTACAATGCCATCCCAGTAGCTCCCTTCCAGACTTGTCGGCATTAATTCAAGAGGAGGTGGCGCAAGAGGAAAATCTTATGTTGTGTCGTGTGCCTACCGAGAAAGAGATCAAGGATGCTTTATTTTCCATACCAGAAGATAGCCCAGGTCTTGACGGATTCGGATCTAGTTTTTTTCAGCTTTGTTGGGTTTTAGTGAAAGATGACTTGATGGAGGCGATATGGGACTTCTTTAGGGGCTCCCCTCTGTCCAGGTTTTATACCTCATCCTCTATTGTTCAAATTCCAAAAGTCTTAAACCCCACATCTTTTGATAATTTTAGGCCAATCAATCTTTGCTCCGTAGTCTACAAAATCTGCTCAAAAATTTTGGTAGCCCGTTTGACATTGGTTTTGAATCATATTATTTCATTGGACCAAGGTGCTTTTCTTCCCCGGCATTCTATCTTTGATAACATCAGTCTTACTCAAGAGCTCGTTCATGACTTAAATAAGTCAGTTAGAGGGGGAAATATAATGGTGAAAATTGACATAGCCAAGGCATACGACACTATTGACAAGAAGTTTTTATTTCATGTGTTGAAAGGATTCAGTTTCTTGGTTGAAGTTTGCAACCTCTCATCGCAATGTATTACTACTCCTTGGTACTCTGTTGTCATGAATGGGACAGCTAAAGGCTTCTTCAAAGGTGGTAGGGGACTTCGCCAAGGGGACCCCCTCTCGCCTTACTTATTCATTCTTGTGGAGGAGATTTTTTCTAGACTTTTAAAAAGAAACTTTGAGACTGGTAAGATTGGTTTTTATACTCATCCACGTAGGGGACCTCTCATAACACATCTACTATACACCGATGATATGGTGGTATTTGCAAATGGGAGCAAGAAGTCGGTTAAGGAGAACAAGGACGTTCTTAGCCTTTATGCGCAATGGTCGGGTCAGCGGGTGAATGAGGGGAAATCTTCTATTTTTTTCTCTTAGAAAATTTCAGTCTCTCGGCGTTGTGAACTACTGTTATTTACTGGTTTCTCTGAAGGAAAGTTTCTAGTTAAATACTTAGAGGTGCCAATTATTTCTGGGAGGATGAAGGGGATTTATTTGGAAGAGTTAGTTCAACGTATTCGGCAGAAAATAGAAGGATGGAAGGTCAGGCTTTTGTCCTCCTCTGGTGCTCGACTAATTCTGCTAAAACATGTTCTTGCAAGTATGCCTATCCATTTGTTGGTTGTTTTGAGTGTTCCGAAAGTAGTGTTGGCATCTTTGCACAGGTTGTTTAGTTCTTTCTTTTGGGGCTTGGTGAATGGTAAATCAAAAAGGAAATGGATAAAGTGGGACACCCTTTGCAAGCCGCTTGATGAGGGGGGAGTAGGTTTGAGGAATCTTTATGAGGTTCAAATGGCTATGCACACTAAGTTTGCTTGGAATTTGTTAACTACTAATTCTTTGTGGACGAGATTCTTCCAATCAAAGTATGTTCAGAATCAACACATCTCGATGGTAACTCCAACTAAAGGATCTCGATTCTGGAAGATGGTCAAGCGGGCAGTACCGGTGGTACTTCAGCACTCAAAATGGCTTGTGAAAGTTGGCAATGTCTCCTTCTGGAGGGAAAAATGGCTGGAACAGGGCCCTTTAAACGCACAAGTTAGTCTTGCAAATCACCCAAACCTGATGGTTAAGCAGTGCATGATGAATAACAGCTGGGATGTGGAAATGCTAGTACAACTTGTCAGTCAGGAGCTAACGGACAGCATTGTGTCAGAAATTAGTGGGTTAAGAGAAGAGGCTGATATTTTGGTTTGGCTAGGCAATTCATATGGGTGTTTCACGACCAAGAGTGCATGGAACATGGTTCGAGTTACAACCCTGAAAATACAGTGGTCAAAATGGGTATGGCATGCTGTTTTGCCAAGAAAGTTCGCGGTGATCATGTGGAAAGCTTGGCATCACAGTCTTAATGTAGATGAACGAGTTAGGCGAATTGGCATCCCGCTGGTCTCCAAGTGTGAGTGTTGTGAGGAGGGGAATTTTGAGGATTTAAATCACGTGTTATATGGGGGGAGGACTGCAGTAGCGATTTGGAAATTCTGCTCGAGTCTAGTTGGAATTCTGTATGTTGCAAATCGCACATGGAGAGAAACGGTGGAGGTGTGGTTCAGACGCACCAAAAGGTCATCGCAGGTGGGCAACCTAGTTGGGCTAATTCCAAGCATCATCACATGGAGGTTGTGGGTCTGGAGGTACACAGTAAGGATGGAAGGAAAAAGGGAGTCCATTACAGCGTTATGGCGCTCTGTGAAGCATTGGATGAGTTGGGTTGGAGTGAAATTAAAGGTAGCTTCTAGACTGGAAAGAAGGGACATTGGGATATTGAAGATGCTGAAGTTGCCGATCAACATTATACAGAAGAAGCAAATAGTAGTGGCTTGGACTAAACCAGGTACGGGCTGGTTGAAACTGAACATTGATGGAAGTAGCTTACAAAATCCAGGAGATCTGGGTTTAGGTGGAGTGTTGTGGGATGAAAAAGGAAGACTTAAATTTGCATTCGCTGCTAGCTTGGGCAGAGGCACTAATAATGAAGCCGAATTTATGGCTTTATTAATGGGTGTTAAGAAGTGCACGAACATGGGCTTTAACAATGTCATTTTAGAAATGGATTCGCTGTTGGTGGTACATTGGTTAAGGGATGGCAAGTGCAATTTATGGAACTTGGAAGACTTTTGGGAAGAGCTGAGAAGAATGCTAATGCAGATGAATGTTCAAATCCTGCATGCCTATAGGGAAGGTAACATGGTAGCAGACTACCTGGCTAGCCTGGGCAGTAAGGGTTACAACAAAGTTTGGCTACCACATGACGAGCTTCCGCATTTGCTAAAGGGGATACTTAGAACGGACCGTTTGGGTTTACCTTACTTAAGAAAAGTCTGAAGATGAAGGGAGGCACAGTTTTATGCAGAAGTAGTGTTTTACATTGTCTTAGGCGTTAGGCTTCTCTGTTTTATGTCGTTTTTGAGCAGTTTTACATCTCATGTTTTATTTTACATTTCATGCGCCGAGGTCTTGTATAAGGTTTCCTTGACCAAAAGTAAGGACTTTAATAATATGGAGACTTGATCTCCGACTTTATATAAATAAATAAATAAATAAAACATAGTTTAGCATGTTTTGTTTGGAATGTTGATGATATTCTTATGTGATGGGAACATGTCCCAACTCTTGCGAATCATGCACTTTGGTTTGATCAAGTTGTAATGTATTGATTTCGTATTAATGAAAGTTTGTTTATCAAAATAAAAATAAAAATTAATAGTAAAATGATAGAAAACCATATGTTTAATTGCGTGACGGACGAAATGAATTAAAATGTATATATATATATATATAAAATAAATGTTTGGAGTAGAAGCTTAATTGAAAGCATGAGTGCAGTAAAATATGTTTCGACGAATGAGACGTTGGAGTTTCATTGTATTAGATCGATGATAGTTAGGTTGTATACTACAAAATCTCAATATTTTGAAATGATGTAAAGAGAAATTTATAATCTGACTTATTGTACACTACAAGATAAATGGTTTTTTGAGACAAAAAATTGTCTAAAAAAATCACAATTTTGTCCCAAAAAAGAATTAGAAGTAAAAAAATGTTATCTCTAATTTGTCTTTAAAAGGCTGTCTCAAAATGTTTTTAGAGACAAAATTTGAATTTCGTCTCCAAAAATCACTTTTAGGGATGAAATTTTGCGAAACCAGTCGAAACCTTTCGAAAAGAGAATTTTTTTTGCGACGAACTAATTTCGTCTCAATATCTTGTTCGAATGGAATATTTTTTTGTTCAAACCGACCCGTCCATTCGAAGGGAATAAAATTTTGAATCGAACAAATGACTATATTTAATACTGTTCAAACAAATTGAGTGTTTGAATGGAATATTTTTCAGTTCGAACCGACCCTACCATTCGAACGAAATAAAATTTTGAATCAAATAAATAACAATATTTGATACTCTTCGAACGAAAGGAGTGTGTGTGTTCAAACTAATAAATTTTGTTCAAATGCAAATTACGTCCGTTCGAACTGTATTTCGCTTTATTCGTTCGAATGGGTTATTTGTTGTTCGAATGGGTATTTGCTTATTCGAATGGATTTAGAAATGGTAATTTACCATTCGAACTGGTTATTTACCGTTCGAATGGTATGAATCATACAGAACATAACCAAATTAATTAAAAATACCATATTAGTATTACACAAAATATAATTCAAATGTCAATTGTTCAAATGTTTTGAAACTTTATAATAGAAATAACCCTAATGAAAAAAATAACTTTTACAATTATGGTGGTGGTGTAGAATTTTGTGACATAATTGACTACAACTGAAGCATAGCTTTTTGTACCTCCATCTCCAATCTCT
Source organism: Cyclocarya paliurus (assembly GCA_029856935.1). Taxonomy (NCBI): domain Eukaryota; kingdom Viridiplantae; phylum Streptophyta; class Magnoliopsida; order Fagales; family Juglandaceae; genus Cyclocarya; species Cyclocarya paliurus. Next base: position 32,148,572 of record CM056947.1, on the reverse strand, counting down.
TATGCATGTTCTCTTCTAATCTTGCCTCAAGATCTGCTGCTTGATCTAATCTGGTCAGCAACTCTTTTTCCTTGGACCTCAATCGCTCCATCTCAAGTGCTGCTTCCTCCAATTCTTTAGTTTTGTCGTCATTCGATCTAGCTCGAGAAGAGGATGATGATGTTGAAGATGGTTTAACGCAACGTCCTAAGCCCCTCAAATATCTAGAACGTGATCCAAGAACTTGGGAAATGATCTGAGCATCGTTGACAGATGATTCATCAGATAGATCTGCAGTAACTTCTTTGAGAGATATCATCTTGTCCTACAAAAGCAAAAGCATACTAGTTAGTATAAGTAACAAAACTATAGTCACAATGGAATTAAAGAAACTTAAACTTACATAATTTGCCTCTGCTTCGAGACTGGTCCAAACACCATCACGATTTTTATGTGATTTTGCATACAATTGGGTCAGATCATAGTCAGCAGGACTTTCTTCTTTCTGCAAAAAAAATATATATATATTAGAACTTAAATCAAAAAGTGTATTATATGTTAATATTTAACAGAGAGTAGAATAACTTACCATTTTGTTAGAAAAACGATGAAAAGATCGAGAATCCGCATGATAGTGTATCTTTAAGTTTGATCTATTTGATTTGTTCACAGTACTCCGTTGCTAAAAAATAAAAAATTATATCTATATGTTTAATACATCTATCATAATATACTATTAAAAAAACATAGCAGCAAAATTACCTGATAAACAGGATCTTCAAACATATCACAAACCTTCTCCCATTCATTTAGTGGCATTGCTTGGAATGGATTTTGGCGCACTTTTATTGTAGTACTGAATTTCTTATAATGTGCATGACATTGACCTTTGTACCTCTAAAATGCATTTGACTTCAGCTCCTCAACCGTTAATCGATCATCTCGTCGGCCAAAATCAAGCTCAAACTCATCCTTCCAATAATTATAAACAATTAATATAAATATGAAATATCCAAAAAGTAACATGAATAATATTTAGTTACTTGAGATGTAGCTTATTACCAAACAACGATTTTTTATGTGGTCTTTCACTTCTTGAAGAACTTTAGACCAAGAGGATGTAGCAATAGGTGCATACATGTGAGTAAGCATACCAACAAAAGAAGCAAGCCATGCTGCTGAATCTCCAAAGCCACCAGTGTGATTATCAGGAATATCAACTTTAATTTTACCAACTTTCCTTACTTTTTCTATGCAGACACCCCTCGTAGTGCCTTTACCTCGGCTCTGGCTTACAACAGCTATATATACAATAATTAAAGCAAGTATTTAAATTAAATACTTTTATTTTATAGATGTATTACTTAAATTGAACATAAACTGTAGTATTTAATTTGATAAAATACATTCTTCTGAGTCTGGTAGTGTTGGCTCACTATTCATGGTAGGTGAACCACACGGGGAGTCAGTAATAGATGGGGATGGCACACGTGTTGCTTTACATTTAGGAGGCATATCTATATAAAATTGTAACAAATTATTATTCAAACAAACATTATGGATATATTTATAAGAATAATACTTACAAAATTTGATGTTTGAAATTCATTCACTATCTGTTTTGCTAGACCAATCGCCCTCATCCTCGCTAGACACTTCAGTTGATTCATCGTCTTCTGATATTTGACCCTCAATTACTTCAGGTTGAACATCTTCTCTATGCAATGGGACCATATCATATTGGCTGAGATCAACAAATAGATTGATGTCTACTTCGTTTTCTTGATATGCTTATTCATTTGCTGGAGTATCAACTTCTTCTGAAGGTTCTTCTGTCTCTGGAATAGTATCATATACATTTCTTGGTGCAAACTTCTCCACTACCCGCCATGGGTTTCCGTATTCCGGATCATTTAAATAAAAAACTTGATTCGCTTGGCAAGCGAGAACGAAAGGATCGTCCTCATACCATGTGCGAGATGTATTGACACTCACAAAGTAATCATCGTTACACACTCCCAACCTAGGATTTGAGACATCCCACCAATTAAATTTAAACAACCAGACCATATATCCTCCCACGTATTTCAACACTATAATATCTTCCACAATTCCATAGAAGTCAATGTTATCATCCCCATAACTTCTTTCGACTACAACCCCACAATTTTGAGTTTTCCTATATCTTTCTCTGTCAGTTGTGTGAAATCTATATCCATGTACCAAACATCCTGGGTACTGGATGGCCCGCCTAGACGGACCACATGCCAGAGCATACAGTTCTGAAGAAATTTCTTCTGAATTTTCACCATATTTTGATACAACCTACATACATCAATAAATATTATTATATAAAAAAATGATAGAGTTTAGTGGTATGAAATTCCTATTATAAAATGAAACTTTACAGTAATACTGTATGTTCAAACCATGAAACAAATTCCTCTTTATGCGTTTTTTCTACGTCAGTTACACCATTTGTGCGAAGTAGTTGTATATGTTCACTATGCATGTTCGTGTGAATGATTAATTTGTAGCAACGAAAAATATTATATTATTATACATGATTAATTTAGAGGATCATCACTAACCTCAAGTAGTGGTCAATCTCTGCACAGTTATTCAAGACATACTATCGAGCTCTTTCAAACTCTCGCCCACATAGGTCGTAGCCCCCTTGTGCGCCTATGGGACGTACTGTCTGGGAAAACACGGTAAATGTCAATGAGACTCCTATCTCTCTTCTACCTTCGTAATTTCGGTCTGGTCTTGTAAATCTAGTATCAACCCCACGAAAATACATTGAACAAAAAGTATCCCACTCATTATCAATATATGACTCAGCAATTGAACCCTTATGGGATAAACACCATCAAAAGTATATTCAAATTTATTTCATTTATTTTATAAGGTAGTTGATCCTATCCCATTCGAGAGACTATCATTTATATCGCATATATACTCAGTCAAAAACTCTAATGTTCGTAAAAATTTCGGCAGCATTTCTCTATAATTCTCCAAGTATGTTAATCACGATAAGTCTTCGACCTTATTCATGAGCTGAAAAACTTACAGACCACATATCCGAAGAATGTAAGAAAACACTGAACCAAAATTTTAATTAACTAATACAAGAATTTAAACTGAATATATCTGCCATATAGATGATAGAATCTCAAACTATCCACTTTGGACAATTCAAGAGTTGTACACAAAAAAATTCTTTGGCCACAACTCTCGAACGGGTCTAAGGTTCAAGTATGTATAAAAATAACCCTAAAATCTAAAACACTCTAACTCCTACAATTATTGGCATAAATTTGAAAGCAAAGCAAATATATGTGCAGAATTACATTACCAATCACCAATATTATAGTAACTATTTCATGTGATATTATATTATTAATTTAAGTGTTAATAATTCTTATGTTATAAGTTTTTGGATTAAATATTTTATAACTACTATTTATTAATCTAAGTGTAATCAATTCCTATGTTATATATTATTTATTAAGTTTCTGGATTAAATATTTTATAACTACTATTTATTAATCTAAGTGTAATCAGTTCCTATGTTATATATTATATTATAAGTTTCCATCTTAAATATTTTATATCTACTATTTATTAATCTAAGTGTAATCAATTCCTATGTTATATTTATTAGTTTTCATTTTAATATAAGTGTAAAATATTTTATTATTATATTATGTATATAGTTTTTCATAACTCTATGTTATATATATATATATTCTAAGTCCTATGTTATATAAGTGTTTTCAGTTCCTATGTTATATATATAAATATATATATATAATTCCATTTCCATTTTAATTCATTCTGTTCGAATGGATACTATAGCGTTCAAACGGTATTTTTCCAGAATCCAAACACGAAATAGAGACCAAATTTTTTATCTAGAAAATATCAAATTCACGACATTAAATATCTAAATTAGAATAGTTTCCTTCTATTGTAAATGAGATTGTAGAAACACAAATATTCCATTTCTAGATTAACATATGTTATTAAAAACTATAAATTATCAAAAACTAAAAAATTAGGAATTTTACCTCAAATTTAAGCAATCCAAGCCAAATGGCAATATACAATACCTACAATGATATAAAACACATTATGGCATAACCCTAAACCATATCCAATAAATCAACTTGTTATGAAATTCGAAACACAAAAAAAAATTCAAAAATATATTACTTACCTTTTATACTTCTCTATTTTCTCTCAAGAATCCCTTAACTTGGAGGCCAAGTATGTTCCTCTACCTCTCCACAACTCTCTCTCACTCCACAACTCTCAAAATTTCGCACAAAATGAAAATGAACTGGAAGTTTGTGGTATTTGAATCTGTGAAGTCACATTTGAACGGAACTTTTACTCATTCGAACACGAAAATTTCAAATTGCGTTAATTTTTGCAGCGATGTAATTTTTGTTCAAACGAGAAATTTACTAGTCCGAACAAAGAAATAGAATATTCCTTGGCATATTCTTCAAATGTCCAGAAGATTCAAAAATATTTTCATTCGAATGAGGAATTTTTAAGTTCGAACGAACTGACATTCAGAGTATTTGGCGTGAAGTTTCCTACCAAACACATTTCACGAAATAAAATTGTTCGAACGGTACTTTATTGAGTTCGAACTAAATTCCAACTTTTTGGTATTTTATATACTAATAAGTCCTTTTTTGGATTTCTTTTTACATCAAATATTTAACATTTTAAAAATTTTTAAATAAATAAAAAATAAAATTCATTCCCCAATTTGGGCAACAAAAGGTGAACAAAAAATAAAATTCGTTCCCCAATTCGGACATTGCAAGCATTATATATGCTGACATATATAATTGTATTACTATTAATAAGTGAACAAAAAAAAAACATGTGAATAACTAATATAGTAAGTATAGTATATTACTTATAGTACTTATTAATAGTATATAAGTAAAATATATAGATATTAATCATATTAATTTGTATAGTTATCATAACTAATTCAATAATCATAACTATATAGTAACTAGGATATAATATAGTACTTATCGTACTAGGCTACTTATAACTAATTAATAAGTACTGTAAGTATATTAATTAAGTAAAAATATTTTATACTTATCATAGCTCATTCAATAGTTATAACTATATGGTATCTTTCTATTAATATATATTATAGTAACTAGGATGTAAAATATTACTTATTGTACTAGCTATATAACTAATAAGTACTATATATATTAATCATATTAACTAATTCAACAGTTATAACTATATAGTAACTAGGATATAATATAGTACTTATTGTATTAGGCTACTTATAACTAATTAATAAGTATTGTAAGTATATTAATTAAGAAAAAATATTTTATACTTATCATAACTCATTCAATAGTTATAAGTATATAGTATATTTCTATTAATATATAGTATAGTAACTAGGATGTAATATATTACTTATTGTACTAGCTATATAACTAATAAGTACTATATAAATTAATCATATTAACTAATTGTATAGTTATCATAACTAATTCAATAGTTATAACTAGATAGTAACTAGGATATAATATAGTACTTATTGTACTAGGCTACTTATAACTAATTAATAAGTATTATAAGTATATTAATTATCTTAAATATTTTATACTTATCATAACTCATTCAATAGTTATAACTATATAGTATCTTTCTATTAATATATAGTATAGTAACTAGGATGTAAAATATTACTTATTGTACTAGCTATATAACTAATAAGTACTATATATATTAATCATATTAACTAATTGTATAGTTATCATAAATAATTCAACAGTTATAACTATATAGTAACTAGGATATAATATAGTACTTATTGTATTAGGCTACTTATAACTAATTAATAAGTACTGTAAGTATATTAATTAAGTAAAAATATTTTATACTTATCATAACTCATTCAATAGTTATAACTATATAGTATCTTTCTATTAATATATAGTATAGTAACTAGGATGTAAAATATTACTTATTGTACTAGCTATATAACTAATAAGTACTATATATATTAATCATATTAACTAATTGTATAGTTATCATAAATAATTCAACAGTTATAACTATATAGTAACTAGGATATAATATAGTACTTATTGTATTAGGCTACTTATAACTAATTAATAAGTACTGTAAGTATATTAATTAAGTAAAAATATTTTATACTTATCATAACTCATTCAATAGTTATAACTATATAGTATCTTTCTATTAATATATAGTATAGTAACTAGGATGTAAAATATTACTTATTGTACTAGCTATATAACTAATAAGTACTATATATATTAATCATATTAACTAATTGTATAGTTATCATAAATAATTCAACAGTTATAACTATATAGTAACTAGGATATAATATAGTACTTATTGTATTAGGCTATTTATAACTAATTAATAAGTACTATAAGTATATTAATTAAGTAAAAATATTTTATACTTATCATAACTCATTCAATAGTTATAACTATATAGTATCTTTCTATTAATATATAGTATAGTAACTAGGATGTAAAATATTACTTATTGTACTAGCTATATAACTAATAAGTACTATATATATTAATCATATTAACTAATTGTATAGTTATCATAACTAATTCAATAGTTATAACTAGATAGTAACTAGGATATAATATAGTATTTATTGTACTAGGCTACTTATAACTAATTAATAAGTACTATAAGTATATTAATTAAGTAAAAATATTTTATACTTATCATAACTCATTCAATAGTTATAACTATATAGTAACTAAGATATAATATAGTACTTATTGTACTAGCAAAAGTAACTAATAAGTACTATATATATATATTAATCATAGTAACTTTTATAGTTATCATAACTCATTCAATAGTTATAACTATACAGTAACTAGGATATAATATAGTTATATTAAAATATTAACTTCTATCTTAAAATATTATAATACTATTATTATAATTAAAGTATTATCTTTAATTATATTAAATTTAATATTAACTTTAATTATATTAAAGTATATATTAAATTTAATATTAACTTTAATTATATTAAAGTATATATTAACTATTATATATATTAACTTTAATTAAATTAAAGCATTATAATACTATTATTAGTATTATTTTTATACTTTTGTACTTTGTAATATTAGTATTATTATACATCAGTATAGTAATATAATTAGAAATATATTAGTATAATAACCATTCGAACGGGATATTGACAAGTTCGAACGGATTTTAATCCCTTTCGAACGGGTTTTTATTCCGTTCGAACGAAGTGCCACGATCTTTATATGCCTAGTTCGATTCCCATCAAACCCACACACTGCATTCGAACCCTAAGCCGCCGATTACCTCTGACTCGCCCCTTCTCTCCACCACCCAACCACCACTCAACCGCCGTAGGAACAACGCATTTTTCGCTTCTAAGAGGTATGGGCTTCGAACGGTACTTTTTTTTGGATTAATGAGCTTTGTTTGGATAGTTAATCGGTATAAGTGATCTAGATTCACTTATTAATCATTTCTACCGATTTAATCAAGCTCTTTTGGTGTAGATTAGAGTTTCGGCCATGGCTGAGTCGACTCAGCCATGGTTGTTTGGCTTCAATCTTGTTCGAACGGGTTCTCTTCCATTCGAACGCGATGTTGCGAAACAAATTTATTTTTGTTCGAACAAAAATTTACCGTTCGAACGAATATTAATTGCTTGTTCGATTGGACAGAATCTTCCATTCGAACAACTATACTAGTTCGAATGGAAGATTCTTAGTTCGAACAGATTATTTCAATACAGTTCAATCTAAGTGTAATTCTTAAATAATATATTTTAAATATAATATTTATAATTATATTCTTAATTTTCTTGTGGTTAAATAGTATATTAATGGCATCTACCGAACGAAAACGTACAAGAGATCAAGTCAGTGAAAGTAGTACTGGACCAGCTCCTGCTCAGGCGTCGAGATCTGTACTCATCAAGCGTCAGATCATGTTGTCTGACTTCTCCGATCTTTCGTGGGAGGGATGGAGTATACAGTCCATCTTCACTGAGCGGGGATGGGTACCGATCTGTCAGCAGCAGGGGACTACATACCCAGATATGGTCGGTGAATTTTACTGTACCATGGGAGAGAAGAGTGTTGATGCTCTTTTCTACATTAATTTCTCTCCCCGTATTATTGCTGAGTTCCTTGACATCCGACGCGAGGTTGGCGCATGTCCTGGACCGGCTACTTCGGGACCAACGACTGCACCATTTGATTCTGATACACCTGCCGCATCCTCCACACCAGCACCGAATGTAGAGCCGGATGATAGTGAGAATGATAGTGAGGATGTGGATCTACCTGATGATGGTTTCACAGATGATCAGATGCGTCATCTAGTGCGAGACCCTTTGGCTCCTCCATATGATGGGAGCAAGGTGATCTGACAGATCGACTGTATAATATTTTTCAGAATGCTTAACTTGATTGTTGGCTATAACATCGACCTGAAAAACACAAGACTGATTTCGGGATCAATCGAGCCAGATTTTTGTTGCGGATAGTGCGGGGAGACCCCATTGCTCTGGCCTTGTATTTCTTTTACCACATTCGATCGGAGTCACGCTATGTAAGTAGAGGTAGTCTACCATTTGCAAATTCTGATATCTAACTTCCTACTCCGATTAGGGGTTACAGTGTCAGCGACTCAGCGGAGGTCGCCACAGATGGGGCCCCTCAACAAGATCATATTCAGCAAGAGCGAGGGGCACTTGCGGAAGACTGCACCAGGACAACCTAGTGCCCCGCCCACCGATCTAGCTTCTACTACTACTGCCGCTATTGAGAGACAGCCTCCTGGGGCTACTTTGGATCAGGTACGAGCTCTATTTGTTGAGTTCGTTGAGCCCATCATGGAGAAGCTTAGGGATCTGGATGGACGCGTGAAAATGTTACAAGAGGATGTTGATCTGCTCAACACCAAATAGTCTTTTTAGTTATTATTTTACTTTTTTATATTGTATTGAACATTATATAGTTGAGATGTAATTAATGTATGGTTTTTATTTCTCGTGTTTGCTAATTTATTTATTTTTTTCATTTTACTTGCCGTTCATGATAATATAAAAAATATACTATCTTTAAAGTTATATTTATATAATTTAACATAAAATAAATCATTTTTATCAGAAAAATAAAATTAAAAATATATGTACAAATTAATGAAAAAAAGTTCCTTTCGAAGTAATAAATTTAAGTTCATATGGTTATTAACTTTTTTCGAAAAAACAAATTTAATTTCCCGCCAATATTATTACTGTTTGAACAGATCATATACTGTTCGAACAGAATTAATTGGTTGTTCGAACACTTTTTCTCCTATTCGAACGGTTTTTCTTTTTTAGACGATTTTTTTTGTCACAAAATATTCTGTTCGAATGGATATTTTTTCGTTCAAACGAAATTTGTATTTGAGGCAAGTTTGGAGACAAAATGAAAAATTCGTCTCCAAAAATGACTTTTAGAGATGAAATTTAGTTCTTCCCTAACTAATTTCGTCCCTAAAAATCAAATTTCTTGTAGTGGTATATAGTTACGTCAATTTATGAATTTATTTTTATAATTTTTTGTAGATGGATCATAATAAAAAGAACATGCTAATTGATCAAAACCACTAGTTGAAATTTGGAACACTCTACAATTGCGTTAAATCAAGAATATTTATTTAGTAAAAAAAAAAATGAAGAATAATTATTTTGCAACATTCACTTTAAACTACCAAAAGTTATAATGTGCGTTGTGAATTATTATTAAATATATATACATATATCATTAGAATCAAATAACTAAATTATCTCTTCTTACTTATTATTCTTTGAGCTTTAACATTTCAATCTTAAATAAGGGCACTCAATATTTTTTTACGATACAAAGCATAATTTCGTCTAATTAATTTTCTAACAAGAAGTAAGGCGTGAAGAGCTTATAAGCAGAATCCCCAATCCATAATTTTACATTTGTTAACTTTTGTTAAAAATAAAATAAAAAAAATAAATTAAACCAAAACTTTTATCTTTGAGTAGTGTTACATATACTTATAAGTTTACGTATAAGACTCATTTTGTTAATTTTTTTAATAATAATTTCAATTAATTTGGAATTTCAAAATTCATAATTTTTAGTATTATAGTTGACACGTGGAGAAATAAACTTTTTGTAAGTTTTTCTGAAGTACATTTAACATCTTTCTTTATCTTTTTTATTTTTATTTTGAAAAATGCCAACTATATTTTAGAAAAGCCTACAAAAAAACTTATTTTTCTGTGTCAATCTGAAAATTATAAAATTTGGAATTCAAAATTTGAATTTAAAAAAAAAAATTGACAAAATAAGTCTTGTACGTAAATTTATAGATACATGTACCACTAGTCTTTTAATTTTCCAAATGTGGGTTTTTTAAATCAATTTATACGGGAGGGAGAGAGAGAGAGAGAGAGAGAGAGAGAGAGAGACACGTAGCTATTCTTTCTGTTGTTCAATTTCTATTTTAAAATTTTTTTTTTAAAATAAAACACACAGCATTCCAGCAACGGTAAAAAACCGTTTATAGGACACTTTAAGGCCGAAAAAATGTAGCCGTTCTTTTCTTCCATTTTCCAAATTTGAACATTAAAGATTTTGAAAAATAAAGCACAAAACATTCTAGTAACGGTAAAACAGAAAACCCCCAATTCCTGATTTATTTATTTTATTGAATCAACAAGTTCTACTTCTCATTCATTCATAACTGAAACTTGTTCATGACAAATCATCTCTCTGATTACAATAGAATTAATATCAGCAGGTCCATCTTCAATCCAGCATCATTCTCCTTCTGTCTGCAAAACTCTCTCTGCAAGTTCATGAGCTACACTGTTTCCTTCCCTGAAAATAAAGCCAATTTCCCAATCTGATCTTTTAGTTAAAACACCTCTGATGTCTTCTACGCCCTGCCCCATCCAAGCACATATAGTAGCCTTTTTATTGAGAATTCCGGTGAAATTCCTCTTTATTCCTCCACCTGCGTCGGTTTAGTCTTTTCCCTCGATTTTACTCAATCGGTGTACTTGTGGTGCGAAACATTGCCTCTCGATTAATAGTTTTCAATGGTAGTGGTGAGTTCTAGTCTGAGCTGAGGTCGTGAGAATCATTGAAATTGAACGAGCTCGAGCACGAAGTCATTTGTCTGCTCAAATTAAAGATTTACGGTATGCACGCCTTTTTCTCTCCTCTGTTTTGTCTGCTCGGGGTTAAAGATTTGCGATATGCTTGCCCCTTTCTCTTCTCCTTTTGGGATTGGGCATATTCTTCTTGTTCTTTTGCCTGGTTCTTTCTCTTAGTTAAAGAGTATTCAGCCCACACTCTTGTTTGTGAATGTATTCCTTTGAGTCTACACGATTTTAATGTTTCTTTCTGATCTCACCAGGTCCTCAGCTATCCAGCAGTGAGAAGCACCTCAAAGATTTCTCACGGCAAGGTAGACCCACTACGATCGTTGGACTCCAAGGCCTCTGTAGGTTATATGTAAGTGAAGGTGATTGGGGGGAAATTTTACCATTAATGATTTGCAATGTATCTTTAGTTTCGTTTTTTTCTCTCTATCTTTAAATAAATTCGAATTTGAAACATATACGAAGAAAGCCAAGTTTCATAATTTGTTTGGCTCTCCTCCGCTTTTTTAGGCTCCCCCCGTCCCAACAACAAGTTGGACCCGATACTGGCCCAAACACTGCCATTAATTTTTTTTTCCCTCTCCAGACTCTCCATCGCCCCACCCAGGAAAAGTCTTTGTTCATCGGGGGAGGGGGTTTGGTGCTTTGGCTCCACCCACCTCCCCACCTCGCCATCCACAACCTTATTTATTTCAGTTCATCTTTGTTTATTTCCGGTTGGTTTTCTAGCTTTTTTCCGTTAGCATTGTTCAACTTTGTTGATCTGCTGCTTTCCGGCAGCTTAGGGCTAACACGTGCTCCTCCTGGAGCTTCTCCAAGTGCCGATAGTTCAAATGGCAGAAGAAGTCCACTCATAAGTGCGGCGCCTAAGCCTCACACACAGCTTGTGCCACACGTTGGATTCACACGTCGTCAAGCCTCGAAGAGCTCTCTGCCCTCATGTGCTGCAGTTTCGAGATCAGAGGCCTCGGATCTTCCAGATACAACTATTCTCTTCACTCCAGTTGTGGTGCATGGCTTGCACGCGCCTCCACCACCAGTAACGGCCTTCTGCTGGCGATTCGTCACAGTTTTCAGTTGCTACGCTATGCTCATACTTTCCCTAACTAATGATCAAATGAAAGTGGAAATAAAAGTTTCTTCCAGCTAGTCCAGACCAACAAGTAGCAGCACACAACCTTTTATTACGACTTCTAGTCTCAATTCTATAGTATGTTTATCAGACTATATAAAAACCATCACCAAATGATTTCCCCTTGTGGGAAATGTGTGAGAGCCATACTTTTGGCTCCAAATCCCTCTTCTTCTTCTTCTTCTTTTTTTTTTTCGTGTTGTAATATGTTGGTTTGGGAACACTATAGGAGAATCTCACCCCATTAAATCTTATATCTTGTAACCGCTAGTTTATCTATGAATCTCCTATTTTGCCTTAAAAAAAAATTGTATTTGAAACGAATGCATTCATTGTTTTACTTTTACTTTTCCCCCAATCTTTCTAGTGAAAACTGATTCATATATGTTTATAATTCTTTTCTGGTTTGGCTCTTGGCTAGGAATATTCAACCCATCCGCACCCTTCAATGAGAACGTATTCGTTGAGTCCATACGATTTTGAATTTTTCTTTGTGATCCTAGTATCCAACTAGGTCCTTAGCTATCACGCAGTAGGATTCACCGAGATTATTAAACATCATGTGCATGATTTGGCCACTGTTAGTTATCCAGTTAAGAGTGTGAAATAACCATGCTTCAGTGGCTTCCATCATGCTTGTGGGCTTATCTAATATAGCCCATTAAATATAATTTAAGCCCAATAAATATTATCAATATTTCAATCTTAGAATTATAGGATATTTGCCGAGGTTCTGTTGTTGATCAGGATCCTCTTAGTTGTGAAGTTGGCGACAAGCATAGTTACTACCAGTGTGTTGTTGTGGGGTACAAGACCCGTTCTTCGTCGTCATCCTTGAAGGAGATGAAAGTTGTCGTCGAGCATCTTCTCTACTTGGCGGGGGGTCATTCTGTCGTATACACTTCTTCATAACATGCACTCCGAGCATGCACTTATCTACCGTATACCTTGCTCCGACTCCCTCTTTTGGTCTGTTGGATATTGGGCCACGCGACGCTCCAACTTGTCCCTTTTCCTCCAAAGGGTGTAGTAGTCTTTGGTGTTATGGGTTCCACTCCGGTGGTTGGTGCAAAAATGATTATTAGCCCAGTTGCGGTTTTTAGCTTCTCAAGTGTCTGGTTTGCTTTCTTCCAGCACACTCAAGCTAGACCATGCATATCTGGAACCCTATCCTCTTGAGGGAGTAGCCTCATCCCGCCTCTTGTTTTCCAACCCTCTTTTAATTTTTTCCAAGGCCATCACTTGCCCTAACACGTTGGACTTTCTGTCGAATTGCTCCAATTCGGTTTTCATCAAGACAGTTAAGGCCCAAAGAGAGTCCTCGGCATTAATGAAACTGTCTGCCTTGCCCATGAACTCCCTTAATTTCGTGGGAGTTCTCCTTGCTAACTCCAACATGAATAGGTTTTGATCCCACACGCCTCCTAGTAGCACCGCCAATGTGATCTTCTCATCTTGATTGTCTGTCGTCATACGCTCTTTGTTGGAGCTGGCCAAGTATGCTTTCAAGCTTTTATCCTACTGCTACTTTATGGTTGGGATGTAGGGAGCTGGATGTCTTCTTCTTTAGCTCGCCATGAATTGTGTCAGAAATAGTTGCGCTAACTTGCCAAGTCTATCAATCGAGCAAGGTTGCAGTGCCCCAAACCATCGTCTCGCAATTCCCTTCAAGATCAGCGTGAAGGCACTACAAGCAATCTGTCCATGAGGCTACACAATTAGTTGTTCATCCTCCTTTGTTCTTCCTCGACGTCGTCTACCCCTTTGGTGCTTCTGGATTCTGCATGTATGTTTGGACTTGGCCTTACGTCCTCCCTCGACTCGCTATTCCTCCTCTTTAAGGCTTTGTTGTCATGCTGAAGGTTCTCCCCTTCCTCAGCGATTTTCCTCATGCACTCCTCCAGTACTCGGTGTGCAAAACATGTCGCCAACAGTGGCGTCGTCTGTGGGATTCACATTAAAATAATGTGTCCTTCGTATGCTGGCTAAAACGTGCTTTCAAACAACCCGTGGACAAGAAGCTATTTTTATGCGGGTCTTTTTTGTTTTTAATTTTTTAATTTTAATTTTTATCATTTTAAAATATTTTTTAAAAATAGAAAAAAAAATAAATATATTAATAGTCGCTTCCTTAACGATTAAATAAAGAATTTTTTTTAAAAAAAATAAAATAAAACATACAATGTATCAAAATGAGGAAACAAATTAAATTAACAAAATAGCATTTTGCAATTTCTTAACTATAGTTGACTAGTTGACTTACTGCTCGGAAAAAAAGAAAAATATAAAAATAAAAGTTCTTGACTAGTTCAATCACGATGAGCATTGAGTAATGTCGGCAAATGGGCAGTACTAGTAGTTGGCTCCTATAAAGCAATGCCACCTTCTCTTGGAATTGCACGGTATTCTTCCGTTAAAAGTGAGTATTTTTTAATAAAATTGGATAGAAGTTACTCTCGACATGTGATCTCGATTTAGAAAAAATAAAAAATAAAAAAATAAGATAAGATGGCCATCATCTAAAGTAGTACTAGGAACGGACGAAGGGTCAACACGGTTCCGCCAGTACCACCCGAATACCTTCAAAGAAATAGAAATTAATTTTCTTGACCATTTCAGCAAGAAATAAATAATTTTCATGAGTATCTCTAAAAATGTATTTTTCTTGACTTTCTTGGGGGAAAAGGCAATTAACCAGCAGCTATCATGTCCTCCTCCATTGAATCTGTTCTGCAGCAACAAGTAAACTCCTGCTTGGGATACTTGTAATTTCAGCAGCAATATTTGGTTTGAACAAATTAGTTTTATGTGTTATAGAGTCTTTAGAGTTTAAATTTATATTATTAAGATATAATTTTAAGTGATAGGATCTAACTTTCTGACCCTCCGAATACGGAGAGTTATGCTTTCTTTTTCATTTTGGCACAAATCTATTCAAGACAATACTTATATTGGGACATAAACAGGCACATGTGTCTTTCAAATCCAGCAATAAAGATCTTACCGAGTTAGCATCTATCCCATTAAGCATATAATGATAAAATTGAGATTTTAAATAATTTTTTTGATCAAAAACTCTAAATTATTTTTCATATAGATCATCAATCATAAATAATATATCATGTAGCTTCATTTTAAATTTCATATTAACAAGTTTATTATTTCTCCGAAAGTTGGCACTTAAAATAGATAATATATAGAAAAATATACAAAATTTTGGAGTTATAGAAAAAAAAAATGGAGAGAGGCATTTCTATGTAAATTGAAATTTTAGAAAATTATAGGGATTAATAATTTTTTTTAGAGGAGCATTTTCTACATTTTATAGAACTATAAATAGAATTTAAGGAATATTTTGATTTTTCAAATAATTTAGGGGGGCCATGGCCTAAGGATCAACTTGGTTCAGCCACTACCACCGGAATACCTTCAAAGAAATGACATATTAACTTTCTTGACTAGTTCATGAGACAAGAAATAAATACTTCTTTTCAGTACTGTCTTTAAAAATTTATTTTTCTTTACTTTCTCGGGGGAAAAAACAAAAAACGAAAGGGACTTCTGTATCGAGACTAGCTTAGGAAAAAGACTATACTTTCATATTATTAGTATCGGGACCATCCTCATTGGTTTCAACAATGGCATTATAATGCCTCTATAAATGAAAATTGAGTGTTTACCATAAGTCGTAGTAAATAAGATTAAAATGAACCTGAATTAATACAATTTTTTCTCGAAATTTGAAAATAATATTTCTATATTGTTTTTATCAGTTACAGAAACTTAATTCATTTTTTTGTTTGTATATTGTTGTTGTCAGTGATGTTTGTTATTTTGTTTTATATTAATGTTTTTGCTAATTTATTCTTAATGTTTGTAAAAGATTTTGTAAGGACAGGTTATTAAGGGATGAAGCTATCTTGAATTTGTTATAAAATTATAGGTTTGATTTACTATTTATTACTTTTATCCACAAGATATCTATTTATAAAAAAAATAAAATAAGTATTGTAAACTATTTGTATTGTTATTTACATTCTCTATCATTATTATTATTATTATTGGTGGTTTACCTTACTAACCGCAAGTATGGATGGACTATGTTGCCTCTAACATTCTTGTGAGAACTTGACAAAGGGCGTAAACCTTCTACTTACACTAAAAACTATATGATTATGTTTTTTTTTTTTAACATAAATTATAGTGAGAAATAGGCATAAGGGCTTTTAGTATCATTCTACAAAAGTAACCAATCTCCATTAGAGATCCTACCTGCCCCGTTGTACGGGTGGCCCCTAGCATTGTCCCTCACCACATGGACTGTTTGGGGGAGGGGGGACGGGGTCTAAGTTGGGCCTTGGCCCTGCCTTTTATTGGTGTGTGTGCCCCCGTTTGGATGCTTGGAAGCAGATTGGTGGAACCATCATTTGTCAACCCTGTCTAAGACCACATTTTTTTACAAAAGAGTCCAAAACAATTGCACAAAGGAATGTTACAAATCTTTCGAATTCAATAAAGGCAAAAAAAAAGAAAAAAAACTTATAGATCAAACAAACCAAACTCATTGATGAGAAAAATCCCACAAATTCAATAATAAAAAAAAACAAATTCAAACTTACAAAATTACATATCAAACCAAACATATAAACAAAAGCAAGTAATAATCGCACAGATCTGTGTAGAGACTCATGTATCTGGAGTCTTAAATTGATCCATGCACATATCTTAAAAGATCTATGGCTAGATCTTGATGGCCCATGGTTACAGCTTTGGGTCATTAAACACGCAGACTCGTAACCCTTAATCGCATTTGTGTTCTCTAACTTATAGATTGACATCGACGACCATGTTCTTTGGTCACAGAGACCTATGACCAAGTTGTGATCTTACCACTATAGACTACGGCTTGTTTATGAGTTGTGACCCACGACAATGAAGAGAATTCAGAAGTTGGCAAAGAGCAAGAGGAAAAGAGAAGGGAAGAGGGAGATAGAGAAAAGAGGATGGTGGCCACTGAGTCATTAAAGCCTGAAAGGAAGGGGGAAATGAGAAAAGGGAGGGAGAAAAGGACGACGATGACTGAGAAGGAGAGAAATGAAAGGAGAGACAAACAATGGCATTTGTAGTTAGGGTTTTGTTTTTTTTTATGTATATGATGTTATGACTTATACTATTATATATTTTTATTTATATATATAAGGACTGGGTAGACGGTTGAAACCTAGGCGGGCCCAAGGCCTAGACTGGCACCTGCCCCTTGGGCTTTCAAACAGGAGAAAGAAAGCCCTCTTTGCCCGCCCCATGTAGGGGCTGAAAGGAAGGGTCGGGTGGGTAGAATGTGGGGGCCCGGCCAGTAATGCTACTCTCGGTTGCATAGTAGGCCAAGGTGTCAGGTCACCCATACCTCTTTGCTCGGCTTAGCTTATCATTTATCATCTCATCATCTGTCCATATCATTTATACTCTTATCATCTTTTAGTATAATCATGATCTCATCACATCCTCATCTTTATAACCATCGCGATTCATCTCATTACATCCTTATCCATACTCATCATCATCATTTAATCATATTTTCATATCATTCATCATCTCATCACCTGTTCATATCATGATGATGTCATCACATCCTCATTTTCATAACCATCATCCATCTCATTACATTATTATCACACTCATCATCGTTTCATATTATTGTGATCTCAACACGTCCTCATTTTCCTAACTATCACGTTTTATCTCATTACATCAATATGCATACTCAATTTCATAACCATCACGATCCATCTCATTATAACATTATCCATAATCATTATCAACTCATCATCTGTTCATATTATTATTATCAAGACCATCCTCCTTAGTTTCAACATTGGTATTATAATGTCTCTATAATTGAAAATTGAGTATTTAGCAAAAGTTTTAGTAAATAAGATTAAAATGAACTTGGATTAATGCAGAAATGATTTTTTCTCAAAATTTGAAAATGATATTTCTATATTCTTTTTATTAGTTAGAGAAAGTTAATTAATTTTTTATTTATATATTTATACTTTAGACGCTAAAAATAATATGATTACGATTTTTTTGTTATTACACAAAAAATTAGAGGGAGAAATAGGCATAAGGGCCATTACAATCCCTCGCCACATGGCTTGTTGGGGGGGGGGCGTATGTTGGAACTTGGTACTTGTTATCCCGAGGCAACTCTTGCCAACTTGTCGGCCTTTTGGGTCTCTCCCCTCAGCATTTGTTGAATATGGAAATATAGGAAATGGTTGTGCCTCCCACACTAACTACAGGTATTTCTTCAGTCTCTTGCCCTAGGTGGCGAATTCTTCGAGGACTTGGTTGACAACCACGTGGGAGTTAGCTCTTTCTTCCATTTTGGTAGACTCCTGTGACTCGATGACCACTAGCTCGACTAGTAATGCTCCATATTCTACCTCGTTGTTGGTAATCTTGAAAGCCAGCTTGACCGCATAGTTGTGTTCTTCCCCAATATTCGTGATAATATGCACCCCTACTCCCTCACCAACCCAATAGGATGAATCGTCGATGAATCCCTACCAGAGCTTTGTCATTCGTGCATCTTGGATTTCTTCAGGAAAACCAGTGAATTCTGCAACAATGTCGGCCAATACTTGTCCCTTCTCGTGTTCCTAGGTAGATAGTTGACGTTGAATTTGCTTAATTCAATTGGCCAATTCATGAAACGGCCTGAGGTGTCTAGCCACTGCAAGATCTTCTTTAGAGGTGCTTCTGTCAGAACGATGATCTGATGGGCTTGAAAATATTGCCTCAGTCGCCGAGCTGTCATCACCAATGCAAAGGCTAGCATGTGCATCCGGGTACCTCGCCTCTACTCCCTAGAAGGCTCAACTAGTGTAGTAAACCAGTTTTCGAGAGCCCTTCATGTCTCGTACCAAGGCTGCGAAGATGGCATTTGGGGAGACATATAAGTAGAGGCTCAGAGCTTCTCCTGGGTTGGCCTACTTGAGAAGTGGCGGGTTGGTAAGGTACTCCTTGAGTTTTTTGAATTCCGGATCGCACTTGCAGTCCCAGGTCTATGCCTTCTATAACACCTTGAAGAATTGTAAGCACTTGTTTGTTGACCAGGAAACGAACAATTGAGGGCTGCTACTCGTCTAGCTAATCTCTATACTTTGTTTACATTCCGGGACAAGGAGATGTCAATTATAACCTTCACCTTTTCGGTGTTCTCTTATATTCCTCTCTGACACCATGAAACCCAAAAACTTTCATGATTCGACGTCGAAAGCACACTTGGCTGGATTGAGATCCATCTAGTACTGTAGTAGCATTGCGAAGGCCTCTCGTAAGTCCACCAAATGATGTTCGTGTGCTTTGCTCTTGACGGGTAGATCATCCACATAGACTTCCATATTGCGCCTTACCTGGCTCTTGAATAGGAAATTGACCAACCCCTGGTAGGTGGCAACCACATTCTTAAGCCCGAATGGCATGGCTTGGTAGTAATACAGCCCCTGGTCTGTATGAACGATGTCTTCTCTTTGTCATCGGAGTTCATCCGGATCTAGTTATACCCCGAGTAAGTGTCCATGAAGCTTAGCATGCGATGGCCTAAGGTAGAGTCCACGATCTGGTCAATGCGAGGCAATGAGAAGTTATCTTTTGGGCATGCCTTATTCAGGTCGGTGAAGTTGATGCACATCCTTCACTTCTTGTTCTACTTCTTCACCAATATTACATTGGATAGCCATTGTGGATAGCGTACTTCTCGGACGAACCCCGCAGTCAGGAGGCAGTCTAATTCGTTAGCTATGGCAGCACATTTCTTTGCGTTGAAAATTTGGTGATTTAGCCTAACCTTCTTCACCCCCGGATCCATGCAAGGGTGGTGTTTGATTATTTCGTTGTCTATCCTAGGCATGTGCCCTTGCCTCCAAGTGAACACATCCCATTGTTCAGTCAGGAGTTGCTTCATTGCCTACCTTATTTATGGTTCCATCTTGGTTCCCAGTCTGACTATGTCCTCGGGGCGGTTTGGGTCCAGGGCAACCAACTCCAATGGCTTTTTTTGGCTCCGCCAGCCTGAGGGTTTGATCATCCCATACCTCTTCTTCTCTACGGGTGAACTCTAGAGAGAGTGGTGCTTCCGTCTTGGTGGTCAGGCCTTCGACTGTGCGACTCTCCCCTCTAGTCTTCAAGTCCTATACATAGCACTCAAGCACTAGCTATGTTAGGGGCTTTGCCGTGCAAGATCGACAAGGTGGTCGTTCCTAAGGGTTGGACCACGTCTCTTGAGAAACCTTTAAGCAGCTTGGGCGCTGGTCGCAAGCGATTGGGATCGATTCCCATGTTAGTGATAGCATCCTAGAATAGGATATGTAACACGCCGCTTGCCAGGTTTAAGAATAAAATCCCTTTTAGAAATTTTCAGAAAAGCCAGAGTGCTACTATTAAACTTGATTTAAAAATATTTTCTTTTATTCTGAAGGAAGTGTCAGGTACAAAAATTCTATAAATAAAATTATTTTTTTATAAAAATACTAATATCATAAGAGAGAGTGCGCAAAAGCATTTATTAAAATTTCTTAAAGTTCGTGTCATAAAAATCATAACTTCAAATTTTTGTATATGATGTAGGCCACTATCATGCAACCTTGGACTCTAGCTTTATAAATATTCTGACCTGGGGTGGTTTCAAAATATAAAACAACTAAAATGAGTCCATGGCTCAGTAACAAACCTATCATAACGTAAACATAACAAAATAAGATTTTCATATAATTTTTCATGCTAAGAATTAAAATTATGACTGTTCATACTCATGCTTATGTTATTCATGACTTATCTTGATTTATCTAAGTTAACTGACTAATTTGATTAGTCAACACACTTAACCTTAGGTCCGAGGTTGTGTATTTATCCCACGTCACGCGGCCCCAAGGGGAGCCGCTAATAGTATTTTGGCTTACTATGGTGGACCACTCTTGAGTCCTTGGGTTGCATATCTACCCTGAAACTGCATTGGTACCATGTATTTGAATGATCATCTAATTAATTATTCTAAGCTTATCTTACACTTGATCTTATGAAAACTTACGTGTTCTATGCAACGTGAGATGCATTAGATGCATAGTACATATATGACTATAATATGTGGAATGAAACACGATGAATGACGTGCTTGCAAATATCATGAAATGCATGGTACATAAACACTGGCTCCTAAAGAACTGGCTTTAATTATATATATGTATGTATATATATATATATATATATATAGATCTACCTAGCTAACTTGTACTAATCCTAATTTATGTTACTTCCTAAAATTTTTGACCCAAAATCAATCACGGTGCAATGGATGGACGATGATGGTTATGATTAGGAGGGAGGAAGAGATGATGGTCTTGCCATGTTTCATGGTGGGGGTACATGAGACTTTATTTATAGGATGGCATGGGTTGGGTTTAGGAATTTTAAGGTGAATAGGATTCTAGAATTGTAATCTTACTGTGTTTGAAATTAAAACATACTCTAGTAGTTCATTTAATGTAGGATTGAGAGTGATTGAGACTATGTAGGAAACTTCAATCAATGATAATTTTAAATTGTCATAAATTTCTAATGCTCAATCTTTAAATTCTAAAAGGAGTCTCACTCCTTCAATAAATAAATAAAATATGATTTAACCTAATTATTGAGTCTAATTAAGACTCCTAATTAATCTCAATAATTCATTGCTCTTGGGCTTATCTAATATAGCCTATTAAATATAATTTAGGCCCAACAAAATTTATCAATATTTTAACCTTAGAATTATGAAATATTTGCCGAGGTGCTATTGTCAATCAAGATCCTCCTAGTTGTGAAGTTGGCGACAATCATAGTTACTACCAGTGCGTTGTTGTGGGGTACAAGACCCGTTCTTCATCGTCATCCTTGAAGGAGATGAAAGCTATTGTTGAGCATCTTCTCTACTTGGTGGGGGGTAATTTTGTCATATACACTTCTTCATAGCGTGCCCTCCAGGCATGCACTTTTCTACCTTATACCTTGCTCCGACTCCCTCTTTTGGTCTGTTCGATACTAGGCCACGAGGCGCTTCAACTTGCCCCTTTTCCCCCTAACGGTGTAGCAGTCTTTGGTGTTTTGGGTTCCCTTCCTTTGGTGTTATGGGTTCCACTCCAGTGGTAGGTGCAAAAATGATTGTGAGCTCAGTCACGGTTGCTAGCTTCTCAAGTGTATGGTTTGCTTTCTTCCTGCACGCTTAGGCTAGACCATGCGTGTCTGGAACCCTATCCTCTTGAGGGAGCAGCCTCATCCTGCCTCCAGTCTTCCTGCCCTCTTTTAATTTTTTCCAAGGCCATCACTCGCCTTGACACATTGGACTTTCTATTGAATTGCTCCAATTTGGTTTTCCTCAAGATGGTCAAGGCTTGAAGAGAGTCTTCGGCATTGATGAAACTGTCTGCCTTGTCCATGAACTCCCGCAATGTCGTGGGAGTTCTCCTTGCTAACTCCACCATGAACGGGTTTTGATGCCACACGCCTCCCAGGAGCATCGCCAATGTGATCTTCTCGTCTTGATCATCTATTGTCATACGCACTTTGTTGAAGCTGGCCAAGTATGCTTTCAAGCTTTTATCCTCCTGCTACTTTATGGTTAGGATGTAGGGAGCTGGACATCTTCTTCTTCTGCTCGCCATGAATTGTGGAGTGCCGCAAACCACCGTCTCGCAACTCCCTTCAAGATCAACGGGAATGCCCCATAAGAAATCTCTCCAGGAAACCTGTACAAGGTCATGTCGATTTTGAAGGTCTCCAGATGCACGAAAGGATCTTTAGACATGTCGTACATCTCCACCTGGGAACTTGAAACTTTGGAGGTAGGGGCGTGGCCATCACTTCCGCGCTATAGAGCTAGTCGGTCTTGTTAAGTAGCTGGTCAATCGATAACGAGGCCACTATCCTCTTTGCCATCTCCTCATACTTCTCTATGAGGCTACGCAATTCGTGGTTCATCCTCCTTCGTTCTTCATTGACGACGTCTACCCCGCTAGCGCTTTTGGATTTTGCATGTACATTTTGAGTTAGCCTTGCATCCTCCGGCTGCTCACTGTTCCTCCTCTTTAAGGCTTCGTTTTCATGCTGAAGGTTCTCCACTTCCTCTACCATTTTCCTCATGCGCTCCTCCATTTATGCAATTCTTCCTTCCAAGTTTGTTGATAAAGCTTTTTGTCCACAGGTTGTCTAAAAGCACATTGTAGCCAACATACGAAAGACACATTATTTTTATACGAATCCCACAGACGACCCCACCTTTGACGGCGTGTTTTGCATACCAGGTACTAGGCTCATTTACCTACAACACAGAAAGGATGTGAGGCTCAAAATGTATTTTTCTTGGGGGAAAAAACAAAAAATGAAAGGGACTTCTTACTTCTGTATTGAGACTAGCTTTGGAAAAAGGCTATATTTTCTTTGAGTAGCACTCCATTTGAATGCCAGGTCAAATTAATCTATTTATTTTTTTAAAAAAATTTTAATTTATATTTTTTATTATTTAAAATATTTTTAAAAAATAAAAAATAGATCAATATATTAGTAGTCATTTCTTTAACTATTAAATAAAGAAAAAATTTTTAAAAAAATTAAAACATAAGAAATATCAAAATGAAGAGATAAATTAAATGAACAAAATAATATTTTTTTATTTTCTTAACTATTGTTGACTAGTTGACTTACTGCTCAGAAAAAGAAAAATATAAAAATAAAAGTTCTTGACTAGTTCAATCATGATGTGCATTGATTGAATAATGTCGGCAAATGGGCAGTATTAGTAGTTGGTTCGTATAAATATAAGGCCATCTTCTGAAGTAGTACTAGGAACGAAGGAAGGATCAATGCGGTTCCGCCAGTACCACCCGAATACCTTCAAAGAAATAGAAATTAATTTTCTTGACTATTTCAACCAGAAATAAAGAATTTTCTTGACTGTTTCAACAAGAAATAAATAATTTTCTTGAGTATCTCTAAAAATGTATTTTTCTTGCTTTCTTGGGGGGAAAAAGGCAATTAACTAGCAGCTATGTCCTCCTCCATTGAATCTGTTCTGCAGCAACAAGTAAACTCGTGCTTGGGGTACTTGTAATTTCAGTAGCAATAAATTTTATGTGTTATACAGTCTTTGAAGTTTAGGAACTAACTCACCCTCCAAATACGTAGAGTTATGCTCTCTTTTTCATTTTGGCACAAATCAATTAAAGACAATACTTATATTGGGACATAAACAGGCACATGTGTCACTTTCAAACTCAGCAATAAAGATCTTACCGAGTTAGCATCTATCACATTAAGCATATAATGATAAAATTGAGATTTTAAATAATTTTTTTGTTCAAAAACTCTAAACTATGTTTCATATAGATCATCAATCATAAATAATGTATCATGTAGCTTCATTTTGAATTTCATATTAACAAGTTTATTATTTCTCCAAAAGTTAGCAAGTGCCACACTCTTGAAAATAGATAATATATAGAAAAATATACAAAATTTTGGAGTTATAGAAAAAAAAAAATGGAGGCATTTCTATGTAAATTGAAATTTTAGAAAATTATAGGGATTAATAATTTTTTTTAGAGGAGCATTTTCTACATTTTATAGAGCTATAAATAGAATTTAAGGAATATTTTGATTTTTCAAATAATTTAGGGGGGGCATGGCCTAAGGATCAACGTGGTTCAGCCACTACCACCGGAATACCTTCAAAGAAATGAGATATTAGTTTTCTTGACTAGTTCATGAGACAAGAAATAAATACTTCTTTTCAGTACTGTCTTTAAAATTTTATTTTTCTTGACTTTCTTGGGGGGAAAAAACAAAAAACGAAAGGGACTTCTGTATCGAGACTAGCTTAGGAAAAAGACTATATTTTCTTGGCTATAGTTGACTTGCTAGCTCAGAAAAAGAAAAATATAAGAAGAAAAACTCTTGACTAGTTCAATGATGAGTGATGTCGGCAAATGGGCAGTAGTAGTTGGCTCCTATAAAGATAAGGCCATCTTTAAAGAATAGATCAGATTAGAGAGACAGAAAGTTGCAATTAACTAGAATGCAAGCTATGTCCTCCTCGCTTGAAACTGTTCTTCTGCAGCAGCAAGCTGCTGTAAAACTCCTGCTTGGGGTGCTTGTAATTTCAGCAGCAATATTTGCAGCAACAGCAGCAGTTGAAGTACCCAATTCCAGCTGCAACAGAACATGTGGATCGCTTCAAATCCCCTACCCATTTGGAACATCCGAAGGCTGCTTCCTTGACTCATCTTTTCTCATTACTTGTAACTCCTCCTCCTCCAACTCCGGGATGAGTACTCCAACACCATTTCTGCGCGTTAGTAACATAGAGGTACTCAACATATCAATATTGGATGGTGAACTGCGAGTCTCATCTTCTGTAGCCAATGATTGCCCACTGAAATCGGACTATAATTCCAGCAATAGCTACACCTCTCTCACCGTGCGAGCGTTCCCCATCTCGTATACGAAGAACGTGTTCACCGCCATCGGTTGCGACACTCTCGCGCTCATGCGAAGTTCAGAGTCTTCAGACAAGAATTATAGTACGACAGGATGCTTGTCACTCTGTGACAGCATGGACGGTATGGTTAACGATTCTTGCTCTGGCATAGGCTGTTGCCAGACTCCTATCCCAGATGGATTAAAAGATTTTACAGTATCGGTTACCAGCCTTTACAATCACTCCAATGTGAGCGAATTCAATCCATGTGGTTTCGCCTTTGTGGGGGAAAAAAAAGAATACAACTTTTCAACCTTAGATCTTCAGAATATGCAGAATAAAGATGCTTTTCCCGTGGTGCTAGATTGGGCAATTGGAAATGAGACATGCGAAGAGGCCAAGAAAAATACTACAGGATACGCATGCGAGGCAGCGAATAGTGAATGTTACAATTCCACAAACGGTCCTGGATATCGCTGCAACTGCTCCTCAGGCTATTACGGAAACCCATATCTCTCTGGTGGTTGCCAAGGTACATAAATATTCATGTTCTATATATGCATTAATTTGATAATTTCTTAGATCTTCTTTAATTTCTCTATTTTCGCTGAGTTTTGATGTGATGTTCCGTCAAATCCAAATATATTTTGAGAATACTTTTTTATTAATATATCGAAAATGAATATTAATCTATTATATATTTAAAAATAGTCATTCATAATTATTAAAATGAATATTTCATAATATATCCCAAAATATTTTGAGAATAGTTTCAAACAATTCTTAAAAGTGAATATTTTTACAATATATATATTAATTGATAATATTCTCATAGTATAACCTCATTTTTTTATATACATATTTTGAATCAATTTTGGTTTTTCTTTGTCTTATAACTTTTTCTTGTGCATATATGACATTTTATATAGAAAAATATTGCAAATATCAAATCATACAATGATATTATAAATTTATTAGTAGTTAGAGGAAATATTTAAAATAAATAAAAAAAGATTTAAAAAATTATTTAAATGATCGATATAGAAAAGCTTAATAGATAAAGTATACTATAAAAGTCATTAAATAAAGTTATAAAAAATGATTTTTGATGATGTAGATTAATTTTCCTGCTAAATGACATCATATTGAAGACTTTTTATTGCTACGATGGATGAGTTTTGACATGGGCTTTATTCATGGTACTGTTTCAGATACTGATGAGTGTGAAACTCTAAATCACGAGTGCGCTGATATTGCATGCGTCAACCATAACGGGTCTTACAGCTGTTCTTGCCCCATGGGATACCAAGGAGATGGGTGGAGAAATGGAACTAGTTGCACTCCCGTTATTCCTAAACCAAGCAATTCTAAGAATATCATTATTGCACTATGTAAGTATATATATAAGTGATTTTTATAGTTTTAAATTGTGTAAGTTTTGTATTTTTCATTTTAAAAAAAAATGAAATAAATCTACCAGTATCCATACGAAAGATTAAAGGCAATTGAAAATATATTGATTCACCATTTCCATGTTAAATAGTTTATCATTTTGGCTTTAACATCAAGTACAACATAATTTGAAAGCTCTCGAAGGTAGATATATCTATCCTAGCTTCTGAGGTAATCAATCATGTAAATACTTTCTAGCTCAAATTTTCATTGAGTCATTCTAATATTGGTTCTTAATTAACTTGGTTCAAATTTTTTGTAAATTGTAAAGTAGATAATACTAGTATTGAGTAAACATGAAGAGAAATGTTTTAGTCACAAAATGATTTCATAAAAGTAAACTCACAATAATGTGGGTTGATGTAATTCATCAAATTGAAAAACTACTTTCCTTGTACAATATATTTTTTGTATCACATGCCACGTCAGTTTATGAGTTTACGTTTGTAAAATCTCTTTATATTTGTAGCACTTCTCAAACATGAATAAAGAAACATTGGATTTTAGTGACAATTTTACTTGAGAATTCATTTTCTGTAGGCATCAGCATAAGTCTCCTAGTCTTGCTCTTGGGAGTTTCTTCAATACTTTTGGGATTGAAAAGAAGGAAGCTCATCAAACTCCAAGAAAAGTACTTCCAACAAAATGGTGGCTTAATGTTACAAGAACATATTTCGAATCATGGAAGGTCTATGGAGACAACAAAAATTTTCAGTAATGACGAGCTTAAAAAGGCCACCAACAATTATGATGAGAGTAAAGTCCTTGGCAAAGGGGGTTATGGAACTGTTTACAAAGGTGTATTACTCGATAACAAAGAAGTTGCCATCAAAAAGTCCAAAATCTGTGATAAGAGCCAAATTGAGCAATTCATAAATGAGGTGATTTTGCTTACCCAAATCAATCATAGAAATGTGGTTAAACTAATAGGTTGTTGTCTTGAAACAGAAGTTCCCTTACTTGTTTATGAATTCATCACAAATGGGACTCTTTCTGATCATATTCATGATATAAGTCGTGCTTCTTCTCTTTCATGGGAAAGACGTCTAAAGATAGCAACAGAAATAGCAAGAGCCCTGGCATACCTACATTCTGAAACTTCTATGCCAATTATACATAGAGATGTGAAAAGTACAAATATACTATTAGATGATAACCACACAGCAAAAGTTGCTGACTTTGGAGCTTCAAGGTTGATAGCTCTTGATCAAATAGAAATAACCACCTTGGTGCAAGGAACCCTTGGGTACTTAGACCCTGAATACTTTCAAACTGGCCAGCTAACAGAAAAAAGTGATGTTTACAGTTTTGGTGTTGTGTTAGCAGAGCTGCTGACAGGTGAAAAGGCAATTTCTTCCAATAGGCCTGAAAGTTATAAAAACCTAGTAATGTATTTTGGTTCTGCAGTGAAAGAGGATCGTCTACTTCACATTTTGGAGGATCACATTGTCAATGAGGCTAATATTGAGCCAATAAAGGAAGTTGCTAATCTTGCAAAAGCGTGCTTAAGGTTAAGAGGGGAGGATAGGCCTACTATGATGGAAGTGGCAACGGAGCTAGAAGGATTGCGAATTATGGAAAAGCATCCATGGGAAAAGGATAATCAAACCATAGAAGAAATAGAATACTTACTCAGTACAACTACACTCTCTTTAAACATTGATATTGGTGCTGGTTCTTCTGTAAGTGTAGTTGGTGGACATGATAGCATGATAAACCAACTCATGAAACCCCTAGATGATGGCCGATAAGTAGTTAAGTTGACAGCAATTGATTTATATAAATCAATTAGATCCATTCATGAACTTCTATTTGCCTATTAATGTTGTGTAATAATGTTGTAGACTAGATCATTCAGTACCTTATTTATGTTGTCCATCTTTTACTAAATTTCTATAGTTGGATGTAACTTGCAACAATTATGTGTTTAAAAATGTTAATGTAATAAAAGTTGTACAACTTGTATTGTCTTCCATAATGCAATGAGGGTTCCATCATAAGTACTCTTTAGTTCCTAGGTACATTCCATTAGCAATTAGCATCAATTAATTAATTGATTGAATCATGGCATTTATCCAGGCCTTTTCCATAAAGAAAATTAGGGAAAAAAAGTTGAATAAATGACAAGAAGCTAAATTTGAACTACACATGAATAATAAAATGACAGATCTAGAGTTCAAGTGGCCAACCCTCATCAAGAGGGTCGTCACTCCCTCATGGGGTGGCTTTTGTCTTCCTAATTATGTGGAGTTGCCTTAACATGATTTTCAGCAAAAGAGTGCATCTTTGATCCGAATGTACTGTAAAGTTGGGTTTAACATGTAATCAAAACCTTATATGTTAAGTCTCTCATTTATACAAATAAATTGAGATGTACAAAATTATTGCCAATATTCGCAAAAGAAAATTCCAAATTTGCATATCTCGCTTCGCTTTTCTTTGATATGGGTTGAAGAATCTTTGAAAAGTACTTAATGAACCCATGATAGATCTACGCCCTCTCCATTGCTTGATCTAAATACTAAAGATCATGACTTGCATGTAGAACTTACCTAGTTCTTCATCTAGAATAAATTAGGTCTAATCTAGCTTTCCATTTGAGGATCAAATCCCCATTTCAACCAAGAACTTTCAAAGGACACAACAATGAAAGCAAAGTCAGACAATATCCCATTTATTCTCTACCATATTTTGTTTATTGTGAATCTCAATTAGTATCATTTAGTATATTTGATTTATTGTAATTTCTTTCTTTCTCAGGCCTCATTCATCTATAACTAGGGCGTTCCATTGTAGAATTTAAGACGCAGGAATACAAGTTGTTTACTCTAATTTCATTTCAACTTGTCATTTTGCATAGCATTAGAGCCACTGACTTTCTAGTGTCTCTTCTGGCATTTTTTTCATTCATGACAAGTTTTATATTCAATGTATTATTTGGTGTTCTTTTCAGTCCACCACACATCTTCCAGAGGCTTCTCGTACATCAGTTTGCTTCCACACCTTATACGATTTCTATTATCATTTTATTTTTCTTAACCATCGATGTATGTGACGCCCTAACTCCCACATATGGAAATGCAATAATCTTGACATTGGGATGATGAGAACACAAGTCACGCATCCCAATGATAAGTGCTCAAATATGTGCAACATGCAAAAAGTGCACAACAAAAGTTACAGCCGTTGATTAATAGTTAGCCAACTAAGTACCAAAAATTTAAATACAAATTTTCAAAATAAAATGTCTTTAAAAAGTTTTACAATTATCCAATATAAATATAATACAAATCAAATACATAAACGAGTGGGAAACAAATCCCATAATCCCAAGTGATCACATGTCACTCCTCCGGAGGAGTCGATCCCCAAACTCCACATCCTCATCTGCATCAAAATTTATGGTACCATAAAATGGTACTGCAGGCTAAGGGATACCACATGAGATATGAATCTCAGTAAGTAACAACCCAAACAACCCAAGAGATAAAAATGCATTAATACAATAAACAAAATGAGTGCATTTGATGGAATATGCATTAAATCCAAAACATCATTTTTTTCCAACGCATGCCAAAATTCTATTTTGGCCCAAAGCATTCCATTAAAACATTTCTTGCCATTTTCCTCGAAAATGGCCTAAAACAATATTCCACCATTTCCCAGAAAATGGTTCACATAAAATCCTTTTATCCAAAACATGCAATTTTTTTAGAAAATAGCCCAATAATCCATTTTAACTGTATGCACCATGATCTCCCTTAAGGACCATCCGCACATCCTGGCTCCCTTTGTCATACCATGGGTAACGACCATGTGAGTGATTTCGTAAAAAGTGATGCCCAGTTACGCACCTAACGCATTTATGGCCAAGCATCCTCTAACCCCCACCAGCAAGAGGTGCCATAGAGTCGGCACGAGAGCGTTGCCATCCCGTCTGATCTCGTTGTTGCCCAACGACAATCCAGGGGACGTCACTTAGCATATTATGCTCCTGAGTGACCAGAGTAGCTCCACCGAGATAATACCTCATCTCAGCTTAGGGTCGTGATACGCATGCACCCAAAATCCTTTCTCACATGAAAACCAAGTTTTTATTTATAACACATGAAAATGCATGAACACCATGATAAATGTCATGACATTACACACCACATATAAAATATCCAACATGATCCAATCTCAAAAACAACTCCATCCTCCAATAAACCGACCCCCTACTCCTTAGACTCAATCCGGCACAGCCAACCACTTTGTAGTAAATATATAAGAGCAAAAGTACATTTAAATCTCAAAAATTCTTTGGAAGAATACTTGCAAAGATGAAATGCAACTCTGGAAGATCAAGGGTGATGCCAAAACTAGCGAAGCAGCGGTAGGCGGTGGTTTCCAAGCAACAATTATGGGTCTCAAATTGGGAATTCCGAATGGGAGTTACGGGAGGCTTGGGTTGGTCATGAAGGGGCTTATGGAGGTTAGTGAGGTTGATGGTGGTGGCTAGTGGCCATGGGTGGCGGTGCATGAAGGAGATCGGCCAACTTTGAGGAAAAGAGTCTGTGGGAGAGTTGAGAGAGAGTGTGGTGGCTATGGGTCATGGTGGAGCATGAGATTGGATAGGAGAGGTCACCGGTGGCTGGGGAAGCCGTTGGTGGTGGTGTGGTGGCAAGGTGAAAATGGGAGAAAACTATGGGGCTTGGTGAGCTTCTTGGGAGCAGACAGCGGCAAGTTAGGGGCTCAGCATAGTAGGGGATGATGGCCCGCGGAACGGGAAGCTGTGGTGGTGGTGGTGGTGGTGGTGTTGTTGGGCAACGCATAGCAGCGTAGAAAATGCACTGCCCCAATGGGTTCCACAAGGCCAGCGGAGAGAGAGAGAGAGAGAGATAGATAGAGAGTGGGGAAGGGAGGCTAGGGCGGTGGAGGTCACCGGAGGGTGGTGGAGCTGGTGGGTTGGGCGGTGAGGTTCAGTGGTGGCATACAGCGGCGCTAGGTGGAGAGAACCGAAACAAGGAAGGGGGCTTACGCAGGCTGGGAGGCAGGGGAGGAAGAAAGAAAAATAGAAAAGGGAAAAAGAAAAAAAAAAGGAAAAAGAAAAGGGAAGTGAAAGAAATGAGATCCAGTCTTTTTATCTTGGATCTCAAACTGATTCAACGAAAATGATTTTAAAACGGTAGTTTAAATCTAATTTAAACATAGTGACTTAAGTAAAATAAAATAATAAAATCCAACAATAAACTAATTTAAAATAAAGAGCATTTTAAATAATGAACAATAATTAATAACAATGAAACACATTGAATTAAATTTTTCAGTTAAAAGTCATAAATAATACCATGTAAATCATATAAAATTTAAAACAATAAAGCTCATAATCTTAAGAAATGCAATAATTACTTAGTCAAAATACACATAAATTCGGGTTATCACACTGTATATAGCTTCCTTGTGATCTAATAGATTTTTTTGTGCAAACATTACACAATTTTGGCACTGCACACGCTGTGGCCTCCCATTCATCGATAAAAGATCTGGCAAAGATTCATGGTGCAAAAGGTGCCAACTGGTTGGCAACACCTAGAATTTAGGTCAAGACTAGACATGCACTGTTCACAAAGAAGTACACATGTAAGTGAAAGGTTGTTATAAATCCACAACATAACAGTAAAGGTTAAGTGCTATTTCTACTAGAGTTTAAACTGTAAAAGGATTTATTCAATAAAGACTCAAATATCCATATGTCACTTCATTTTCCAAAAATATATATAGACGCAATTATTTGTTCCCTAAACCTAGATATGACAAACCTAACGTAGTTAGTCATCAGACTAAATAATACAAATCCAAAAGAACAAAAGATCTTTATTAATGGAAACATGCCAAGTCTATTGCTCAGACAAGATTGATCTTTCTTCTTCGGGTATCTCTCCTAGATCTACCCCTGCATAAAATCTACGGTTCTGATAAGCGAAGCCATAGGTATGTTAAACAACTAAAGACTACTAATAAGAGACAATGTAGGTGATGATGTAATGTAAAATTTCATGTATTGTGTATGGTGAGGAATCACCCTCTGAGTAAGACACATGTACATAAGCACATCAAGGATTCACCCTCTGGAGAATTTCCCTCTGTGCAAAACTCAAGTATATATATATTTTGCCGAGACAAGGAATTGCCCTCTTCTCAAGCATGTATTAGTCATCGTATATCAACATATGCTATTTAACACATTAGTTCATCTCATCTAACATAGATATTTTCAATCATCCAATCTCACACAGAGATGCTTCAAATTATCCAATCTCAGACAAAGATGTGTCAAATTATCAGTTCTCATACATAGAATAACAAATCACCATATCTCACATAGAGAATACTTGTTACACCAGAGAACACATCTATCGATTAACCAACTCAAGAACACCACACATGATACGCCCAACGTATTCTCATTCCCGTCTATTAGGCTTGTTCATCCGGGCCAAGTTTTTTCTAGGCCCAGTCTGAAACCAGGATAACCGAGTTTAGGCCCAAAATAAACCCAAGCTGGTACCCGCATAGGAAAACTTGGGTACACCCGGTACTCAATTATTTTTTAAAAACAACCTCCAGTCTCTTTCTCTCTCTACTTCGTTTTGAAACCCTAGCCTCCCTCCCTCTATCGAGTGTTGATTGTAGCTCTGATTCCTCTTTGGCCTCATCACTTTTGCTCTTGTCACTCTTCCTCTGCTGACCGAAACTCTGTTTCCTCGTGGTCGTCGTCTTATCACTTTTTTGCTCCATCGTCGACATCAAGAACCCAAGGTTTGTTCTCTTCATTTGATTTTGATTTGGGTTTGTTTTATTCTAAATTTCATGACTAAGTGAGCCAACTTGAAATGGGTAGTGATGTGCTATGTCTATAACTGCATGTGTTTGAGAATCCGAGTCTGCTTGTTTGTGCCATTACTAGAAGGAAAAATCTGAGTCTACTTGTAGTAATATGTGTTGTGGGAGTTGTGATATGTCTGGAACGAAACAAGCAGTATCGAGTTTGTTTGGCTAGGCTTCTAATGACTTTGAAGTTGGAACCCTTAATAGTGAATAGATTTCGTTTATGTAGTTATGGACATTTAAAATAGGGCAATTTTGGTAAGTGAAAATTTGTGTAATTCTCATAATTCTTGAAAACTTTTTGAGATGTCGTTTGTATTGACTTTTGTGAAAGTGGGTGCATAGAATGAGAAACTGTTGGAGACTTTATTTTTAATAAACTTATGGTTGTCCTAGCTAATCTCTATCCTTGGTGCAAAAGCGAAGGGATATCTAAATTGCTTTCCCCAACCTCATCAACCAGAAGATCAGAAATTGAGAAATTGTTAAACAAATTAATTTGGTTCTTTTAGAATACACGTAAACAATAAACTCTCATATCAAATGATTGTCACAAGAGTGAATGATGAAAATTGGACCCAAACTGATTGATTAAATTTTTGGATCAAGTAGTATATCAATTCTATCATATCAAAGGTATAGCTCAAGGTAAATAACATAAAACATGAGCAAAGCTATTGTCTTTTTTGGGTATTGGGTATCTTGTCAAAGGGCCTACTGAGCAACAGAGCAATCTTTCTTTGCGGTCAAGAAGGGCAGGAGCACAAGGCAATCCCCTAAACTTGCATCATATTTTAGGGGCCGAACCAGAAACTTTTTTTTTTTTTTTAGAAACATAAAAAGTTGCTGGTACTTAAAAAATGTTGGATTAAAGTTGAAAAAATTTCTGAAATTTTGAAACAAAATATAAATTTGCAACTTTAAACGTACAATTTCTTCTGAACTGCTGTCTTTCTATTTTTAAGTCGGCCCACTTTATCTTAAAAACTACTGTCTTTATCTTAAAAACTTGTACCTTTTTTTTTTTCTAATTATTATTTCCCATAAGAAAGGCACATTTTTTATTTCTGTTTAGATGTTTGCTTCCAAAGAACTTTAGATGGACTTTGATTGACCTGTTGCAGTCTTTTTATTCTGGTCTCAAATAGCACAGAATAGTTGACGGTATTGTAGAACATCTTTTCAGTCATCTGCATGATCTTCTTCTTCACTACAGAACAAAAATTTTTGATGAAATTATTGATGGCGGGTAAGAAATTTGCTATTATGTTTATATCTTTCCACTTTCTTTTGCTTTGCAAACTTCTATTTGATAAGTCTTGATTTTAATTGTGTTGTTTTTAGACTTGTTCTTCACATACTCCTTATTTTTTCTGATTTTCTCAGTTGCTTCCATTTTCAATGATTCAAGTTCAAGATTGGTGTAGAAAAGCTTCAGCTTCAGCTCATCCATGCCTTGACAAGTGTTCAAAACAGAGCTGTTAGTTGCAGATTGAGAGTTTGATTATTTTAGCCGTCATTTTTATTCTATATTCTCTCTCTACTTACCGAGTCACCTGTTTTACTTCACCTATGATCAGATATTCCAATCGGTTTTTTTTTCGGATTGTAATTTTGCACGAATTGGGATTTGTAGGCGGATGTCTATTGGTAGATGCTTCTATTTTTAGATTTTATTTTTATTTTTATTTTTATTTTTTTGATAAACCATCTTTCACAATTTATCACATGTTATGCTGTGTGGTGATATATTTTTTAGTAATCGGTCAGTTTTGTGGCCTTTCAAGATTAGTGTGTTTGTATGTGGCAACGTCCTAAGATATGGTGGAAACAAACAATGTAATATTTTTAAGTAATCTGCAGGTTTTGATGTCGTGCTTTTCTACATTTTTTCTTGAAAAAATTGTAATAAAATATATGCTTTTAGATTAAAAAAATGCTTTCCAACACTTTTTTGTTTCTTGAAAAACAATTAATAACATATTAGCTTTTGTAAAAAAAAACCAAAATCGGGTATAGCCCAAAACCCGAGTTTGAAACCCGTCTATCTAATGACGTTAATACAAAAACATTCCACTCGGGTTTCAAACAGTGGCATTCTCATTTCCACATGAAATTAGTAGCAATGTGTTGTAGGAATTACTAGGGGAACATCTATCTATCCATGATTATTGACACACGGTAAAACTCTCTCTCTCACACAATCACCCAAAATCACCCCATCACAAATCCGAAACATTCAAACTTGAAGTGAAAATACAGAATGAAGGAAAATATTAATTTACTCATGATTAGAAAGGGGAAAGGTTACAAAATATGCATTGCAATACCTATACATACCCACAACATTAGGCCCTATTTGGATAAGCAGTTTGTCTCATCTCATCCCATCTTATTTCATATCATCTCATTTCATTTCATCTCAATATCCAAACAATAATCAAACATAAACACTTTTCAATTTCTCTTTCATATTTTTCATCTAATTATTACAACTTTTTCAAACTTCTATATAAAATACAAAAAACAATTCAACCTTTTCAAATATCAAAACAAAAAATATATTCTAACAATATTTTAACTTTAGAATATTTTTATTTAACTTTTTTTCTCATTTACCAAAAGTCAATAAAAATCTTAACTCAAATGATTTCACTACTATTCATAAATCATTTCACTACTATTCACAATTTTATCATATAATCTCATCTGACTATTCAAACGAGCCCTTACCCCGCATTTCTCACTAATGTCTTAGAAGCTAACCTACCTCATAGGCGTACACTCACTATGGTGGTGTTGTGTTGTTCTTTCTCTTTCGTCGCTCTCCCGAAGTCACTTGCCTTATTTGAAAATTTTGGCTTAAAAAAAGATCCAACACTTAGTATATCAAAATTGAGGCTTTGGCTTTTACTTGTTATTTATAGAATGGGACTGTCAGGTGTCTTTCTAACATCATTCTGACTTCAGTCATACTTGAATGGGAGCCATTTGCTCTCGATAGTCCCACTGTAGGATGACAAAGACAAATGGTCAAGTCAAGGCACACACATCCTTATGGCCTACCTTATGTCCAATCTATAATCTCTCCTTGAATAAAGGTCTCTAACGTGGCGCTGGACAAAATCTTTGGGTTCAAATGGTATGGTCTGCAGTACCATAACCTTTTCCCTATAGATTCAGTCCAAATGTGACCTTCCAGATTGAGTGTGGGCTTCTAAATACCGTAATGCTGCCCTCTAAACATTTTTGTGTTATCTTGAAAAGCTCATACATGTGCACATATCTATCCTTTGTAAAGATCGACGTCTTTTCCAAAACTACAAGCCTCTTCAACTCCTCGTTTCTTGTTTGGGTACTTGCTCACCTAGCATGTGCTCATACATGTGCACAGATCTATCCTTTGTAAAGATCGACGTCTTTTCTAGAACTACAAGCCTCTTCAACTCCTCGTTTCTTGTTTGGGTACTTGCTCACCTAGCATGAGGTGAAAATCCATGTTACTAGGGGTGAAAAAAAGAATTGGTGAACCAATAAACCAGACCGGACCAGACAGAACTGGTAGGTTCGATCCAGTACGAGGTTCGATCTGGTTCGGTATCGGTTCCATTTTTCTCAAAACTGGTCAAAATCGGTCTAGTTTCGATTTTTCTTTTTCTAACACCAGATTGGACCGGTTTATATATATATATATTAATTTTTTATATTGTCTAAAATATTTTTTATATGATTTTTTATATTATATATAATTTTTATATATAATTATATATAAAATAATTTTGTATTATATGATAAATTAATAATTAATATAATTTTAAATTTTAAAATCTTATATAAATAACTATAGATTACCAATATAGTTTATTGTATTAGTAATTATACTAATACCATATCACTATATATTATAATATTATAATATATCACTATAATCAATAATATAATTATAATATATATTATAATATACTACAATATATTATCACTATATTATTATATATTATAATATATATACTATATAATATATCAGAAAAATCGAATGAAACTGGACCATAACCTGTAAAACTGAAAGTATCGGTTTAGGGGTATAACCAGTGTGGTATCGGTTTTTCAAATCTCAAAACCGGTATATACCGGTTCAGTTATAAAATATGTCCAAAATCTGACCGAACTGAACTGGTTACACCCTTACTTGTTACATCTTGTGTTAAGGTTTGGCTGCTAGGCTTTCTAGATGATGTCACTCGCCCATACATTGGACTAGTTGCACTCTCGAGGCCAACGCTATCTCGTTTTCCACTAAATGAAAGATCATCTTTGCCTTCCATTCGACAAGGATAAGATCTCTTCTTCACCTCTCTTTGCTCCTGGAAGGTAGTTTGCCCTTGTTTTGCTGGCATGATCATCACATCCTCCCCTCATAAGGAATTTCATCCTCGAAATTCAATGAGGACCATCCCTCAATACGACATACCAAGGGAGCTTCATGAGGTGGGCTATTCTTTGGTGTTCTCTATCTGCACCACTTGATCATCCCTTCCTTCATCTTGAGACGTCAACGAACCTTCATCATCCACAACTAGGACAAGAGCTTCCTCCTCCTGTCTCCACCATCACCTGCTTCTGCATCGCCTGCCAGTTGTGCTGTCTTGTATCCCAACTCCTCCGCTAGATAAGGCATTGTGGAACATTGGTGAATCCTTAACCTTGCATTCTCTTGCTCGTCACGCTCCAACACCACTAATTTCTCCCCATGTTGTGCCCCGATCGTATCATTGTAGTTCAACATCTTCGTTATTAAAGCATTTGCCCTCCGAGTACTCTCTTTATCTTGGCAGCGTTCCTCTTCTACTTGCTAGCAATCGACTTCCAACCTTATTGTTTCACGTTGTTCCTCTAGGAACCATAACATTATTTCAATCGGTATCGTAGCCCTTCATGCATTTCTTTTCTCTAGCACTATGGTTATTGTTTTGACGACTCTAAGTATTATGGCCAAAGTGGTAAACTAAAGGCTTACTTATAGCCTTACTCCTACCCTCGATTTTCTTGATTTACCCTTGCCTCATGCATTATAGTGCACTCATTATGGCTCGAATAAATATGGAAAAATTGCTCTCGGGTGACCCGTTCACTTTCCCATGTGAATCCCTCATTTCCCACATCTCCCCATTGCAGCTTCA
Source organism: Cyclocarya paliurus (assembly GCA_029856935.1). Taxonomy (NCBI): domain Eukaryota; kingdom Viridiplantae; phylum Streptophyta; class Magnoliopsida; order Fagales; family Juglandaceae; genus Cyclocarya; species Cyclocarya paliurus. Next base: position 32,109,207 of record CM056947.1, on the reverse strand, counting down.
CCAATGGTGCGATCTAGATCGTAATTTCTGCTCCTTCCAATCTGCGATTCGTATTGGTCTCTTGAAATTGGTGAGATTCAATTGCAATGGAACTAGATTTAGATTAATTACTCAGGGTTGCTGATTCCCAAAAATTTTCTTGAATGAAGAAATGTGGAACACGTTATGAATTCCTTCGTATTGTGCTAGTAATGCAAACAGATACCCCCACTAGGCCTTCTTTTTCCACTAGTAGTTAAGGTCCAATATATATTGGGCTTAATTTTCCTTTCGGCCCAAATCTCTTCACCCCTTTCATAGGTGATACCTTGATACATACTCAGTCACCTTCCTCAAAGGTAACTCTCTTTTCCTTACATACGCGAGAGAAGCTGGAGTCTTTAAATGAATCTAAATCTCTATAATGCGTAATTGAGTGGATATTTATAGGGTTTGAGGCAATGTTTTGAATACCGTACCAGATGCCGTACCGGTCAAGCTACTGGAACGAAATATTTCGGTACCGGTACCGTTTCGTGTACCGTTTCGGGATAACATTTCAGTATATGAATAAATTATATATATAAATTATATTTCAAAATAATAGTTTATATATAAATACATAGATATATAAATTATAAATAGTCTAGTCTGAAATAGGAGTCAAAAAATGAATTTGTAGTTTAAAAATATGAAAAAATAATAATAATAAGGCCGAAATATCAGCCGGTACGGACCGGTATACAGACCGGTACAGGCCGAAATATCAACCGGTACGGCCGATACCGGCCGATACGGACGATATTTCGGCTGGTACGGAACATAAGTATTTTTGTACTGGTCCAGTGGCTGGTACGGAAAATACCGACCGTACCGGCCGGTACGGTACGAAATTCACAACACTGGTTTGAGGTGTCCAACAAGAAAATTCCATCCTCTTGAACACGACATTGGAGATGATAGTGTCCCACCAGTGTAGGGTCTCCGAGGGACATGTTTTGTCAGCATAAATCTCTCAAGAGATAAATCTTATCAAGTGGGACTCTTTGTCAACCACGATGACTCCTAGCATTATCATCTGGTCTCCCAAATGATGTGTTTTACTTAGTTTCAACCCTTTCTTGCCTCGTTCATGTAAACTTCTCGTACAAATCTCTTTGGATGCCTATAGACCTTTCCTTGCCCTTGGCGCATACTTTTACTTAATAGTTACCTTACAAACTCTCAGCACAGGTGTAAAGATGAGATTTTTTTTTTTTTTTAATTACAATCATGATCCTCCTTCTTGGAAAATCCTCAATTTCCTAGCGTGCGTCAACAGCTTGCCTGACACATTTTCACACGTCGCTTTGTGCAATGAGGATCCCATGATTCTGTTTGGTGTGCCTTCCGTTCTTTTACCACGTGGCACTTCCCCTTTGGCTAAGTCTCCCTCACATCTCAACGTTTCATCCTCCCATATCTATTAACCTTTTTCCTTTGTGCTCCTATCTTATTCTTCTCCTTCATCTATTTTTTTCACGGTGTGCTTTGTGTTGTTCATCTTCTCCTTCTTCCCTTATTCTCTCAACGACTCTTGCTTAACATTCTTCATGCTCCCAAAAATCCTGCTAGAAATGCCTCCCGGTTTTCTTGTATGTGTTAGTCTCCAAACTGTGCCCATGGGGATGTATTTGAGCTTGTTTCTAGAACCATAGTTGGGGCAGAGTCTGCCCACCCTGTATCTTTTGGGGGGAGTTAATGAACCCGACCATCACTCATGCGAAATCGGACTCCGCAAGAGAATTGTTTGGTATCACAAAATCTGTCCGTTTGATACTTCATGAGTCCCATAGTGGCATAGTCAACCTAGAAAGGGTTGTTTAGCATTTTGGGTTGTATATCGACATGCTCTACTGGACTTATTTGGATAATCAAATGAGATGAGATAAGATAATTTTAAATGAATTCAATAAAATATTATTATAATATTATTTTTTAATATTATTATTATTATTTTTAAATTTAAAAAAGTTGAATTAATTATAATATTTTGTGTGATAATTTAAAAAATTTATAATAATAAGATGATATGAGATGATTTCTATATCCAAACAGACCCACTTCCTTTTTGTTGTCCCATCTGAGATATCTACCTATATTTGACCGCGGTGTGAAGTCATATGACTGGAATCAATGAAGCTTGCATTCTTGTGTCAGCTACCGAGTCATCCACCAACAGTCCTGTTATTCTCATGTCAAAAATTGGGACTGAAAGTTTTTCTTCGTGTCTGCAGATAGTTAGGAGGTTTTTGCTGGTGAGACTACGCACCGCGAGCTCCCAAATAGGTTCACCTAGAGTTGGGGAGTTGTTCTCACCCTAGATCTATCATTTTTTGGTTCTGCTGTTCTTCAGATCCTAAAGAAAAGAGACCCTATGCCAGGGCCAGAGATAGCACAATAGACCCCACGCTCGTCGCAGCTATGCTCGCTCCAATGGGAATGACGCCACCCCTTCTGTAAGGCGTTATTCACCTGCTTTTACCACCATAATACCAGAGGACAGAAAGGAGGCCCACTAGCCACCTATTTTGCTAGATGTCCCTGCCCAAGACATAGATTCATTTTCGGATTTAGCTTTCTTCGACTGAATTCAAGGTTCACTCCATGAAATCCTTTTGGATTCTTTATTCGATTTTTTGTTTTTGGGCGTCGGCCTCTTCATCTCTTGCTCCGTGCGATTCCTTTTAGATGATAGAGATTGAGGAGGAAGGAGACACGCTAGGCATTCCCTAGGAGACCGTAGCTGGGGGTGCTGTGCCACGCATTCCCATGGCGGCCCCCGAGGGAGAGGTAACAACGTCGGTGGAAGATGTCCCATTGGGCATTAGGGCAAATGAGTGTTGTGCCTCTGCAGAAAGCAGGGATCATACCATTGTTCCCGCTTATCTGGCAGGTGAGGGCAAGGAATTGAGGTTCATGCCTGAAGTATTCTGTCTGGGTCCTGCTGACATGGATGATTCCACTCATCCTAGGTCTTCACTAGAGGTTTTATCCCAGAGGAAGTTCCTTCCGGGGAGGTGTCACAAAGTTAGAGGCTCCCTACAGGCCAGAGGTTAACTCTCCCCTCGAATTTGTCCCTCGAGAGAATCCTTCTTGCCTCAGATCCCTTGGTTGCCAAGATGACCAAGGAACCAGGACACTTCTCGCCCTAGTTCATGTTTCGATCATACTCTAGTTGACTTACGTTCATATTTTATTCGTGGGGCCTGACATTGTGCTTTCCTTTGCAGGGCTTATCTCCCTTGCCTGGGTGCGTCACCTGCACTAGTCCGTCGTGGAGGAGAAGGTGGAGGCCTCCCAAGCATTTATGGGGGCCTCCCAAGAATGAGTACAAGACCATCTAGGATGAACTTTGCAAGGCTGATACAGATTACTAGAAGCTGGCAGACTTTTCCTCGCTGTTGCGGAGGAAGGCCGAAAAAGCAACCAGTCACCTTGTTGAATTTTTGGTTATTTTATTTTTGATTGATTTACAGTTAAAATGATAAAAATGCTTAGTTCCGCACCGAAGAACAGAGTCACGGCGCAGATCAAAATATAAAGAGACTGACGCACAAGAAAACATAAAGTAAGGGTTCCGTACTTGTTTTTAAAATTTTGCCTGTATGACTTTGTTTTCATCTGTATATAAAAGATAAGGGCCACCACACATCACACCACGTTCTACTTTTAAACCACCGCTTCAGTTTTATAATGCTATGAACCATGTCAACCATTTATACAAAGACACATGTTAAATGAGAAGATAGGTTGGCAGCCCATCATGTGGAAGACTCGGCTGCAACTACCTTTCCTTTTGTGGAACAGAGGAGCTAGGGCACATGAAGGCAGCAGTTATATTCTCATTAGAGTTGTGTAGGCTATAAAAGGGGGACTGGTATGCATTCTGTAATATGATGAGAAAAACTACAAGTCAAAAGAGAGTGCAAAAAACGTGTGAAAAACTTCAAGAATGTAAGAGAGACTTGAGAGGATTGTACTTGTAATCTCAAAGTTGTTTTTAGCTCACCAATAAAGAAGGCTCTTGATTGTTCCTGTCGTGGATGCAGATCATTTTGATCGAATCACGTAATTTTGTTTGTTCTTGTTTTAGTCTTATTTCATTGCATTACAAAACCTGCAAGTTTCTTGATAATCTTGGCTGGAAATTCTACACTAACTATTGAAGTAGTTTGAAGAATTACAACATATATCAAAGTTCGGAGGCCAAACATCACATTACATTGCTTTATTACCTTTTTTTTTATTATTATTATTAATACTTTGGGGCCATCTGTAGCCTTATGCAAGTAATTCGTTGTTGATTAGAATTTAGGTGGCCAGTTTTAACTTTAGCTGTTAAACAACTCGTTGCTTATCCACTCCAAATTTTTATTTTTATTTTATTTAGAATTTATTTGGGGCGCGGGGGGAGCCTTGACCCCCTGTATTTTCGTCCCTGTATGAGAGAGATGTAGAGGAAGTGTGATTGAGAGCGAAACTAGATGTTGTTTCAGAGATATCTTGATGTTTTAATGAGATCATGCACATGCATCAGTTTATCGGAAAACAATGAACAGTTTACGTGTCAGTTTTTCATTAGTAGGTGCAGAACCATGCTTTTAGGGAGAACCTATATTGAAGATATTGTCACATGAAAAATAGCGAAAATCATGAATTAAGGACGAATCTTTAACCTTACTAATAAAGTAGTTCAAACCTATTATAAATGGGACGCCTAATTGGGGCACGTCCCCTTCCTTTGTTATTAGTCGAACATTAATGCAAGGCCTTTAAAGATAAGACGTTACGGCTGGTTTGTGGCATCCACTTCAATGCCAAGCTCTCTATAATGAGGGGTGTCAATAGGACATAATCCGTAAATCCAAAATTAACACGATATAAAATTAATGGATTTGACTTTGATATAAATAAATTCAAATAAACTAAATTGACTTGTTTAGATACAATTAATAAATGGCTCAATAACAGTCTACTCGCTTAATCTAAAATCAATTCATAATATCTTGTTTAAACTTTATTTTAAAATTAAAATTTTATTATTGTTGAGTTGTAATATTGGTATTCCTTAATATATTTATGTTTTTATTGTTGAGATTATTATTCTGGATCTATGCTCATATTTGTTGTTGTTGGATTTGTAATATTAATTTTAATATATATATTCAAATTTGGAAAATGTTGATATTTTTTGTTATTAGATAGTCTTTTTTTTTTTTTGCGATATTGTGGCTACTTATAATTATAGATTTTAAATTTTATTTTAAATTATGTTAATAAAATCAAATTGGTTATGCGGGTTAGTTTAACCTATTTATATGAAACAAGTTGAAACTAGTCATGTAATACTAACTTAATTCTAATTAATTATTAAACGAGTCAAAACGGATGACACGACACAATCTATTATTTAAATGGATCGTGTTCGGATTAATCCATATAGTCGAATGTCCATGACTTAACACGACACGAACACGACTTGCAAACATGAATTGCCACCTCGTCTATAATGTCCAACAATTTTTTATAAGTCTTTTTGGCTATAAATATTACCCTTCTCCCTTGTTGCAACATCGCAACACCTCTCTAGCATGTAGCACTACCGTTATAGATTTGCTGCTGCGCTCTCTTACTCATGAACTCGATCCACCACTGGGAAGGAATTGCTTGAAGATGGAATGGGCTCGTGGAACAACTACAAATACGATCCAAGATTGCCGCCATGGAGATGCATATGGTTCTCTGTCTTCTACGATGCTTTATCTTGAAAATTCAACATTGGAATTAGAGACAAGTTTGTTTTTTCTTGAAATGTGTTGGTACGTTCAAAATAATTCAGTTTCTTCTTTCTGAATTTCCATGGCTTTTTGTTTCATGGCAGCAAAGATCACCAGGGGTCAGGCATTGCAGCCATGGAGGTGTCCCACAATGTGTACGACGTTGCTGGTGTTGGACAATGATAGGAACGATAAGAAAAAAAAATAAAGTAAAAAACGAAATCAATTACACACCAAAACAACATTTACGTCATTTAGCAATGTGCCCACTGGGAACCCAGCCTGAAGCCCAACATGAAGCTGAGCCCATTAACCAAGACCCATAGAAGAGGCAAGCCCAACCCCACTAACGGCATCGTTTTGGTCCGAAACACAAACCTTAAAAACTTTTCTCCCACTCCCGTTCTCTTCCTTCCCCTTTCTTTCCCTCTCCTTCTCTCTCTCCTTTGCGCCATCCCCTCTCTCTCTCCCCGTCCCTCATACTCTCTTCCTCTCAACTCTCTCTCGCTCGCGCTCTCCCTCTACTCTCTCGCCCTCTTTGTTTTCTCTCTGTGATTTATGTTCTGCCGCCACGCCATCCCAGCCTTAGCGGTGCCACATCTCACCGGTAAGTCTCCACCAATCCCTCTCTGTTTCTCCATTTCTCTTCCGTCACCTTCTTGCGTTCTAGATGTCGCTCTCCGCCTTTACTGAGGCTTCTATTTTTCTTTTACTTACAACACATCGCCGCCGCGTCATGCGCCGCCGCCCGATAAGCTCCTCTGCCTCCACCTCTCATTTCTCTTAGCCTCACGCCTCCCTCAGTTCTTCCTCCATCTCTCGCGCGCGCTCTCTTTCACCTCCCTTCCACTCTCTCTGTTTCGGCTCTGTAGTGAGCACCCCCATCTGCCATTCGCCGCCGTGATCCGCCACCCTCAGGCGGTCATTGAAGGTCTGATCACCCACCACCTCCTCCTTAATTCTCAGCTAAAAACCCCTCTTTTGATTTCAGCTTTTCCATCTCCTAGGGTTTCTGCCACCATGGTCCATAGGGGAGACCATGGTGCATAGCTTAATGAAATGGTAGGTTTCAACATAAAAATGGTGGGTTTCAACGTACCTGTGTTTTGGAAAATTTGCTAATGTTATGACTCTTTGATATTTTTTACTTTGCTCGATTTCTAATTTGCTAATGGGTCATCAAATCGGACCGCTACAAAACAGAACTAGGATCCACACAAAAAAAGCTCAACACACCAAGATGTATGTAGGAACTATGGTGGTGCGACGCTCCCTTGCATGAAGATGGGTGCGCAACATGGCGGTGCAGCACTTGGTTCAGCAATGCTACATCCTAGCTCATGGCCTGGCTGTTGTTTTTGGTGCATTGAATGACAGTTCACTCGCTATATTTGCTCCCCTTTCTTTTGCCATGTATAGCCCAACATGATGCATAAACTCCTGTATGCAACACAATACATCATCTTTAAGCCTTCGAAATGCATTTCCTATTGGCTTTGACAAAGAAAATGTAATTCCAATTTCAAATTCTCTGCAATTAGTGCCTTATGTCTAGTTACAGAGATGTTTTCAAAGCTTATAACTTATCTGTGGAAGAGCCAAGTTTAAATTCCCTGTTTGTTCAATGCGACTGAGGATATGTTTGGAAAAAGTGTTTTACTTAAAATTCTCATCTTCATCTCATCTCATTTCTACACTTTTTCAAATCCCCATACAAAATATAATAAATAATTCAACTTTTTCAAATTCCAATATAACTTTTTCAAATTCCAATTCAACTTTTTCAAATCTTAAAATTAAAAAATAATATTTTAAACTTTAAAACAAAACACAAAATTCTCATCTCACCCCCAAGCATAACCTAAGTATGGGTGGAAGTTTAAGTAATCCCAATACATATTGTTGCTTGGAATTAGATCATATCTTGATCTCTTTACCAGTCCAGGCGATGACGAATTTTTTTTTTTTTTTTGACTAGCTTAAGAGAAAATAATTGCATAACTAGCTTAGAAGTTTTATTTTCTTGACTAGTTGGAAAAAATAATACTTTGTTGATCAATAGCTCAATAAAATAATATATATATATATATATATCTTGACTGGTTCAAAAAACAGAAAACTTTCTAGACCAGTTGAATAAGGTCCGTTTGGGAATAAAACTGATGTCAAGTATTTTCAGGTATTCTCAAATAATTATTTTTCAAATATCACTCAAATACAAAACACTTTTCAATTTCAAATTTTTAATATTTTCATTTAATTATTACAACTTTCTTAAACTTCAACCAAAACAAAAAAATTAATATAATTTTTTCAAATTAAAAAAAATAATAATATTAACAAATACTAATAATTTTTTTAAAACTTTATAATATTCAACTTTGTATCTCTCATTTTCCAAAACTCAATAAAATATTTTAACTCAAACTAATTCACTACCATTCACAAACTACTTCACTACTATTCTCATATATTTTAAAATATTATTAGTATCCAAACGATACAAGTCTCTCCAAAGAAGAATTCGCCTGGTAATAGTCTCCTATCTTTTGTTTTCTCTCTCGAGAGAATAGAGGTGTGTGAGTGTCAGTCAATTGTGTTTAACAAAAGAATAGACTTAACGATAGAGTTAGATGGAAGGGTAATGGATGATGTGTAGAAGAAGGGAGAAAGATGCTTGGTCGGTAATGTGTGCATAGAACGCTCAATTGGTAAAGAGATCATATCATCCACAATGGCAAAAGTGTGGAGGTTGAGCAAACTAGTTACTTTCTAGGACGTCGGACCAAATGTGTTTATTATTACCTTTGCAACGTGGATAAACAGAGAGTAGAGGAAGGCAGGCCATGGCTATTTGATATTAGCTTATTTATAATTAAACCGTTCGATGGGTTTACATAATATAGAAAGATGAGATTTGACCACGACTTGTTGTGGGTACAGTTCCATAATTTGCCTCTAGTGTGCATGAATCGAGATAGTGTGGAACAAATAGAAAGTACAATTGGTGAATTAGTAGAGCTAGATGTGGAAGATTATTGTATGGAGTGCGGAAATTTTCTCCACATTAAAATAGAGATTGATTTAACAAAGCCAATTGCTAGAGGTCAAAGTAAGCTGCCTCAAAAAAAGGGTTCGATTCAGACCGATTTAGCTTATTCAAATTGAATCAATCAAAATCAAATCGATTTTTGTGAACTTTTTGAATCGTTAACTAAACCACTTCAATCAACAGATTTATACTGATTCAAACTGATTATAGCATATTTCAAACCAATTTGAATCGATTTCAAATTGTATTTATTTTGAAGTTATCTAATAACTGAGTTTTTTCTTTTAGTTTCTTGTAAAATAAATTTGATAGAACTAAACATATATTAACTTTTTTATCATTGTATTCAATAAGAATCATAGAATAATTAAAGATAAAACATGTAATTTTTTATTTTCTTCAATTGAACAAAACAATTAGGAAATGAACGAGTATTTTGTATTAAATTTGTGATTGTACATAAATTCTACATTTATCATGTTCTCATAACTGAATGATCTTTAGCTACTTCCCTGATGAGGCAAAACAATGTCTACAATTGAGGATAAATACCTAAATTACATATTTATTGAAATTATTTAGATTCATTTCTTATTTTTATTAAAACTAATAAATGGATTTATCTTTATAATATTTTATACATTTTAAATGTTTGAATTTCATTATATGTATTTTTTCTTTTTCTTTTTTTTTCTTTTTTTTTTTTTATCAACATTGAAATAACTTCTTCAAGATTTTTATGAATCACTCGGTTCGATTTATTGAATCACCTGATTTATTAAATTTTTCCTTACCCGATTTTGATCTTTCAAGCCTTCGTTGAACAATCAACGTAAATGGCACCAAAGTATGGGCTCCACTTAAATACGAGAAATTACCCTAGTTGTGCTTCAGTTGTGGATAGATCTTACATTATACCCAGGTCGGTTGTCAGCAAAGGGAAAATCAGAGAGATACAATGATGAGTTTGCAAATCGGTATGGGCCTCACCTTCGAGCAAAGCCCTACATGAAACGCCAATATTCTGCAAACTATACAAACCAAGTCGAAAAAGACTTCAATGGTGTAAAGGAGGACAAATTAAGGAAGATTGGGAAGGTGGTGCTGTCACGATTCCAGCTTGAGTCCAACGATGGCTACGAGCAGTGAACCAGAATACTATCTAGGAAAGAGCAAGGAAAAAGTTGAAAATTTCGAAAGAGGGGAGAGCAAAAAGAAAACAACAGTGATTGAGGCAGGATTTCATCACGAAGAGTTAGATGAATTAGTAAATGATTTATAGACTAATTTAGGGGACAGGATTAGGGGTGATTGCGTAATAAGTGGAGAAAGAATGACTAATTTCATTGATGGTAAAAATAGTTAGGCAGGCCAGGTGTCTGAAGGGCCCACGAACACTCTAGTAGATGGGCTAACCGTTAACGAGGAAAGCCAAGATGTTTCAGCAAACCTAGTCAAGATGGTCAAGGATGGAGTTCAAGGCTACCTTGAGCAGCTGTTGACAAGAAAGGATCAGGCAAGAGGGAATTGGAAGAGAAGGGCAAGAGCAAAAGGTTTGGGATCTGACCCTCTCAGTAGTAGTAGTATTGCACAGAAAAGGGCTCTGGTGGATGATGATATTGTAGAATCACAATTGACAGTGTCCAAGAAGTTTAATATTAGAAAAATGACGAGAGAATTGAAAAAATTGCGAATGTATTACTGGAGAGGCTGCTAGGTATCCCCTCCAAGCACAAATGAAAATCTTAAACTGAAACTACCAAATGCCTGGAAACCCTTGTACAATTTAAGGCTTTTACTTAACAGTGAAAGAAAAGAAACCCAACTTAGGGATAGTCTTTAATTATACTCATATATACATATATATATAAATATATATATTATTGAGTCCAACTTGACTTGTGAATCCATTCCTTTTAAGAGTCTAAGGGCTCGTTTGGTTCCTTGAGTGCACTCAATTTAGCTGAGGTTGGTTCAAATTTAGACCTATTCTAATATCCAAACACTCAACTCTCAACTCATTAAATTCATCTCAACTCAAAACTTATTTATATGTGGGACCCACAACCTTTTTCAACTTCTCATAAATATATCTAAATTCATCTTAACATCCAAACATATCAAAACTCATCTTAAGTGGTCTCACAGAACTCACTCTACCATCTCAACTCACTACTATTCATAGAGAACTCAATTCAACTTAAAATCCAAATGCAGCCTAAGTCTTTTTCATTTTAGAAGTCTGAGTATTTTTCCTTTTAGGTGTCTGGGTGCCTTTCCTTATCTCTTCTTAGTCTTATCCCTTAGCTTGATTTTTGGCTTTATCTTGGGGCTAAATTATAAGCTACTGATTTGATTCCTACAGATGTTGGTGATTCTTAAGGTCAATTTGCTCAATAAAAGGCCTTGAGAATCTTCAAGTCAATAATATGTAGAATAAACTTTAAAAATTTCTCGTTGGTTTTCTATTTGTTTTGTGGTAAAAGGTGAAGAGTTCAGCTTGGAGAGATAGGTGAGAGACGTACTCGACCGCATTAGGTGTGAGCATGAAACTTTGTTTTGGCGGGAGATGTACTTGACTGTATTAGATGTGAGCATGGAGCTCTGCTTTGGAGGGAGATGTACTCAACCGCATTAGGTGCAAGCGCGTAGCTCAACTTGGGCAGAAGATGTACTTGACCACTGTAGTGCCAAGCGTGAAGTTCGGCTTGGGCGGGAGATGAATTCGATTGTGTTAGATGCAAGCACGGAGCTCGACTTTGGGTTTTTTTATTTGTGTGGATGTCTACCTAAGAGATTATTTATTGTCGGCGAAAAGTGCATATTTCCATGATTGATTTTTTGTATGTATTTCCATAATCATTTTTGCGATTGTTGGTAGTAGTGGATTTTCTATCCCTTAATATAAATCATCGCTTAATGTTTCCATTTCGAGGTTGATGTTATAGTTTCTTTGCAATATCCCACACTTAGCTGGTTAGGAAGACCATCGACACCTGGAGTCCACATTAGGAAGTTGCCGAGCTCGTCAACTTGTTCCCAAAGGAAACCCATGCATGGAGATTCTGGAGCTCGGTGGCTCGTGCTCGAAGATAACACGCTAGCGGCAGTTGTGGCATAAGTGTAAATACTCGACATTTGCTGGAGAATTTGTTGTACGAGAGGTGCTCCTAATATTAATCATCTGCTTTTTGTAGATGATAGTGTTATTTTTTGTAAGACTAAGGTGGAAGAAACTAGGTGTAATGCCCCGTCCCCGTGGGTCCAGAGAGTTAACTCATGTTACCTAATAATCAACTCCAACATTGCTAATATACTTCCAAAAGCTCCAAATCAAACGTAAAAACTTCAAATTTAGTTAACCACACATACTCATATATCAAATCCTCAATACAGTAACCCAAAAAAAATATCAACCTCTCTACATGTCACTTAAACTCACATTTCAACAATATAATTAACAAAAGTCACCAATACTCATCGAACACTTTCTATTCTTAAACCACTATCTTAAGTCAACTCGCCCAATACTTCATACTCTTGATCCTCAGCTGAAAAATTCAAAATTATCTGAAAATATTGTGAAGATAAATGGGGTGAGTTATCAACAAGTCAGTAAATAGAGAACATATACTAGTATACAAACATGAGCATTTACAGAGTTCAGAATGCAGAACAAAACACTTTTGATTTCCAGAGTGCAGAGTCGGAACATGTTATCATAAATATAAGAGAGAAAGTTCAAAAATATTCTTATTCAAAATTCCTTTTGCATAGCAAAACTAAAATATCATATCAGAACAGAATTTCATATTTAACCCCCGTGGTAGGGTTGTGTAAACCTCGGCGGCCAACTGAGCAGAAACAGAATGTAAATCTTCTCCTTATCATTCTCGGAGCCCCGAGTGTGCACAGAGAAAAGACCACGCAGAAAATCACTTTGTTTCCAAAGCAGGTGCCCCAGAAATAAAAAAGTTTGTACCAACCCAAACAGAGGCCATAGTTTTACACCCGTGGTAAGGTCAAAACAGAATAGAAACAGAATGTCATGCCAGAGGTTTCAGAAATCACATCATATCATATCAGAGTATAGAATATTTTCAGAACAGAACATAATAAGATTACAAAAATATAATTGATGCACAAAATTTCATATTCACTCTCTTTTGCATAGTTCAAAAACAAAATGTCAAAATAAGCTTATATCTACACCAGTCATGACAGAAAACAATTTCTTCTTATATAGAATTTTATGAGTAATGTAGAACAAATAACTGAGATTGTTTCCAAAATTTCTTTTCATAACAAAACATGCATATTTTCCAAAATCAATCTCAGATCATTTTATTTTATGAAAGATATAGTATAGGAATCCCGTTTACCTGGACTTCTTAACTTTCCAAAAATTTCTTCAACAATGCCGAACAAATATTAATTATCACCTATAAGATATAATTCCCGTAAATTTTAATTGAACAAATATTTCAATATTTAAGCCTAAACTTCTCAAATAACCTACTATAATTCCTCAAAACCTAAAATTCTCATAACCTCAAAATATATCATCACTTTCTATAATCATCAATGTCCATTTAAAAACTTCCACTAAAACGTTAAAAATCTAACTTATTTACTTATGAAAAGTCCAACTATCAAATTTAATACTAAATAGAATAATTATACAAAAATATTTTAAATTATACAACAACAATTATTTAATAAACTAGATCATAATAAAATTATATTATTGTTTACTTTTGAAAGAAAACCTTACTTAATACCAATTTAAATTACTTAAAAAGATTTTTGTAAATATAAATAAATTAGAGATTACTAACATATTAAAAGTTTAAAACACATTAACAAAACTTGTAGCTCAAAGGGTAATAATGTAATTTCATTTAATTAAACACATTACCTAAGTTTCAGTAGAAAATATATTAGTTGAAAACAAAATCATGTTACGTAAAACAACCGTTTGTGAGGCAGAGGCTCACCGAGAGATGGAGAGCACGACGGGCGGCGAGCTGGGCAGTTGTCTACGGTGGTGGGGGTGGTGGTTACGACGGCAAAAAGAGCGGCCGAGCACTGGTAAGAGAGAAAGAGAGAGGGTGATGAGCGAGAGAGAGAACAGTGAGACAGAGAGCACGGAGACAAAGCTCGGCTTACCAAGGGGGGTGGTCACGACAGACCTGGGTGTATGATCGACGTCTTCTGGTTGTTCCCGCTTGAGGCTGAGCAGCTGGGCGGCGGCGCTGGGTTCACTATGGAGGAAGGCTGGTACTCTGTTTTTTGGTGGTGCAAAATCAGAGGTGGTGTTTTACGCGGACAGGTCGGTAGCGCACGGCTGGAATGGTGGACTTCAAGTGGCTGAGGTTGCTTGCGTGGGTTGAGTTCGGTGAAGTAGCGACGCGTTGGCTTGGTTGTGGGGTTGCGGGGCTGTTGAACGCAAACAAAGCTTGCGGAATGGTATTTTATGGAAAGGGTGAGGACTAGGTTGCGGTGGAGTTGGGACAACATAGATCATGGTGATGGTAGGGGAGGGGAAGCTCTAGTTGTGCGGAGGTAGTTTGATGGAGGAGGTGGGTGGTAGATGCAGACCAAGGCTGCAGCGAGTAGCAGAGAAGAGAAAAAATAAAATTAAGGGAGGGGGGTCACAGGTGAAGAAAGAAGGAGGAGAAAGAAGAAAAAGAAACAAAAGAGAAAAGAAAGGAAGGTGGTGTGGCGCAGCAGAGGGAAAGAGATATAAAGACCTTGGGGCTTCTTGCCAAAACGCTAACGTTTTACCACAAGGGGCTGGGCTCACTCACTCACACGGGCTAGGCCTGTTTCTCACACTCTCCAATTGGCCCAACATTCCACTTACAAAAAATAAAATAAAACACCCAAATTTTTGGGGTCTCACACTAGGAGAGTACAAGTTATTTTAGATACTTATGAGAGTGTTTCAGGTCTGAAGATTAATAAGAAAAAAATATCTATGGTGTTTAGTACCAATGTTAGAAGGGAGGTTAGGGAGGAGATTCGATTGTTATGGGTTAACAGTGAAATTCAGAAATATGAAAAGGGTGGGCAGCTGGTTCCCGCCACCCGCTGCACCACCCCGTTCGCCCAGCCCCCCCGCCTGGGTGGGGAGGGGGACTCGCTCCGCACAGATGGGGGGCCCCCTGCTTGTATGAAAGGGGCGTTGCGGAGGCCGAGGATGGAGGGGGCTCAACCCCGCTCCTTAAATCCCCCGCCCCGCTCCCGCACGTATAAGGCCAACCAAACCCCCCTCCTCAAAACTCAATTTCTGAAACTCTCTCAATCTCTCCTGATCTCTCTCATCCCAAACTCTCTCAATCTCTCTCGATCTCTCTCATCTTGATCTCTCTCATCCTGAACTCTCTCGATCTCATTTGACATGAAAGTAACAGACCAGAAGCCGCCGAGAGGAATCAATTTCGTTTGCCATGAAAGTAACAAACGCTGAGGTAGATGAATCTCTCTTGATTTGGGTTTGTTTATTGTTGTAAGAGACACCGAGATAGATAAATCTCTCTTGATCTGAGTTTGTAACTTGTTATGATGTTTGAGTTTGTTGTAATTGGTTGGAGGAGCCGGGGAGGGGGGCGGACGGATGGAGGTCCACCCTCGCACCCCGTGCAACAGACTGGGTACCCCGCCCTTTCATGGACAGAGGCAGATTACGAGCAAAAAATCCCCACCCCCGCCCATGCGGAGTTGGGGGGTGGCGAAGGGGTGGCCCCGCCCCGTTAGGGGCAGGTAGCACCCCTAATGAGAAGTACCTTGGGTTGCCACCAATAGTTGGTAGATCAAAATCTAGGGCCTTTCCTTCTATTAAGCAAAGGGTATGGCAAAAGCTTCAAGGTTGGAAGGCAAAATTGTCATCTCAAGGGGGCAAGGAGATTTTATTGAAAGATGTTGCTTTATCTATTTCATCTTATTTCATGAGTTGTTTTCTTTTACCTACTAGTTTCTGTTCAAAATTAAAGGGATTGATGTCTAAGTTTTGGTGGGGGCAAAAAACTAATGAAAGAAGGATTCATTCGGCTAGTTTGAGTAAGATGTGTATGGGGAAGTCTAGAGGGGGAATGGATTTCAAGGATCTTAGAACCTTCAAGCTTGCTCTTCTTGCAAAGTAGAGTCAGAGGTTGTTGCAAAATGACAGTTTAGTACTTCATAAACTTCTTAAGGCTAGGTATTCTCCAAGTCTAATTTTATGGAAGCTAGTTTAGGCAATTGTCCATCATATACTTAGAGGGGTATTTGGGAGGATAAGAAATGATTGAGGAAAGGGTGTAGATGGAGAATTGGGGATGAAAAATCTGCATATTTATGGACTAAGCAGTGGGTTCCAGAGCATAAATCTTTGGATCAGGAACATGGTTTGCAAGTACAAAACAGAGAGGATTTTGTGGCTTCCATTATAAATGAGGAAATAAGGGGGTGGAATCTTGAAAAGATTGGATCTCTCTTCAATCTAAGGATAGTTGCAGATATTATGAAAGTGATGATTGTTTTAGTAGACACAACAGATAAGTGGATATGGAGTCATGAAAAAAGTGGACAGTTTTCAGTTAAAAGTTGTTTCAGATTCATTTCTTCTCAGAAGAGGCTTTGCTTAGCAGAATCTTCTACTATGATTAGGCAACGGAGGTTATGGAAGGTTTTGTGGAAGATGCAAGTTCTTAATAAAATAAAAGTGTTGCTCGGCATGCTTGCAAAGAAGGTCTTCCTTCCAAGGACAATTTGTTAAAGAAGCAAATGATTGCGGATGCAGATTGCAGCTTTTGTTTGCATCCAGTAGAAGATCTTCATCATGCTATTTTCAGTTGCAGTCAAATTCAAGTTTTATGGCAACAGTTTCTCCCTTCTTTGGCTTCTAATACTTGTCTTAAGGTCTTTGATCTTGCTATACAGCTTGTTGAGGGTAAGGATTCTGAAAGCTTGGGTTTATTTTTCTGTCTGGTATGGGGCTTTAAGTATAGAAGAAATAAAATGGAATTTGACAAGATCAAGTTGAGTCCTAGACATGTGACAAATAATGCGTTAGGCTTTATGCACAGTTATAAAGAAGTGAAAGTTAAACCTCATGTATAGCTTAAACATCATCTCAGTTGGAAACCACCTCTAGTGGATGTGCTTAAGCTGAACATAGATGGGGCTATGTTTGCTGATCTTCATTAGGTAGGAATAGGAGTCATTCTTAGAGATGCCTCAAGTAAGGTGGTTATGGCTGCAAGTAAAATTGAACATGAAGTCGAGGATCTAGAGGCTATTAAACTGCTGGCAGTATTTCGTGGCCTCCAATTGTGTTTCACTATGGGAATATCAATCTTCTTGTTGAAAGGGACTATTTGTTGTTAAAGAATTTTAGAGACTTAAGGGTTGTTTTGGCACTTGTTCTTTCACTCATGTGCTCAGGGAGGGAAATATGGTAACGCATCAGCTTGCTCGTAATGTATTGTTATAAGTATTAAGAATATGGAGGATTGATAGTATAGAAATATGGTGAGATTGTATACCAAACTTTCTTTCTCAAACCATAGGGTTTGATAAATTTATGTAATTATTATCTCAAATGATAGTTTTCTTTTATCAAAAACAAAAACAAAAAGTAAAGAAAGTGCTTTCCTTCAAGGGGGCAAGCATTGTACATTCACAGTTTTTTTTTGTTTATACAAAGTTGGATGATGCATTGCATTGCTGGTGCAACATATAGACTATTAGAATTGGTTTGGTTACACAAAATCAAACTATCTTATTTCATTTCATCTCATAATTATAATTTTCTTAAATTCCCACACAAAATGTAAAATAAACAATTTAATTTTTTTTAAATTTTAAAATAAAAATAATATTATAATAATATTTTATATAATTTTTAATAAAATATCTTATCTCATCTCATTTTATCTAAATTACATAATTGAACGAGACCTTATTGATTGAAAATGGTTGTCGCAAAAAATCTTGTATTCTATTAATTTCCATGCTAAAATCTAAAATTGAAAATGTGTTCGGCTGTCTTTTTCATTTTGGCACAAAACTCGAGAGAATAATTTATAATGGGAAAAAGCTGACAGGCACGTGTCAAATAAAGTCTTCGTCAACCTTCCGTGTATGCATGCTTGTCCAAGTGTGGAGCCCATTAATTTCTCTACCCAATTCGTACGGGTCTTTTTTTTTTAAAATTCTTTTCTTTATAAACTCTCCAAGTCGTTTTAAAATTCAGCAATAAAATATTACTGACTCTATAAGCTTAAAATATTATTTCTGTAAATCTCAAACTTTTTCATGACACCGATATATAATTAAGTTGCCTCCATCCCAAATGATTAATTTTTTTTACTCAAATGAAATTTCATTTAGAGAATAAATCTTCTCAATTACTACTTTTAATATAGATGATCACTCTTAAGTGATTTTTCTTATATTTTTACTTTAGTTTTCATATTACGAAACTTAATACTGTAAAATAATAGTCTTTAGAATCTAAATTAATAAGTTTATTATTTCTTTTAAATTTAAATTATTTTAATATTAGTGGGGCCACATTTTTAAAAATAGATAATATATAAAAATTATAAAAAAAATTTAGGAAATGTAGGAAAAAAAAATTAGAGAGATACATTTCTATTAAAATTTAGAAAAGGAACGTATTTTTCTTGACTTAAAAACGTATAAATAAATAAATAAAAGGGACTTCTTGATGGAGACTAGCTTAGGAAAAGGAATGTATTTTCTTGACTAGCTCAAAAAAGGAAAAAAAATATTAAAAAAAAAAATTCTTGACTAGTTCAATGTTGAGTACTAATGGTTGCCTTCTATAAACAGAAGGCCATCTCCTTCTACCTTGACTGCTACCTTGACCCATCTTTTCTCATTACTTGTTACTCCGGGACGAGTACTCCAACACCATTTCTGCGCGTTAGTAACATAGAGGTACTCAACATATCATTGGATGGTGAACTGCGAGTCTCAACTTATATAGCCCCTGATTGCCCACAAGAATCGAACTATAATTTCCTCGATAGATATACCTCTCTCCGCCTACGAGATTTTCCTATCTCAGATACAAAGAACGTGTTCACCGCCGTCGGTTGCGACACTTTGGGGCTCATTGGAAGTTTTGCCTCAGACAAGAATTATACAACAGGATGTGTGTCAGCCTGTGACAGCGTCGAGGGTATGGTTAACGGGTCTTGCTCAGGCGTAGGATGTTGCCAGACTCTTATTCCAAATGGAATAAAAGGTTTTATTGTGTCGGTTAACGGGACTGCATCAAACCACTCCAATGTGAGCGAATTCAGTCCATGTGGTTTCGCCTTTGTGGTGGAAGAAAAAGCATACAACTTTTCCACCTTAGATCTTCAGAATATGCAGGATAAAGAAGTTGTTCCCTTGGTGTTAGATTGGGCAGTTGGGAACCAGACATGCGAAGATGCTAAGAAGAATACTACCGGATACGCTTGTAAGGCAGTGAATAGTGAATGTTACAATTCTACAAATGGTCCTGGGTATCGCTGCAACTGCTCCTCAGGCTATCACGGAAACCCATATCTCTCTGGTGGTTGCCAAGGTACATAATTCATGTTCTATATATAAGTATGGATTCTGTCAACGAAATCTATATTATATATGAGAATATTATTTTATAGATATCCAAAATAAATATTCTCATAATATACTCAATACTATTTTAAGAATATTCTTTGACAATTATTAAAAATAAATATTCCGTAATATATCTTAGTCAGTTAGTTTTCCCTGCTAAATGACATCATATTGAAGATTTTTTATTGCTACGATGGATGTGAGTTTTGACATGGCACGGGCTTTATTCATGGTGTTTCAGATATTGATGAATGTGGAACTCTATATCATGGGTGCGCTGTTAACGCGTGCGTCAACCTTGTGGGGTCTTACAACTGTTCTTGCCCCAAGGGGTACCAAGGAGATGGGAGGAGAGATGGAAATGGTTGCAGTCCTAAACGACGCAATTATAAGAATATCATTATTGTTCTGTGTAAGTTTATATACACATATTGTATATGGAAAATATTATTTGTATTATTGATTGAGTCGTTCCAAATATTGGTTCTTAGCTTGGTTGAATTAAACATGAATAATCAAACATTGGATTTTGGTCATGACAGTTGATCTAATATTTGATAATTCATTTTCATTGTGCAGCTATCAGCATAGGTCTCTTAGTCTTGCTCTTGGGAGGTTGTTCAGTACTTTTGGGATTGAAAAGAAGGAAGCACTTGAAACTCGAAGGACAGTACTTCCAACAAAATGGTGGCTTTGTGGACATGACAGCACGATAAACCCACTCTCGAAACCCCTTAGATGATGGCCGATAATTATTAGTTAAGTCCAACATATTTGATTTACGTAAATTAATGAGAACCATTCATGAACTTGTGTATGCTTATTAATGTTAATGTGTGATAATGATCATATATATATATATATATATAGACTACCATATTGCATAGATTATTCAGTACCTATTTTGGGTTCTCTCTTTACCAAATTTCTGTAGTTGGAAATAATTTGCAACCCTTTTGTTTAATTATTTGTAATGAGAATGTCTATATGTGACAAATACAAAGAGCGCATCTTTGATCCGAATATAGTGTAAAGTAGTTGGGCTTTAAACATATAATGGGAACCTAACATGTAATTAGCCTCTCATTTTGTTCAAATAAATTGAGATGTATAGAATTATTGCCCATATTAAAAAAAAAAAAAAAAAATTCTGGATTTGCATATCTCGCCTCGCTTTTCTTTTATATCGGTTGGAGAATGTTTGGCAACCTATTGAACCCATGATGGATCAACGTCGAACTCTCCTTTGGTTCCAACCTCAACTAAAGATGACTTTGTCTTGAACAAATTAAGGTCTAATATTCTAGCTTCCCATGCATTTGAGCAAATAAATTTGGAGGGGCCAAATATTTTTAAGCTAGGATAAATAGTTCAATTGAAGTTTTCTAGTAATATATCACACTGGAATGAAGTATAAAATAATATAACAAATATCTAGTAAATAATGTTTGGGACATGCTTAATTAATTAATATCTAGTAAATATCTGGAGAGATAAAATAATATAAACAAATGAATGGCTAAGTTACTGTGCACAGACAAATTTGTTAAACCACTAATAAGCAAAGTTAGAGAAATATGCCTAATACAATATTAATGCAGGAGTTTTTATGTTTGATTAGCTAAATTTAACCTAAACTTGGCATATGGGTAAGCCAATGCCTGTACTCAATAACCATAATAATATATATAATATAGATACCTGTAATTCTTAAAGTCGATTTGCTTAACAAGAAGACCTTGAGAATCTTCAAGTCAATAATCTGTAGAATAAATTTTGAAAGTTGGTCCCTAGTTTTCTGTTTATTTTTTGCTAAGCGGTGAAGAGTTCAGCTTGGAGAAATAGGCAGGAGTTGTACTTGACCCCATTAGGTGTGAGCATGGAGCTCTGCTTTGGCGGGAGATGTGCTCGACCACATTAGGTGTGAGCGTGGAGCTCTGCTTTGGTGGGAGATGTACTTGACCACATTAGGTGCAATCCCGAAGCTCAGCTTGGGCGGGAGATGTACTCGACTACGATAGTGGAGCTTGGCTTGGGCAGGAGATGGATTCGACCACGTTAGATACAAGCGCGAAGCTCGACTTTGGGTTTGTTTATTTATGTGGATGTCTGACTGAGATAATGTTTATTGACGGCGAAGAGTGCATATTTCCATGACTCATTTTTGTGTGTATTTCTGTGATCGTTTTTGCTATTGTTGGTAGTATTGGATTTTCTGCCCCTTGGTGTAAATTATCGTTTGATGTTTCCATTTCGAGGTTGATATTATAGTTTCTTTGCAGTAAGCCGCACTTGAGTGGTCAGGAAGCCCGTCGACGCCTTGAGTCCACATTAGGCAGTTCCTGAGCCCATTGACTCATTCCCAAAGGAAACCCACGCAAGGCAGTTCTCGAGCTCGGAGGCTCATTCTCAAAGGTAAACTACTAGCAGTGGTTGTGGCACGAGTGTAAACACTTGGCATTTGCTGGAGAATATGTTGTACGAGGGTCGCCGAATCTGTTGACTGGCGTGCCCATTTTGATGAAAAGGGTTGGGTGGTCTTTTGGCTTGCGCTCCCATTTCCTTTCACCGCGAGTCTTGGACTCGTCATTGGTGTTTGAAGGGTCGCAGGGTCTTTTGACTTGCATGCCCATTTAGTCAACATAAGTTTTTGGACTCGTCATTGGTGTTTGTGAGGATGCTTGACCACACTATTGTGGCAAGAGACTGAGTTTGATCGCACTGTTGTGGTGTGAGGCGGAGTTCGCACGTCTTGAGAGATTTTTACCGAAAAACAAATAGGTAAGTGTAATATAAATTACAAGTTTGAAGTTTGTAAACCTGAGTCATCTTACTAAAGTGTAATGAAGGCTTGGGGGGGGGGGGTGCCCTCGATACCGAGCAATCTATTATAATGAAGACATATTAAGAAGCCCGAGATGGGCTTTGTTGGCGGTGTTCCGAAGCAAAGTATATTCCAAAGCAATTTTGCTGCTGCTTTCCATTTTTCTAGACTGGGATTCTTCAATGATGAATGATTTTTTCACTGGAAAATTGCTCGTCTTTGAGCTCCTTTGTTATGATGATTGTCATTCTCGGAATGATTTCTTTTTTCTTTTTCTTTTAATATTGATTTTGGGCCAGCAAATAAGTGTGGCGAGAGAGACTTACTGTGGGTGGGGCAACCTATTATGGGTGAGCAAAGGTGATGGCGGCAACCTACTCGATCTGTAGCGAGCAACAATTTTGTTTTCTTGTTTTTTTTTTTCCCTTGCCGAAGTGCTTCCATGTTGTTGAACATCCTTGTCTCCATTTGCCTACTTAGCATGGAGTGCAAGAATGTTTCTACCTGCTATGGACAACAGCTCAGCTACTTCTCGCTGTGGGAAGCTTCGTGGTGGTGGGGCATGGCTTTCCACAGTTCTCTCGTACATGCGCGAACGACCTTAGTGGTAGTGAGGCTGGGCGAGGTGCACCATGGTGGCAAGGAGAACAACGGTGGTGGCAAAAAAAGTCTTCGGTGGTATCTGATCTCCTTGCGAGTGAGCTCTGGATCTACGACGTTGCTGATAAGCTTGCAGATAGGAAGTTGCAGGCTAGTGGCCCGAATGAGGCTTTTTGGACGGTTCAAGTCAAGTGTGACGGTTTTGAGTTATTTGTGGATCGGGGACGCCATGTCGGCGGTAGAAAATGCTGACAGACCAAACCGAACACGTTGGTCTCCATCTTGCAATGCTTCAAAGGCGTGTATGGTCGACAGGCTGTCATCCTGCCATCTTCCATGCCAAGCTTGGGCTAGGATGTGAGGAAGCTTCGTGGTGAGCAGTGGCGAGGAGCTTCCATGGCATGAAAGCTTGGTGGCCATGGGGCGGCAAGGAGCTTTCTGGCATGAAAACTTGGTTGCCATGGCGGGGCGAGGAGCTTCATGGCATGAAACCTTCTCCATGTTACTGCATGCTCGTTGCCACAGGAGGTGTTGTGTGCCTGTTGTCTGCCACAAGGGTGGTGAGCTCAGGGGGAGTGTTACAGACTATCAAAGGTTGCATTCCTTTAGGTGAGGTCGTTGCTCGCCACTAGGGTGGCAGGGGCTGCAGGAATGCGCAACTTTTTGGCATTATTCCTTGCCTTTGTGGAAGCTCGCCAGCGACAAAAATAATCAACGTCGGTCTCTGTGGCTTCTCATGGCGGGAAAGTGGGTGCCCACACTGCCGCGTAGTAGCCTGCCTGAATATAGCAGGTGGGTGGTTTACCTGCTGGCCTCCAACTTCTACGATGTGCTTGTTGCCACCACAAGGGTAGCCGGCCATAGGGAGCGTCGATGAGATGGGAGGGGCCAAGGACTTTGTTGCCGATGTGAAGCCCAGTCTGACCGTCTTGGTGGCCAAACCTCAACCATGTCATGCACAGAGGTGGCTGGTAACAATACTCCTATGTAGAACAACGTATGGCAATGACCATCTGATTCAGCCTTCGTGGCCGAGGACTACCTCACCTACGACAGAAAAT
The DNA here is from genome assembly GCA_029856935.1 of Cyclocarya paliurus. Lineage (NCBI taxonomy): Eukaryota > Viridiplantae > Streptophyta > Magnoliopsida > Fagales > Juglandaceae > Cyclocarya > Cyclocarya paliurus. Next base: position 32,085,252 of record CM056947.1, on the reverse strand, counting down.
GCTAGTGGTTTAGGAGGTAGCAGTTGGTGGCCTCGCCGGCTCACGGAGGTTTGGCTCACGAATACGTAACGTGCACGTCGATGTGCTTCCTCGATAAGCACTGTGCACATTGCGCCATTACGGTGAGGAATCGGCGTTTTATTGTTGCACATGCCTAGTCGTCTGTCCTTATGGTTGGACCTGGGCCGCGTTGTGCACAGAGGCGGCGGGCCCTGCACATAAAAGAATTGGGTGCACCTCGACATGCACCCTTATGTCTGCAGTGCATGAAATGCATACTGCATCTATCATGTGCACAGTCCATGCCATGCACTCTACCAGTTTGCTGCTTTTTTTTTCTTTAACAAGGTTAACGAAATAATAGGAAAAATAACATATTAAAATAAAAAATATTATCTATTAATTTGGACCCAATCTCGTGAGTCAAAAATATCCTTATTCCAATTTGGGTGTAGAAGATTAGTCAATCTCACAGATGGCACTAACAATTAATGCCTTAATTTGCACAACAGACTTGAAGGGAGGAAAGAATAATCCCTAACTCACGTTGATGATTTGAGCATCGATATGGTATTCTTCGCATTCATCCAGATATAAAATGAATAATAAGGCTTAGAAACTGATTGACACAAAAAATGATATATTTGTATGTATTTATATGTGTACTTTATTCCTTTGGTCAGTCCAATCAAAAGCCATAATGCTTGCGTGCTTCATTTTCCCACTTAACTTGCATTTTGTTTTCTTTCTTTCTTTTTTTTCTCCTCTTTTGTCGTTACGTCTTTTGTAGTTGATTGGACTTTCACTCTGAGATTGCATACAATATTTAATCATATAGAAAAAATACATATTTGTGATTAATTATTTATAATAAAAATAATTATTCATGACAAAAATAAATTTATTTTAATAAAAAATAATCATTTTATTAAAAATAATTAATCACAAATAAACAATTTTCTTATAGTGATATAAATTTGAATCTCAACCAAAAAGAAAAAGAAAAATGTAAAAAATGATATATAATATTCATATTCGAAAACTTTTATTTATAGCTAGTTATTTATGACAAAATAACAATTTACTATTAGAATGAGTCTTTCCTTTGGTCAGATTCGGCATCATTTGAACGCTACCTTATGTTTATGTTATCTTGTTCTTCTTGATCTAGTCTTTTAGTTGGAAAAAAGTGATATCATTTTCTTTTAAAGTGATATTGTCGATAATTAACTGTGACTGCATACAATATTCAAACATATAAACTTGTGTCTCAACGACCAAGACAAATCTTAAAAATGACATCTATAGTTTTCATATTCATGACAAGAAAAACTGATATATATGATTAAATATTTGTGACGAAAATAATCATTTGTTATATTAGATTCAAAGCATCGTTTGAACGCTACCTTGTGTTTATATTATCTTCTTCTTTCTTCTTGTTTTTTTGTTGGAAGAAATTGATATCATTTTCTTTCAAAGTGATATTGTCGATAATTATTAGTGATCATTGCAAATAAATAAATAAACCACTGAAAATAAAAGTTAAAAAAGAGGTAAAACGGAAAATGATCTCTATATATCTAAGTATCCTTCTCAGAGGCCGAATTGGATATTTTCTTGACTAGGTTAAGAGAAACTATTTTCATAAATGGCCTAAAAAGTATATATTTTCTTGACTAGTTCAAAAAACCAGAAATTTTCGAGATTTGTTGAAGAGGGCATGTTTGAACATGATAAGAATTCCATAAATTCTTAAAACTTCACATAATTTCATTCTCAAATATTACTGATCAAACACAAGGCTCTTTCCAATTTTAAAATCTTCAACTTTTTCGTATAATCATTATCTAATTATTATTCAAACACAAAAATCAATACAAATTTTTATAACTTCAAAACAAAACACAAAAATTAATACAACTTTTACAAATTTAATTAAAAACAAAACACCAAAATCAATCTAACTTTTACAAACTTTGAAAAAAATATTTAAATAATTGTTTAACTTTATAATATTTTTATTCAAAATTTTATCTCTCATTTCTTAAAATTACTACAAGAAAAAAGGGTTTTTCTAGCACTCAAAATCATAAAAAATGCCTATAATAATCACTACATTTGATCAATTTTGACGATTTTATAATCACTGCATATTCGACGAAATAAAAATGCCATTTCTAAAAAATTTCAGTGACAGACAAAAATCGTTGCAAAAATAGACTTTTACCGGCGATTTTATTTCGTCGCAAATGAGGTAAAAAAAGGCCAGAAAAGATGGTATCTGTTTGCCACAAAATCGTTGAGAGAAGTCAAAGTCAACGATAAATATCGTCGCAAATACTCAAGAAATCGCCACAATTCTTATTTTTTTTTCTAGCGATATTATGATATCGTCGGTATTATCACTTTTGGCGGCGATAATTATCACCGCAAATAGGCCTAAATCGCTACAATTATCTGTGACTTTTTTCAACGATCTTAATTTTCGTCGCGGTTGAAGTTATTTCCAACAGTCATTAAATTGCCGCAAAAACTATCATGCTGGCACAAAAAATCAATCTCGACAATTTAGTTGGTCGTCAGTATAGTATGTGCATATAAGTCAAGCATATTTGCAGCGCATATAAATCGCCGAAATAGACTTAATTTTGGCGATCATGAATCACCGCTAATCTAGGAGTTTGTATGTTTGATTAGCTAATTTAACCTAAGACTGGCATATGGGTAAGCCAATGCCTGTGCTCAATAACCATTTATATAAATATATATATATATATATATATATATCTTGACTGGTTCAAAAAATAGAAAATTTTCTAGACTAGTTGAATAAGGGTCCGTTTGGAAATAAAACTATTCTCAGTTATTCTCAAATATTTCTTTTCCAAACATCACATAAACACAAAATACTTTTCAATTTCAAATTTTCAACTTTTTCATTTAATCATTACTTAATCATTACAACTTTCATAAACTTCCAAACAAAACACAAAAACTAATACAAATTTTTCAAATTTTTTAAAAAAATAATATTAAAAAATAATACTTAATTTTTTTTAACTTTATAATATATATATATATATATATATATATATATATATATATATATTCACTTTTTTTTTCTCTCATTTCTCAAAATCTAATAAAGCATATTAACTCAAACTACTTCACTAACATTCACAAACTACTTCACTACTATTCTCATATATTCTGAGATATTCTTAGTATTCAAATGAGACCTAAGTCTCTCCGAAGAGGAATTCGCCAAGTAATAGTCTCCTCTATGTTTTCTCTCTCGAGAGAATAGAGGAGGTGTGTGAGTGTCTTGTGAGTCTCCAACCAAAGTAAGGGTTTTGTGTCACTGCTTAAGCAAGGATATCAGGAGGAAGACGTGGATGGTATAGAATAACTATGGAGTCAATTGAGGTTATCAAAAGAATAAACTTAACGATAGAGTTAGATGAAAGGGTAATGGCAGATATGCAGAAGAAAGGAGAAAGATGCTTGGTTGGTAATGTGTGCATAGAACGCTTAATTGGCAAAGAGATCATATCATCCACAATGGCAAAAGTGTGGAAGCTAAGCAAACTGGCTACTTTTGGCTATTTTCTTGGAGGTCGGATCAAATGTGTTTATTATTACCTTTGCAATGTGGATAAACAAAGAGTAGAGGAAGGCAGACCATGACTATTTGATATTAGCTTATTTATAATTAAACCGTTTGATGTGTTTACATAATGAAAAAAGATGAGATTTGACCAGGACTCGTTGTGGGTATAGTTCCATAATTTGCCTCTACTGTGCATGAACCGAGATAGTGTGGAACAAATACAAAGTACAATCGGTGAAGTAGTAGAGCTAGATGTGGAAGATTATGGTGTGCAATGGGGGAATTTTCTCCACATTAAAATAGAGATTGATTTAACAAAGCCAATTGCTAGAGGTCAAAGTAAGCTACCTCAAAAAAATAGTTTGACTTACACCGATTTAGCTGATTCAAATTGAATCAATCAGAAAACCAACCAATTTTAGTAACCTTTTTTAATCTTTAACTGAACCATTTCAATCGACTGATTTAGGTTGATTCAAATTGATTATAGCTGATTTCAAATCAATTTGAACCGATTCCAAACTGTATTTATTTTTAAGTTATCTAACAACTGAGTTTTTTCTTTTAGTTTATTGTAAAATAAATATGATAGAACTAAATATATATTAAATTTTTCATCATTGTATCCAATAAGAATAATAGAATAATTAAAGATAAAACGTGAAATTTTTTATTTTCTTCACATGAACAAAAAATTAGGAAATGAATGAGTATTTTGTATTAAATTTGTGAATGTATATAAATACTACATTGATCATGTTTGCATAACTAAATAATCTTTATCTACTTCCCTGATGAGAAAAAATAATGTCTACAATTGAGGTTAAATACGCAAATTACATATTTAATAAAACTATTTAGATTCATATCATATTTTTATTAAAACTAATAAATGCATTTATATTTATATTATTTTATACATAATATTAAATGTTTGAATTTCATTATATGTGATTTTTAATATTTTTTTATCGACATTTAAATAACTTACTCAAAATTTTTATGAATCACTCAAATCAATTTACTGAATCACCTAATTTATTGAATTTGTCCTTACCCAATTATGATTTTTCAAGCCTTCATTGAATAGTCAATGAAGGGTTGTTAGCAAAGGGAAAAGCAGAAAGCCACAATGACGAGTTTGCAAATCGGTTTGCACTGCAGCTTTGAGCAAAGCACTACGTGAAACACCAATATTCTACAACCTATACAAACCAAGTCAAAAAAGACTTTGACGGAGTCGAGAAGGACAAATAAAGGAAGATTGGGGAAGGTGGTGGCTGTCATGATTCTAGCTTGAGTCCAATGATGGCTACGGGCAGTGAACTAGAATACTATTTAGGAAAGAGCAAGGAAAAAGTTTCGGAGGAGGGGAAAGCAGAAATGAAACAACTGTGCTTAAGGAGGGATTGGAGGAAGAATTTCAAAATGAAGAGTTGGATGAATTAACAGATGATTTATAGACTAATTATGGGGAGGGGATCAGGGGTGATTGCGAACTAAGTGAAGAAAGAATGATTAATTTGATTGATGGTAAAAATAGTTGGGTGGGCTAGGTGTCTGAACGGCCCACGAACATAAGGTCTCTAGTAGATGGGCTAACTGTTAATAAAGAAAGCAAAGATGTTCAGCAAACCTAGTCAAGGTGGTCAGGGATAGAGTTCAAGGCTACCATGAGCAGTTGTTGACAAGAAAGGATCAGGCAAGAGGCAATTGGAAGAGAAGGACAAGAGCAAAATGTTTGGGATGTGAACCTCCCACCACTGCCACCATTGACAACCTAACGAGTAGGGGTGAGTCATGCCAGTTAAAATTAAACCCGCTCCCGCCTATTCATATCGCAGGGAAGGCAAGTATTGATTTGACGGTGATTTTGTTGTAGTAGATTATGTTAATTGGAGATCGTCCTGTCGGTGTTTTGTTGATATTGCAAAAGTTCGACGTAGGTGTGGTGCATTGTCCTGGAAAGTCATGTCTTTTATTAAAGAACAAGAATTTACAATATTTAAATAACAAATTAGAAAATAAGGGAAGATGTAGCCTTTGGTTGGGGAGCTTTCCCCTATTCTGCCTTTGGGGCCATGCACCTTCTTGCTCCTCCTCGAGCCCAGTAGGGTGAGTCATAAACTAAGGCCTACCAAGGCTCTCCAAGTGGTGCATGACCTACTCTCTCTTGAAAGGGGTAACCCCATCATCCTTCTACTCCAATTCTTGTACGTAGCATTCCCTCACTAGGACCTTCAATTCTTGGTCAGACCCTCCCAGAAGTGCTGCTAGGGTTATCTTCTTGTCTTGGTCATCGGTGGTCACACACTCCCTATTGAACCGGGACAGATACGTCTTTAGGCTTTCCTCCTCTCCCTACTTGATAGTGAGGAGGTACGCTACTAGGCGTCACCTTCTCCAACTTGACATGAACTGAGTCAAAAATAGTTGAGTTAGCACACCAAAAATGTCAACGAAATCGGTGTCAGAGACCCAAACCATACTTGTGCTGGCCCCTTTAGGGTTAGCGAGAATGCCCAGCATGCCACCTCTCCCGGGAAACCATGCAATGTCATGTGAGCCCTGAAGGTGTCTAGGTGGTCAAGAGGGTCCCTCCCTCCATCATACATTTTCATGATGGGGACCTTGAACTTTGGTGGTAAGGGCACAACTATCACCTCTTTCGTGTAGGGTAAACCATTGCTTGTGAGCAGTTGGTCCACCGACAATGATGTGCCCACTTTACTTGCAATCTTTCGTACTTTCCTTTGAGATTGCAGAGCTTGTCTTGCATGTTCTTCCTCCTTCATGTTTGCTCCGGCTCCTAGGTTTTGAGACCCCACTTGCTCGCTATCGCTGGGTTCTGTCTCCTCGTTCTGCCTTTATTGAGGTTTTCATTCTCTTTACAAAGTGTTTGCACCTCGTTGGTCAACTTCGTCACCCAGTCCTCCATAGCTTTCAGTCTTGCTTCCATGGCTTCCTCTATCTCTCTTTTGAGTTGTCTAGAATGGGTTGTCGCAGGCATACGAGGTACATGCAAGATTTACAAGAATCCCACAGACGGCGCCACGGTTAACATCGTGTTTTGTACACCTTTGGGGCAGGTTCCAGCAACCCAAGTCTTCAGAACTAGGCCTACGAAAACAAAGTAGAAAGTAGCTTGGAGAGGGTGGCCTTGGGGCCTGGGAGTCTTCAATGCCAAAGTTAGTAAAGTCTCTTGGAAGTTTATAAATAATGAGAGAGTTTATAGATCAAAGAGAGTTTCTCGTACCTAGACAATACTATTTATACTGGAAGTTTGGGGGGGGGGGGATAGATGGTGTCTGCCCCCATGGAGTCTGTGTCCTTTTACTATTCCTTCTGTAAAAGTCCTTTAATACAGCATGTCTCTGTCATGGCATCATCGATGTGACGTGTAGCTCGAGTAGTGGTCCATTAATGCGGCGTGGTTCCTCGATTTGCCTTACCCTGCTAGTGTCCTTGGTGGTCTATCAATGTCTCTTTGTTAAAGGATCGAGGGTCCCTCTGCAATGCGCCCCCTTATGGAGGTTGCGTCTAGGGGGGCCTACTCGTGGGTTGGGCCAAAGAGTCTATTTGTTCTGGGCTAGGCCTTCCAGGAAGGTATTAACAGAACACCTTTTCAAGAAAATATTGCAAAAACCAAACAACTCAGGAAGGTTGGTTGCATAATCGATAGAACTTAGTGAATTCTACATTGTGTACGTACCCAGGAGCACAGTGAACGGGCAGGCTTTGGCAGATTTCATCGCCGAATTCTCCGAGTTCCCAATGGAAACTGAAGTTACACCCCACCAACAATCCTGGCTGGTATTTGTTGATGGATCCGCTTGCCAAATGGGAGGAGGAATATGGATCTACATTGTGGCAGAAAAGGGACAAGAGCAATACTACATGGCCACACTTACGCTTAAAACCACCAATAATGAAGCTGAGTATGAAGCCTTGATAGTTGGACTCTCGATAGCAAAAACTCTAGGTGCCATGGAGATTAAAGCAAAGGCGGGTTCCCAAATTGTGGTAAACCAAGTCACTGGCATGTACGCCATGAGAGGGGAAAAGTTAAAAAACTATCTAAGTTGGGTTTTTGAGATCCGCAACCAACTTACCTATTTTAGTCTTGAGCAGATATTGAGGGAAGACAACACAATAGCAGACAGATTGGCCAAAGCTGCATTCACAAGGGATGAGGTGGATCTACCTTGGGAGGTACAAAGAAGAGTGATAAAGATCCAAGCAATCGGCGTATAGGAGAACCAAATAGGGCCTTCGGGACCAGAATGGGCCAAGGCAATATCATAGTACTTGGACATAGGCAAACTCCCTGAGGAGAAAGAGGCAACAAAGAAGATCAAAAGGTGCACAACATGGTTTGTCAGGACTGATGGAATCTTTACAAAAAATGTTTTGCTGCCCCTTTGTTAAGATGCATCTTGCCTAAGGAAGCGCAATACGTCTTGGCAAAGATACATGAGGGCATCTGCAGCAACCATTCTGGTGGAAAGAATTTGGCGAGGAAGACCCTTAGAGCGGGCTACTACTAGCCCAATGTCCTTAAAGATGCCAAACAGTTTGCGAAGATGTGCATCAGATGCTAGATTCCGCATTGCCCCCTTGAGAAGTTATTTTTGATTACCATCCCATGGCCATTTGTTCAATGGGGGATTGATTTGGTAGGTCCCTTCCCGCTAGGAAAGGGTGGGGTAAAATATATAGTCGTTGATGTAGATTATTTAACAAAATGGGTATAAGGAAAGCCTTTTGCAACCATAACGGCCAAGGCCATTACCAAATTTCTATGGAAGAACTTTATTGCTAGTTCACAATCATCTCCAACTTCTCCATCAAGCTCAAATCCTCATCTCCAACTTTCATTCCAAGAAGAACGAGAAGTCTTAATGATGTCTATGCAAGATGTAACTTTTGTGTTCTTGAACCAGAGTGTCTTGAAGTTGCAATTAAAGAAAAAGCTTGGAAGAAAGCCATGGAAGAGAAGATTTACGTGATTGAGGAAAACAAAACTTGGGAGTTGGTATAGGGGCCAAAAGACAAAGAAGTGATTGGTGAGAAGTGGATTTTCAAAGCAAAGTTAAACCTAGGTGGTTTCGTTCAAAAGAACAAAACAAGACTTTTAGTAAAAGAGTATAGTCAACAACCCGAAATTAATTTCCAAAATACTTTTACACTGGTGGCTCACTTGATACTAGTAGAGATCTTGTTGTTTTGGAGGCTTGAAAAGACTGGTTTTCGCATGAACTTGATGTAAAATCAACTTTCCTATATAGAGTTTTTAAAGAGGAAGTTGAAGAAGGAGAATAAAAGAAGGTATACAAGTTGAAGAAGGCTTTGTCTGGCCTAAAACAAGCACCCCGACTTTGAAAGATGCAAAAGTGAGCCAACTTGTATGTCAAGACACAAGATACTACCGGTATTCTTATTGTCTCTCTTTATTTTGATAATTTGGAATTTATCGGTAGTGATGAAAAAATAATTAATGATCTTAAATTGGAGATGATGAAAAAAATGGAATGAGTAACTTGAGTTTATTGTATTACTACTTAGGCATTGAGAATTATCAAAAAGAAGAAGGTGTTTTTATATACCAAAAAAAGTAAGCAAAATTTATTCTTGAAAGATTTAAAATGATGAATTGCAAATTGATTGCAACTCTTTTGGTTGTAAATAAAAAATTGATGAAACATGTTGGAAGGAAAGGAGTGGATGCATCTATTTATAGAAGCTTATTGTATTTGACAGCTGCAAGATTGGACATTATGTATACTATAAGTTTATTGTCTTGAGTCATTGACAAGCCAAGCCAAATTCATCGTAGGGGTAGCCAAGAGGATGTTGAGATATGTTCATGGTATGCTTGATTTTGGTATTTTTATGAGAATAATGTTGATGCAAAGTTGATTGAGTTTTGTGATAGTAATTGGGCTAGGTGTGTTGGTAATATGAGAAACACTTTTGGATATGCATTTTCATTTGGTTCCGGTATATTTTCATGCCAATGCCAATTATATTTCAGCATCACTAGCAAATTCACAAGCAATATAGCTATGGAGAATCTTAGAAGATGTTGGTGAGAACCAAGGAGAAGCTACTCCACTTTTATTTGATAACAAATCTGCCACTACTGTGACAAAGAATCCTGTCTACCATAGCCAAACAAAACATAATCCAATCAAGCATCACTTTATTAGAGAGTCTGTGGAAGATGATAATATTCAATTCACATATTGCAAAACCAAACACCAAGTTGAGGATATTTTCACTAAGGCTCTTCCAAAAGAGAAATTTCACTACTTTTGAGAGAAATGTTGGGTGTCGCACAACGCATTAAGGGGAGTGTTATGTCCAATTTAGTAAATAATCTTTCTCTATTTCATTTTATATGACAACGACATGAACATATATAGTTAGATGGCCACTAAACTCCCAATTTTAGAGCTCTTGCTTGTTGAAACTTGAACGCAATCTAGTTAAGCAACACAAGTGCTTACTAGGATCCATGACTTGAAGAAAACAAAAACATAGCAGAAGCCAGAAGCAAAGATGAAAACATAAGTTTTGGTGACAAATATTTGCATTAATGGGAGACAGACAATGGGACAAACATAAAAAACTTAAGACATTAATTTAAGGTACTTAAAGGTATAAAACCTTAAGACTTCAAGGATTTAATTCATTAAAGTATACTCAATTTCTAGCACCAACAGTGCAGAAAACAAATAAAGAGAGACACATGGATTTACTTGTTTTGGTATAATGCCTATCTCCACGGGTTATTTAGGAGCGAAATTCACTATAATGGACAATTTTACAATCTCTCATGGCTTCACACATTTGACAATACAATAAAAGGATTTGGGAAAGATCATTTAGAGCTGCTATGTGCGGTGGAGTTTGGCTTAGGGAGCTTCTGTGGAGAGCCTGTCAGATTTGTGGGGATCTCCTCTTTATATTGAGGTTTATTTCCTTGGAATAATTGAGTCCAACTTGCCTTGTGAACCCCTTTCTTTTTAGGCGTCTAAGTCTCTTTCCTTTTAGGGGTCTAAGCACTTTTCCTTTTAGGAGCCTAAGTTTCTTTCCTTGTCTCTTCTTAGTCTTATCACTTAACTTGATTTTTGGCTTTATCTTGGGGCTAAATTATAGGTTGCTAATTTGATCCTTACATATGCCTGCAATTCTTAAGGTCGATTTGATTAATAAGAAGGTCTTGATAATCTTCAAGTCAATAATCTATAGAATAAATTTTGAAAATTGGTCCTTGATTTTCTATTTATTTTGTGCTAAGCGGTGAAGAGTTCAGCTTAGAGAGATAGGCGGGACATGTACTTGACCACATTAGGTGTGAGCACGGAGCTCTGCTTTGGCGAGAGATGTGCTCAACCACATTAGGTGTGAGCGTGGAGCTCTACTTTGGTAGGAGATATACTTAACCACATTGATGCAAGTGCGGAGCTCAGCTTGAGCAGGAGATGTACTTGACCACAGTAATGGAGCTCGGCTTGAGCAGGAGATGGATTCAACCGTATTAGATGCAAGAGCGAAGCTTGGCTTTGGGTTTGTTTATTTGTGTGGATGTCTGCCTGAGAGATTGTTTATTTGTGTGGCGAAAAGTGCATATTTCCATAATTCATTTTTTGTGTGTATTGTCCTGAGCATTTTTGGTATTGTTGGTAGTAGTGGATTTTCTACCCCTTGGTGTAAATTGTCGTTTGATGTATCCATTTTGGGGTTGATGTTATAGTTTCTTTGTAGTAACCCATACTTAAGTGGTTAGGAAGCCTGTCGACACCCTGAGTCGACATTAGGCAATTGTTGAGCCTGACTAGGATTGTTTGAAATTTTGCTGCTGCTTTCCATTTTTCTCGACTAGGATTGTTCAATGATGAATGATTTTTGCACGGGAAAATTGCTTGTCTTTGAGCTCCTTTGTGGTGATGATGATTATCTATCTTAGAATGATTTCTTTTTTCTTTTTCTTTTAATATCGATTTTGAGCCAGCAAATAAGTGTGGCGAGAGAGACTTACTGTGGCGAGAAACCTATTATGGGTGAGCAAAGGTGATGGTGGTGACCTGCTCGATCTGTGGCAAGCAACAATTTTGTTTTGTTGTGTTTTTTTCTTGCCAAGGTGCTTCCACATTGTTGGACATCCTCATCTCCGTTTGTCTACTTAGCATGGAGGGCAAGAATGTTTCTTACCGTTGTGGGCAACAACTCAGCTGGTTCTTGCTATGGGCGTCTTCATGGTGGCGGGCCATGGCTTTCTAGTGTACAAGGGTGAACGACCTTAGTGGTAGTGAGGCTGGGCGAGGTGCACCATTGTGGCCAGGAGCATGACGATGGTGGCAGAAAAAGTTGCCGATGGTATCTGATCTCGTTGCTGGTGAGCTCTGGATCTACGACGTTGCCAATAAGCTTATAAATATGAAGTTGCAGGCTAGTGGCACAAATGAGGCTTTTTGGATGGTTTAGGTCGGGTGTGATGATTTTGAGTTATTTGTGGGTTGGGGACTCTAGGGCGGCGACAGAAAATGTTGACAGACTAAACACTGAACGCGTTGCTCTCTAGCTTGCAATGCTTCAAAGGCGTGTATGGTTAGCGGACTGTCATCCCATCATATTCTGTGGTGAGCTTGGGCAAGGATGCGAGGAAGCTTCGTGGTGAGCTTGGGCGAGGATGCAAGGAAGCTTCGTGGTGAGCAGTGGTGAGGAGCTTTTGTGGCATGAAAGCTTGGTCGCCATGGGGCGGCAAGGAGCTTCGTGGCATGAAAACTTGGTTGCCATGGTAGGGCGAGGAGCTTTGTGGCGTGAAACCTTCTCCATGTTACTGCATGCTCGTTGCCCACTGGAGGTGTTGCGTGCTCGCTGTTCGCTGTTCGCCACAATGGTGGTGAGCATGGGGGGAGTGTCACAAACTGCCAAAGGCTGTGTTCCTTTAGGTGAGGTCGTTGCCTGCCACTAGGGTGGCAGGGGCCGCGATCATGTGCAACTTTTTGGCATTGTTCCTCGCCTTTGTGGAAGCTCGCCAATGACAAAAATAATCAACGTCAGTCTTTGTGGCTTCTAATGGTGGGAATGTGGGTGCCCACACTGCTGCGTAGTCGCCTATGGGAATATAGCTGGCAGGTGGTTTACCTGCTGGCCTCCAACTTCTGTGATGTGCTTGTTACCACCACAAGGGTAGTAGGCCATCGGGAGCCCCGGTGAGCTGGGAGGAGCCAAGGACTTCGATGCGTGCGCGAAACCCAGTTTGACCATCTTGGTGGTCGGACCTCAATCACGCCATGCACAGAGGTGGCTGGTAACGATACTAGTTTTTAGAACCACTTCCGACTATGAACACCATAAGGAGCGGCCTTCGTGATCGAGGACTACCTCACCTATGACAGAAAATGCTGGTGGGTTAGGAGGTAATAGGTGGTGGACTTGTCGGCTCGCGGAGGTTTGGCTCGCGAATACATAACGTGCACGTCGACATGCTTCCTCTATACGCATTGTGCACGATGCACACAGTGAGCCAATACGGTAAAAGGAATCGGCATTTTATTGTTGCACATGTCAGGTCATCCGTCCTTGTGGTTGAACCTAGGCTACGTTGACCTGGACCCTTATTTCTGTTGTGAATGACATGAACAATGAATCTTTCATGTGCACAGTCTATACCATGCAATCCACCAGTTTGTTGCTTTTTTTTTTTTTTTAACAAGGTTAACGAAACAAAAGAAAAAATAACATATTAAAATAAATATAAAAAATCTTATTTGTTTATGTGGAAACGATCTCATGAGTTGAAAAATATCCATCTTCCAATTTTGGTGCAAAAGATTAGTCGATGTCACAAACGGCAACATGGGTTAATGCCATAATTTGCACAATAGACTAGATGGGAGGAAAGAATAATTCCCAATCCACATTGATGATTTGCGCGTCGATACAGTGTTCTTCGCATTCACCCATATATCAAATGAATAATAAATAAGCAAGTAAAAACTAATAAAGAGAGACATAAAAATTAACGTGGTTCATCGTAATGTCTACATATACAGGTTGTTTGGGGGTGAAACCCATTATAATGAGCGATTTTGCAAACTATCATAGGCTCACATATCTCATAATACAATGGAGAGATTTAGGTAAGATTCATTGGAGTCGCTATATATGGTGGAGTTTGGCATAGGGAGCTTGTGAGGAGAGCCTGTTAAATTTTTTGGGATCTCCTTATTATATAGAGATATATTTTTTTGAAATGATTGAGTCCAACTTGTCTTATAAACCCCTTTCTTTTTAGGAGTCTGAGTATTTTTCTTTTTAGAAGTCTCCTAGTTTGGGGTACTAAGAATCTCTCACTATTATTCATTGTTTTATTATTACTTTTCACCTACTTTTTACTACTATTTAATATTCTATTATTACTTTTTTTACTACTATTCACAGAATATCTGAGAATATCTCATTACCCCAACGCAACCTAGTGTATTTCCTTATCTCTTCTTAGCCTAATCCTTTAGCTTGATTTTCGGCTTTATCTTAAGGCTAAATTATAGTCTGCTGATTTGACCCCTATAATGTATACCAACAAAGAGTAAAGAAAGTGCTTTCCTTCAAAGGGTGCAGATACTGTAAATTCACAGATATTTTTGTTTTTACAAAATTGGATGCTGCATTGGATTGTTGGTGCAACATGTAGACTCTTAAGATTGGTTTAATTACACAAAACTAAACTATCTCATATGATCTCATTATTACAACTTTTTCAAACTCTTACATAAAATATAAATAAATAATTTAATTTTTTAAAATTTTAAAATTAAAATAATATTATAAAATAAAATTATAATAATATTTTATTTAACTTTAAATAAAAAAGTTATCGCAAAAAGTGATGGATTATATTAATTTTCAAGCTAAAATCTAAAATTGAAAATGTTTTTGACTTTCTTTTTCATTTTGGCACAAAAGTCAAGAGAATAATTTATAATGGTTGACTGGCACACGTGTCATCTAAAGTCTTCGTTAACCTTCCGGAAATGCACGCTTGTCCGAGTGTAGAGCCCACTTAACAAGTTGTACTAAATAAAAGAAATAACAGAAAAAATAATATATTAAATTCGAAAAAATCTTATCTATTAATTTGGAAACGATCTTGTGACTTGAAATAAATCATTCTTTCAATTTTGATGCAGAAAATTAGTTGATCATAAATACGACACCAACAGTGAATATTTTAATTTACACAACAGATTAGAAGGAATGAAACAATGATCCCGACCTACGTTTATGATTCGGACGTCGATACAGTATTATTTTTATTCATTCATATATAAAATGACTAGTAAATAAGTAAATAAAAATTAATTAAGTGAAACATAGAGATTAACGTAGTTCGGTGTAATGCCAACATCTACGGATTGTTTGAGGGTGAAATTCATTATAATGAACAATTTTACAATATATCATGAAATTACATATCTCACAATACAATAGAGGGATTTCGAAAAAATCCTTTAAAGTCATTATGTGTGGTGAGTTTGGCATAGAGCTCTTTTGTAGAAAACCTATCAAATTTGTGAGGATCTCCTCATTATATAGGTGTATATTTTTCTAGAATGATTGAGTTTAACTTATCTTATGAATTCCTTTCATTTTGAGAGCCTGAATCTTTTTTCTTTTAGAAGTTTAAGTCTTTTTCCTATCTCTTCTTAACCTAATCCTTTAGTTTGATTTTTGACTTTATTTTAAGATAAAATTATAGGTTATTAATTTGATCCCTAGAATGTATATCAACAAAGAGTAAAGAAAGTACTTTCCTTAAGAGAGCAGACATCGAAAATTCACAGATATTTTTGTTTTTACAAAGTTGGATGCTGCATTGCATTGTTGCTGCAACATGTAGACTCTTATTCGTTGAAAATAGTGGTCACAAATAATGTTGGATTCTATTAATTTCCATGCTAAAATCCAAACATGAAAATGTATTTGGCTTTCTTTTTCATTTTGGCACAAAAGTCGAGAGAATAATTAATATTGGAAAAGAGCTGACAGGCACGTGTGTGACTGTCAAATAAAGTCATCGTCAACCTTTGGATAAGCATGCTCGTCCTAGTGTGTAGCCCATTAATTTCTTTACTCTAATTTCAATTCCTACGGGTCTTTTTTTTTCTATCTTTATAATATTTTTAAACTCTCCAAGTCATTTTAAAATTCAGCAATAAAGATCTTACCGAGTTAGCATTTATCAAGTACATAATACAATATTACTAGTATGTTTGGGATTGTGGTGAGAAATATTACTTTTAAGTTAAGGATAGCTTAGAACTTTACCTAATAAGCTCTACTATTAAAAAGTTATTTACTATTTAGAATCCTTATGTCTAAAGCACTTTCAAATATATTAGATTTGTTTGGAAACAAATTAAAAAAGTACTTTTTGAGGTAAAAATAACATAAAAGGGCATATCCTTGATAGAAATCAAATATTATAATAAAATAACAACAAAAATAGTGTAATAAGTTCTTCAGTAATTATTATGAAAAAAAATATCTTCAACGATGCATAAGTGAAAGAGTAATAAAATCACGCTCAATATTCATAACATTTTCACTGGATATCTCTGATTGTTGCATGCTCGAGTAATCTTCTGCTTCTTCGTCCTCCGTGCTTCCAGGAGGTAGGTAATCCTCGTCGTCATCGTATGGCTTGAACTCAAATCCTTCAATGCATGAGTTCTAATAAAATTATGAATAGCCATAGATGCCACGACAATTTTGACTTGCTTGTCATAAGAAAAATTTGGCATATGATCTAATATCTTCCATCTATTTTTCCAAACTCCAAATGTTCTCTCAATAGTGCATCTAAGCGACGAATGTGCATGATTAAATATTTCACGCATACCCATTGGTCGAGGACCACGACGAAAGTTTGGTAGATGATATTGTTCCCTTCTATATGGCCCCATGTATCTGTTCATATGAGGATATCCAGCATCTACCAAGTAATATTTACCTGCATACAATTTAGGGTAAGAAATAAAAAATAATGCAAAAATCATTTGGAAAATACATTAAGGTCATTCTTATTAAATTTAAACATGTAGGTGGATGTGGAAAGCGCAATTCCTCCTTCCGAATGGCTTCCATAAAAATACGTGTATCATGTGCTGTACCTTCCCATCCAGCCCAAACAAAAGTGAAACGCATATGAAAATCACAACAGCCATGATATTCTGAGTAGGTATGCCTTTACTACCAATAAATGGAATTTGTTTTGTTGGAAAAATAGTAACTGGCACATGGGTTCCATCAATAGCTCCAATACAATCTTTAAAGTAGGGCCAATATCGCTCATCTTCACGGATTTTTTTTGGAACATCCTTAAATTCCCTATCAGTGGGGCTAATAATGTCGACTGCCATTCGTGAAACGGCCATTAATACACTATTAAAATGCCTACTAATAGTCTCTCCTGAATGTTGAAATCTTTCTTGAGCCATTCTATTCCCGAACCCATGACCTAATGTAATCAAGAAAATTCCTACCATTTCCGTAGTTATGTTTCGAGTACCAGTTAAGTTATATCTTTCATTCAACTCCTTGCATAAGGCATGAAATACATATTTTTCCATCCTAAATTGTTGATGACATCTATCATGATGACCATTTAGAATCTCCATAACAAACTTATGACCTATATGTGGAGGTCCTACAAGGTTCCTTTACAATATATGTCGTGTAATATTTAGAAGCCACCAACAATTGTAATGCTATTACAAAGTTAATATCATTCTCTTTTTCTTCTTCTTCGCCATTATCAACATCACTTGTGTAATCTTCAGTGTCGTGATCATTATTCTCCATATCTATAAAAAGATAAAAATATGAAGAAAAAAATAATAATAAAAATGCAATACATAAGAACAAGCATTACTAAAAAAATGTTGTCAAAATTCACCCAAAAAATATAGTCTCAACAACCTCTAAAATAGTTCATTACAAATCATTTGGAAAAGAAAGTACTAATAAATACCTAAAATGACATCACAATAGTCAATATTGACTTCGTTTATTTTTCATTCGTTTAATAAAATCAATCTGAAATGTTGGGTCCTTTAAGGCAATAAACATTTCTCTATGTGATTTTGAAAGGAGTACCTCACTTGCATCCCTCAGAATCTCATATTCATTTTCTATCTCAGCTAACTCCCATACAACAGCCATAACCTCGTCAATGCTATGATCAGGTTTATCGGAGGATGATGTTGTAATCCGCTTTTCAAGGACATCACAAATACGTGTGAAATGTTGATCAAATATTTGAATTCCTTTTTTTCTTTTCCTATCTTGGACTGCAAGACTAACCCGTTTATTTTCTTTCGTCTGAGTGTCTAAATTAGTCTGAATATCACTCGGTTTGTCATCTGAGTCATCAATCTCCTCTAGCTCTAACTGAACATCGTTATACTGATCACATCTTATTGTATCTTCAAAACCCAATCCAGAGGATGGTGCCCAAGCTCCCTCACCAGTTGCAGTTATACCCCTAAACATTATATCCAACTTGGAAATATGAGCTAAACCAGCAGTTCGAAACTTAGCTGCTTCTGGAATTTCCTGTATGTGCAATGTAATCAGTTATAATAAATATTATTTGATTATATAGAAGAAAATAAATAGGTCAAAACATAGTACCTGTATCTTTTTTGGCCACCACTCATCCGTAGCATCAATTGTCTTCTTCACTAGATCCCATCCAAGGCCAGTTTCCTTTCCAACCAATTTCGTCCAAATGTTCCAATCCTTTTTTAAGCTATCCCACTTGTTCTTCAGTTGTTTGTAGTTAAATTCTTTACCAATTTTCTCACTAAACTTATTAACCACATTTTTCCACCCTACCTTATTAAAATGGGTTCCGGGACGGTTACCGGCATAAATCTCACTAATACATATGTCTACATAATCCTCTAGCATTTTTTCTGTCCAAATTAATCTCGTTGTCTGACTATCTTGCATTTGTGCAGCAGCAACAACATTATTTTGATTTCTATTAGACATGTTTATTATATGCTGAAATATTGAAATAGAAAATAAATCAAACATAATTGCAAGGAAAACCCAACATTTATTCAAATAAACTATTGAAGAAATACAAGAACTAGAAAGACATGAAGTACAAAATAATCATGAATTCCAGCAAGACATGTTGGCACCTATCTAGCAGAATTTTCATTTCATTCTTTAGGCAATGGGTCTAATTCGTAAAAGTTATCCAAAATTGAACACAATCAATTCCATAGTTTCGTTAGTTTACGAAAAATACAATATTGCATCACAATTACAGTGCATATAGAAGCCATGCTTGATTGGTTGGGATTGAGTTTTTGTTGATTTTCTTATGAGGCAGATATAGAAGACAATTCATTTTTCACTTGTAAAGTTCATCTCATTTCCAAGCTTTTCTTCAAAAGATCGGTTATTTGAGATTTATCTGGCTAGTAAAGGCTCTCTAATATACCTCAAATTTAGAGATACTACCTGAAAATGGTCAACTAAATATCCCTAGACTTTGATGTAACTATGACATTTCTTTTGAATCTTATACTCTGAATCAATGCCAACATATCTTAGTCAGATTAGATACAAGCAATGGTTGAGTGTTCTGTGCAAAAGCATCTTGCTTGAGTGATAAGCAAAAAATAAGCAAAAAATACATATTCTCAATACAAAACAAAAATCTTCTCAACACAAATAATTGATATATTATCAACACAAAACAGAAAATCTTAATACAAGTCTTCTAAAAAATAACAAATAAGTGACAATAATATGAATTACAACATACCTATAGAGGGACTCCCGAATGTTGTAGAAATCAAACAGATTATAGAGGGACTCCCGAATGTTGTAGAAATTAAGTGCTGAGAGTGTAGCGGATCAAGTGATTGCAGCCGAAATCACAGCTAAAGATCAGGAGGATCAATCTTGATATTACTGGAAATTATACAACTAAAGGAAGTGCCGAGATTGTAGCTGAAGTTTAGGAGGATAAAGATGAGGAGATACGATCCTAAGATATTTGAATTGTATAGCTGCATAGTTTTGAATTTGAGAGTTTTCAAATGTTCCTTAAAAATTGGAAATCATTTGTAATCACATATATATATATATATATATATATATATATATATATATATATATATATATATATATACTACGTACGCTGCAAGCAAAATATTGAGAAATACAAAACTCTTTAAAATATTCTTTCTATCTATTGTGTTACAAAAAGGACACTACAAAACCAGATTATAGAGGGACTCTCGAATTTCTTGAAGGTTTTATAACAGTTCTCGCTGGATTCTCTCTCTCGATCAAACCAAGTTTGGAACACAAGTTTGCATTAGAAAAATTGTAGGAAGACATGAAAAATAAAAATAAAAATTCCTCTGCTCCTGCCGCTACACTCTAGGTAGCTTTATCTTCCCCAAGGCACAGTCATTTCCCCACACCAGCTTCAAGGAATAACTTATCTATTTGGAAGATTGCCTCCCAGCAATCTTTGTTATAGAAAGGCCTCGGTTATACCCTCTAAAATCCCCTCCCATTCTTGGCATGTTTTCACTGCTGCTAGTGATGAGGCTCACATGGTGATCGGCAGCACCCCACATGTTCCTGACGTGCTGTACATACTGGAAATCTGAGACATTAACCTCGGTGCTCTTCTGGATGGGTAGATGTGTTTGGGTTTCCAATCCAAAGCTATATTTCCTGATGCTTTCCCAAAGATATCCAAATCTATTTCTTGGGTTATATGCTTTCCCACCAACAATCCAAAGCTATTTCTTGGTTATATGCTTTTCCACCGACACTTGTTGAGAGTTTGGGGAATCTAAAGGTTAAAAGATGTAATTAATAAAAATTACTTAAACATTTTAGTCTTTTACAAAACTATGTCCACGTTTTCCTATACGATAAAAAGTCCTTTGGTGAAAAAGCATCAAAATGAAGCCTTTCCTCTAACGTGATTTCTAGCTTATTTAGACTTAAAAAGTACTTTTATATAAAATATCCAAACAACCATTATTTATTATTAAAGTACTTTTAGTGCTATTTCTGTAAATCTATACTTTTTCCATGCCACCGATATATGATGAACTTTTTTTACTCAATCAAATCTATAAGATAAAACCTCTCATTTATTATTTTTAATATAGAGCATCACCTTTAAATAATTTTTTTTATATTTTTATTTTAAATTTCATATTAAGAAGCCTAATACTATAAAATAAAAGTATTTGAGATCCATATTAATAAGTTTATTATTTCTCCTAAACTTACTTTAATTTAATTTTGGTGGGGCCACATCTTTAAAAATAAATAATATATAAATTGTAAAAAAAATTAAGAAATGTAGGAAATTAACAATTAGAGAGAGATATTTCTATGTATATTAAAATTTTAGAAAATTTTGAAAAGCATAAAGGGATTATGAATCTTTTGTGAGTTATTTTTTATATTTATAGAATTAGGAATAAAATCTAAAGGATATTTTGTTACGGATCAACGTGGTTCCACCATTGCCACCCAATTATAAATACTTTTCAAAGAAATGAGATACTAATTTTCTTGGCTATCTTTGAAAACGTGTTTTTCTTGACCTTCTTGGGAGAAATAAATAAATAAAAGGGACATCTTGACGGAGACTAGCGTAGGAAAAGGAATATGTTTTCTTGACTAGTTCAAAAAAGGAAAAAAAATATTAAAAATAAGAAAAATTCTTGACTAGTTCAATGATGAGTGCTAATAGTTGCCTTCTATAAAGAGGAGGCCATCTTCTTCTAAGTTAACTACAACGAACAAACGAAGAAAGAATATTAGAGACACAGAAAAAGGCAATTAACTATGTCCTCCTTGCTTCAAAAGGTTCTTCTGCAGCAGCAAGCTGCTGTAAAACTCCTGCTTGGGGTACTTGTAATTTCTGCAGCAATATTTGTAGCAGCAGCAGCAGCAGCTGAACCCAATTCTAGCTGCATCACAACATGTGGATCGCTTGACATCCCCTACCCATTTGGAACATCCGAAGGCTGCTACCTTGACTCGTCTTTTCTCATTGCTTGTAACTCCTCTGGGACGAGTACTCCAACACCATTGCTGCACGTTGGTGATGTCATAGAGGTACTCAACATATCATTAGATGGTGAACTGCGAGTCTCAGCTCCAGTAGCCCGTGATTGCCCACAGGAATCGGACTATAGTAATGCCAAAGATAACTCTAACTCTCTCAGCCTGCGAGCGTTCCCCATCTCGTATACGAAGAACGTGTTCACCGCCATCGGTTGCGACACTCTCGCGCTCATGGGAAGTTCAAAGTCTTCATACCAGAATTATAGTATGACAGGATGCTTGTCACTCTGTGACAGCATGGACGGTATGGTTAACGATTCTTGCTTTGGCGTAGGCTGTTGCCAGACTCCTATCCCAGATGGAATAAAAGATTTTACTTTGTCGGTTACTAGCCTTTACAAACACCTCAATGTGAGCGAATTCAATCCATGTGGTTTCGCCTTTGTAGTGGAAAAAAAAGAATACAACTTTTCAACCTTAGATCTTCAGAATATGCAGAATAAAGATGCTTTTCCCTTGGTACTAGATTGGGCAATTGGAAATGAGACATGCGAAGAGGCCAAGAAAAATACTACAGGATATGCATGTAAGGCAGCGAATAGTGATTGTTACAATTCCACAAACGGTCCTGGGTATCGCTGCAACTGCTCCTCAGGCTATGAAGGAAACCCATATCTCATTGATGGTTGCCAAGGTAATTAATGCTCTATATATGCATTAATTTGGTAATTTCATAGATCTTTTAATTTCTTTGTTTTCTTTAGGCTGAGTTTTGTGATGTTCCGTCAAATCCATATATATTGAAGATTTTTTATTGCTACGATGGATGTGAGTTTTGACATGGGCTTTATTCATCGTACTGTTTCAGATACTAATGAGTGTGAAACTCATAACGAGTGCGCTGATCATGCATGCTTGAACCATAACGGGTCTTACACCTGTTCTTGCCCCAAGGGGTACCAAGGAGATGGGTGGAGAAATGGAACTAGTTGCATTCCTAAACCAAGCAATTCTAAGAATATCATAATTGCACTATGTAAGTATATATCAATGATTAGTCTCTTTAAATTCCGCATATTATAACATTTAAAAAAAATTGTACGTAACATTATTTTATCTATATATTTTGCGTATTATGAATAATTAATTTGTTAGAATTTTTAACTTCATAAAGACTTCAATTATCGGTCGATGCAGAACAAAAAATAAAAATTAGTTATAACGTCTCTATTTATAAGAAAGTGAAAACTATAGATGGATGCCAATTGGTGTCATTCTAGTATCTGGAAGAAAGATTAAAGGCAATTGAAAATAATTTACGATTTCGGCTTTAACATCAACCACATTTGAAAGCTGTAAAAGGTAGATATATCTATGCTAGCTTATGAGGTAATCACTCATGTAAAAACTTTCTAGCTCAAATATTCATTCCGTCATCCTAAATATTGGTTCTTAATTAACTTGGTTCAAAATGATTGTAAATTGTAAAGCAAATATAATACTAGCATTGAGTAAACATGAAGAGAAATGTTTTAGCAACAAGATGATCTCATAAAATTGTAAACTCACAAATTGACGTATCTAGATATAATATTACTTTTATTGTAAAATAGATCTACCGTATCGCATGATGCCACATCAATTTGTATGAGTTTACTTTTATGAAATTTCTTTGTATGTGTAGCACTTTTCAAACATGATTAATGAAACATTAGATTTTAGTGACAATTTTACTTGAGAATTCATTTTCTGCAGGCACAAGCATTAGTCTCCTAGTCTTGCTCTTGGGAGGTTCTTCAGTACTTTTGGGATTGAAAAGAAGGAAGCTCATCAAACTCCAAGAAAAGTACTTCCAACAAAATGGTGGCTTAATGTTACAAGAACATATTTTGAATCATGGAAGGTCCATGGAGACAACGAAAATCTTTAGTAATGATGAGCTTAAAAAGGCCACCAACAATTATGATGAGAGTAGAGTCCTTGGCAAAGGGGGTTATGGAACTGTTTACAAAGGAGTATTACCCAATAACAAAGAGGTTGCCATCAAAAAGTCCAAAATCTGTGATAAGAGCCAAATCGAGCAATTCATAAATGAGGTGATTTTGCTTACCCAAATTAATCATAGAAATGTGGTTAAACTAATAGGTTGTTGTCTTGAAACAGAAGTTCCCTTACTTGTTTATGAATTCATCACAAACGGGACTCTTTCTGACCATATTCATGATATAAGTCGTGCTTCTTCTCTTTCATGGGAGAGACGTTTGAAGATAGCAACAGAAACAGCAAGAGCCCTTGCATACCTACATTCTGAAACTTCTATGCCAATTATACATAGAGATGTGAAAAGTACAAATATACTATTAGATGATAACCACAGAGCAAAAGTTGCTGACTTTGGAGCTTCAAGGTTGATAGCTCTTGATCAAATAGAAATAACCACCTTGGTGCAAGGAACCCTTGGGTACTTGGACCCTGAATACTTCCAAACTGGCCAGCTAACAGAAAAAAGTGATGTGTACAGTTTTGGTGTTGTGTTGGCAGAGCTTCTGACAGGTGAAGAGGCAATTTCTTCCAGAAGGCCTGAAAGTTATAAAAACCTTGCAATGTATTTTGGTTCTGCAGTGAAAGAGGATCGTCTACTTCACATTCTTGAGGATCACATTGTCAATGAGGTTAATATTGAGCCAATAAAGGAAGTTGCTAATCTTGCAAAAGCGTGCTTAAGGTTAAGAGGGGAGGATAGGCCTACTATGATGGAAGTGGCAACGGAGCTAGAAGGATTGAGAATTATGGAAAAGCATCCATGGGGAAAGGATAATCAAACCACAGAAGAAACAGAATACTTACTTAATACAACTACACTCTCTTTAAACATTGATATTGGCGCTGGTTCTTCTGTAAGTGTAGTTAGTGGACATGATAGCATGATAAATCAACTCGTGAAACCCCTAGATGATGGTCGATAAGTAGTTAAGTTGACAATAATTGATTTATATAAATCAATTAGATCCATTCATGAACTTCTACATGCCTATTAATGTTGTGTAATGATGTTGTAGACTAGATCATTCAGTACCTTATTTTGGTTGTCCCTCTTTTACTAAATTTCTGTAGTTGGATGCAACATGCAACAGTTTTGTGTTTAAAAATGATAATGTAATAAAAGTTGTACAACTTGTATTGTCTTTCATAATGCAATGAGGGTTCCATCATAAGTACTCTTCAGTTCCTAGGTACATTACACTAGCAATTAGCATCAACTAATTAATTGAATCATGGCATTTATCCCGATCTTTTCCATAAAGAAAATTAGGGGAAAAAAAGCTGAACAAATGACAAGAAACTAAAACTAAACAACAACACATGAATGATAAAATGGTAGATCTAGAATTCAAGTGGCCAACCCTCATCAAGAGGGTCATCACTCCCTCATGGGGTGGCTCTTGTCTTCCTAATTATGTGTAGTTTTCCTTAACATGATTTTCAGCAAAACAGTGCATCTTTGATCCGAATGTACTGTACAGTTGGGTTTAACATGTAATCGAAACCTGATATGTTAAGTCTCTCATTTCATACAAATAAATTGAGATGTAAGAATTATTGCCCATATTCGAAAAAGAAAATTCCAAATTTGAATATCTCACTTTGCTTTTCTTTCATTTGGGTTGGAGAATCTTTGACAAGTAATTAATGAACCCATGATAGATCTACGCCCTCTCCATTGCTTGATCAAGTACTAAAGATCATGACTTGCATGTAGAACTTACTTAGTTCTTCATCAAATATAAATTAGGTCTAATCTAGCTTTCCATTTGAGGATCGAATCCCCATTTCAACCGAGAGCTTTCAAAGGACACAATAATGAAAGCAAAGTCGACAGAGACAATATCCCATTTGCAAAATTGTCATTGCTTCATGCCATGTTGAGCTAACATGGTAATCCTTGAACTTGGAAGCAAAGTCAGAGAAAGGTTCCTCAGTGGGTGCTCTTTCATACATGCTTTATTGGGAAATCAATTCTTGAGTTTCTCATCATGCATGCTTCTTGCTTCTTGGTTTGATTTATAGATTTTGTTAACATTTTGTTTTCCTCTAGGTTTTTATCCGTGAAGGAATACCAGCGGTGAGCATTTTTTATTTTTCATATGCTCTTTGTGTGGTATAATTTTTGTTGTTGTTAAACTAAAAAGAAGATCACTAGCTAGCTAGGTTGTTAGCCATGAGAGAGATCCAAAGAGAGAAGAAAGGACAAGGAAAATGACAAAGAAGAAGAGATGGAGATCTGGAGTACTGGGTGGCTTGGAGATCAGGGGAGATAGAGAAATAAATTAGTGTTCTTGTGAGAGAGATGAAGAGGTAGAGACAGAAAGGACAAAACTATATATTTTGAAATATTTTGATGTTTCAATTAGTTTCGTGTGAAATTATAATAAAATCATAATATATTAACATCTCTGTCTTTCATTAGTGGACGGATGGAAACCATACTTTTAAGGAGAATCCGTATTGAACATAGAACGTCATGCAACTCATGAAGGATCAGACAATTAAACTTTAAACAGTTCTTAAAAAAAGATAAAAAATCTTCGTGACAGTTTCCTGTGGGTTCCAAGTTCCATGGACATTATAATTAGAGCTCGTTTGAATATAGAAACTATCTCATCTTATCATTATAATTTTTTTAATTTTTCATATAAAATATAATAAATAATTAAATTTTTTTCAAAGTTTAAAATAATAATAATATTAAAAAAATAATATTCTAACAATATTTTATTTAACTTATCTAAAATGATCTTATTTCATCTCATCTCATCTCACTATCCATCTTACTATTCAAACAAGACTTAGTAACTAATTGACACAAAAAAATGATATATTTCTATGTATTTCTATGTTTACTTTAGTCCTTTGGTCAGTCCAATCAAAAGCCATAATGCTTGCGTGCTTCATTTTCCCATGTAACTTCCATTTTGTTTTCTTTCTTTTTTTCTCCTCTTTCGTTGTTACGTACTCTTATGTGGTTGATTGGACTTTTACTCTGGAGATTGCATACAATATTCAATCATATAAAATGACAATTTAGTATTAGAATGAGTCCATTCTCATAGCAAATGGTCTTTTCTTGTAGGGATTTTTCGATATACTTAAAATGTTTCTATACTTAAAATCAGATTCAAAGCATCATTTGAATGCTACCTTATGTTTATATTATCTTCTTCTTCTTGATCTAGTCTTTTTGTTAGAAAAAAGTGATATCGATATCATTTTCTTTTAAAGTGATATTGTCCATAAACTTGTGTCTCAACGATCAAGACAAATCTTAAAGATGGCATCTATAATTTTCATATTCATGATAAGAAAAACTGGTATATATAGTTACTTATTTGCGACGAAAATAATCATTTATTATAAGAATGAGTCTATTCTCATGGTAAATAGTCTTTTCTTGTAGTGATTATTGATACAGCTAAAATGTTTTTATATTTTATATTAGATTCAAAGCATCGTTTGAACGCTACCTTGTGTTTATGTTATCTTCTTCTTTCTTCTCGTCTTTTTGTTGGAAAAAATTGATATCATTTTCTTTCAAAGTGATATTGCCGATAATTAATAGTGATGCGGTTTATGATGGTGATATGTCATTTAGAATTTTAATTTCTCGATATGTCAGACGAATATATATAATGTATTAATGATCATTGCAAATAAATAAATAAACCACTGAAAATAAAAGTTAAAAAAGAGGTAAAACGGAAAATGATCTCTATATATCTAAGTATCCTTTTCAGAGGCCGAATTGGATATTTTCTTTTTCCTTTTACCATTTCGGTCGACTAAGAAAAAACTATATTTTCTTGACTAGCTTAAGAGAAACTATTTTCATAAATGGCCTAAAAAGTATACATTTTCTTGACTAGTTCATAAAACTGGAAATTTTCGAGACTTGTTGAAGAGGTCATGTTTGCAACGCATATAAATCACTAGAATAGACTTAGTTTCGGCGATCACGAATCACCGCTAATACTATCTTAAAACTTTCATTTGCTTATTGCTAGCGAGTTTGAATTTCACCACAAAGTCGTTTTGGTTCTTTTTTTTTTCTTTCACCCTGATGCTGGGCTTCATTGTCACACTTCTAGACAAATTTTAATGTTTATCTTAACACATAATTTATCTTATTTCAGGTATTTAGTGACTGACCTGAAATAATAAATAAATTTCTAATTAAATAAATAAACTGTACTTAGAAATAGGAAACATTTTCATCTAATTTAATAAATCAAAGACATTCATTCATCCAAAGTCAGTTACATAGAATTCACATTAATGTAGTTATGGGCTATACAACAAGATAAACTTCACTACAGTGTATTCTTATAAAAATATTTCAGTGCAATGATCTTAACTTTTCACAAGTAGAAAATTTTGATAAGTCCTAAGGAAGCTGGGATCAAATTACACCCCATCCTTCTACAGTACTAGATACATAAATAATAACAGGGAGACTTGCATGCATGTATATAACCGTTACATAATTAAAGAGCGAGGGTGCTAGCTAGCTATCTAGGTGGGCTAATTATACAATAAAGCAGTCAAATAAATGAATTAGCTGATCAAAGAGTGAAGATGGTATTCATGTATATATGCAAATTAAACGAATGGATCGAATGCAGTTTCTCAGCTTTAATTAATTAATTAATTAATTGTCAGGATTTTGTTAATAATTGACAAGAAGGTTGGGTCACATGCATGAGTTGAAAAAGGTATAAGAAATTAATGATTTGAAAGTCTTGTTCCATAGTACTATATATGCATGCAGTACTAGTACTACTCAAGCACACTGTAAATATATATATACATATATATTTACATATATATTTTTGATAGGTAATAAGAGATTTTATTCCAAATAAATAGGCATAGCCCAAGTATACATGGAGTATACATAGGAATACACCTAGATACAAACTAAAGCAAAGTGAAAATGAAAATCATTACAAGATATTCATGTCCTTCACTAGATTCTTCACCCAGAAATTTAAAGTGCTAAAGAAAAAATCCCTAAAGTCCCCCATTGTGCATTCACAATCTTCGAAACACCTCCCATTTCTCTCCAGCCAAAGGCACCATAACAAACACAAAGGATTCATCATCCATTCAGCTTTATTGCCTCCATATCCCGCAGTGCCTTGCCAACTAGCCAAGAAATCCACCACTTGAAAAGGCATCACCCAAGCCATGCCTACCCTTGCAAATAATTTACATATATATAATACTGATCTTCGGCTAATTTCTAATTATTTTGATTTGAGTACTCGACTTAAAGTCTTATTTTCCTCTGATCTCTAGTATCATAATCAGAAATACTGTGTTACTAAGAGATTAAACTGATCCCTTTGAATTCAGAGCCATCAAAGCTGCAAAAAGTTAGTCTCATTTACGGGTTAATCCCATATTTGGACATCCCACAAGCTAGAATTTCTAAGACTGGATGGTTCTTAATCACCTAATTTGTGGAGCACCACAACTACAAATTGGGTAATGGTTCAAAGGATCAAAGGATCACCCAATAAAAAAAATGTCCATACACAATGGATACACTTGGCTTGGCAGCCAAATATGACACATTGGTGTGAGAAAGAACATGACACATTTACATCAACCTCCCGCTATATGCATGTGTTTAAATCTATAAATGGTGCATAGAAAGCAATTGAGGGGATTTCGATTATACTCACCATCAAGGAATTAAACCTCAAACATTATACACAGAACTTCAAAAAGCTATTCTTGAGATTTTTATCATGCACAATCATGTCATGTGCCTAATCTCTCTTTTAGTTGAGGACTTTAAATTGGTATAGTCATTTTTCAAAAAAACTTTTTCCAACTACGTATAGTTAGAAGTCTTCCATACCAGCATTTTTGCTGAGAAAAGGGTGACCAAGGGTAAATTTATCTCAAACATTACTAATGTAGGGGTGGCCAAGGGTTTTAATAAGAATAGAGTGCAGGAATAGGCTGGGATGTTGAATGCATGAAATAAGAGAACTTGAAACTTCTACAAAGCGAATGCTGGCATCATATAGCATGCAAATGTCAATTCCTATAAATGAACTGGCAATGTTAAAATGAAATGATAGATTGTAAGGAAAGTAGATTGGATCCAAGCTCCAAATTAATTATGACGGAATTAATCAAGTACTTTATTTTTATAGCATAATACTTGAACTAGGCAAGTACCTACCTACTTAGACTTGGTAAATTTTAGATGTGTAACGTCTATTTATGGACCATTAAATTTACAAACTCAGGTGTCATTTAAAAAAAAAAAAAAAACTTAAAAAGCTTCTAACAAAGCAAACATCAAGAGTCGTGGAAGTTTACATAATACTTCCAACTAATTCAAAGAAAGGTGAAACGTATTACATATTATGCTATAAAGCATCCAGGTTTCTGAAGTGTGAGCTCTTTTAGCATGTGTGCATAGCAATGGATGGGAACAGCAAGCAGAAATGATAACGTTCCAACAAATACATGCGTGCATGTGTGGAGGCATGCTCAACTATGAGCTGCATAATTATGGATTATGGAACTTCATGGACCCAAAGTATACTTTTGGAATACAATGTTGAAAGTATTTCATCAAAACATCAAGCATATTGTCATAATGGAAATTAAAAAACAAAAAACTGATTTTCACATAATCAACATTTTCAGAACTCTACATCTTTCTTGAGCAAAAAAAACCAAATCAAACCCTAAATAACAAATTATTTCTGGAAACAACTAAAAGAAATCAAACCAAAAATCACAAAGAGAGAGACCTACCGATGGTTATTGAACTTGCTTGCAGAGTGAAGACGACGAAAAACACGACGAAGTGACTACGAGTATTCCCAAGAGGAGGTTGAATTAGCTTGCAGAGATTAATGGAGTGAACGACGTGGACAACAATGATGGAATATCTCAATAGTTTTCCTTTCATACACAACATCCTCGAAAGTCAGCTTTCACCTTGAACTTTAATTTGTTATTCAGCTAGAAAGCATTCAATAGCTAGGTTATGAATTGTTGCAATATATAAAATGAGAAAAAAAAAACCATTGAGCGAAACAATATTTACTATATCATAAAGAATTTGGGAAAAGAGACAGAGATCAAATGCATTGTACATTAATGGACTTAATTTGATTACAATTAAAATTGTATAAACCTGGATGAATAGAAAATTCCATTCTTTGTCATGTAAACTTAGAAAAATAAATAAAGAATAATATGCAAACCTTCTCAAAGTGTTCTGATCTCTTTGTTCAATAAAACAATTGAGCATGGTTCACAGTGTCTGAAATCAAGTAAACGAAAAAATCCCATCAATTTCTAATATATGTAAGATTTTTACTAGATTAATTAAGTTTCTCGTATATTTTTTATTCGAGATTAAATGCACTAGAAAGAATGTAGCTAGAACAATTTTTTGAACTGGGCCTTCTTCCATATACATTTCGAAGGAAATATAATAAACCGAAACCCTTTAATTTCTTGTACTAATAATTAAGCTGGGAGCCATGCACGATACATGCATATATGTAATGTTGGGAGTAGAATGTACTAAGTGTTAAACCCACCAAAGGCTCATAGAAAATGGAAGGGAGAAACAAAGAATCGGACAATGAGACGGCTAGCTTGATTGGACAATATAAAGGAAAGATGAAACAAAAAGTTAAAAGACAAGACATAGAGAGAGAGAGAGAGAGGAATCAGAGAGAGTGATCTGCTTTCTTATGGGTCTGGAGGGACTATTAGAGAGAAAGGGAGAACCAAATATTAGTTTCGAGGCTACTTTCCTAGAGTTTAGTGAGAAATGAGAGCTTGTATTCAAGATCCGTAGACTCATTAGGCATTAGTGCTGAACCATGTTTATAATGGATTTTACATCCAAGATCCATATTCCCACATTTCTTAAAACATGTTTTGCAAAGAATTCAAAGAGACTGACCTTCACAGAATTGGGGACCAGAC
The DNA here is from genome assembly GCA_029856935.1 of Cyclocarya paliurus. Classification (NCBI taxonomy): domain Eukaryota; kingdom Viridiplantae; phylum Streptophyta; class Magnoliopsida; order Fagales; family Juglandaceae; genus Cyclocarya; species Cyclocarya paliurus. The sequence goes on along the minus strand of CM056947.1, from coordinate 32,053,475 downwards.
CCTTGTACAAGTCCTAAAGCCCTCATATCGAACTAATTTTTTGAATGTTGGCAAAAATACCAGTATATTCAAGTGGGGCCTTGCTCCTCCCATCACTAGTGACAATAGAAGCAGCATTACTCCTTCCCACCATCTGCATCCGTCTACGTATGACATCAAGAGGATAAGCAACAGTATGCCCAACAGTCCCAACAGCAGCCCTGCATGCCAGCCGTGTGGTCATACTCAACTTAGAGTCTTCAACCAGTCCTAACGTTCTAGTTTTAACTAACCAATCCCTTAGAGATTCATACACAGCAATGTTCAAACCGACATATGGAACTTGCAAACATTAGATACTAATATCAGACTACAATTCGAGAGTTTTGTTTTCCTGATTTCATATTAAAATCCAGAGAGACAAGTTTAAGGTGCTAAAAAGAAAATGATAAATTAATATCATGTATCAGCACAGAAGGGAACAAGAATATGTTTCTAAAACTTGTGATTCTTCACCCTTGCTACAATTTTCTCTTCCCCAGTTGCCTATCTACAGCAGAAGAAAATACTAACATAACTCTTGATCACATCTATCCCACCAATGCATTTACACATGTTTGCGTGTGAGTGTGGGCACACAAGTGTCTGCATGCATGAAGGTTACACCATTCAAAATAGAAATCAACTGAAGCACAGATCATTATTGAAGTGCAATATAAACTGAGACTTTATACAAGGAGCTCAAGTCTCTAAACTCACTCACTCCTTCCCTCCCTCATCTGGCTCATGTGTACATTATTTCTTTTTCATTGTTAACAAAGCATGATATTTCAACTTAAAAAAACAAAAAACAAAAATGGGATATAAAGTATTTATCATTCAAAAGAATAGTACACCAACTTTAACAAGCCATTGAACAACTTTTATCTATGAATGAAAATGCCCACACACATACCTAGAATTGCATTCTAGATTGCGGTCCAGCTGCTCCATCAATAATTGCTCCTGAATTGAATGAACGGTTTGTTAAGGCCTGTTAGATTCTCAGAAAATTGAATATTACTTATAACCACAAAATATGATATTTGACAAAAAATTTATGTGTAAAATAAAATCATAGGAAAAGGAATCAAAGGATTACATAACTTCTATAGAGCCTTCATTGAGCTGCACTGACAATAACCCTTCACTTAATTGCTATTCAAGGTGTTGCAACTCTTTTAAGCCCATGCTAGTCAGATCCTTACCCAACAACCATCAAGATAATTGGAACTACTCATCAGGATATAACCAAACTTTCATACAGTCAATGCCCAAAAAATCCCTCAACTGCCCAAACTCTCCCACAATACAAAAGTAGACAACCTTCTTTGTCATATATATATATGTGTGTGTGTGTGTGTGTGTGTGTGTGTGAAAATATATATATGTTTATATTTATATATTGGCCACCCACAACCTCTCACTATCAAAAAGTGCCAAAAATACACAAAAAAGCCCTTCCCTCATTTCATAAAGTAGCTCACTAAGTCTCTCCTCAACATCTTATTTGTTTCATTTTGCCTTGCATGAAGTACTTGCATTTCATTCCTCATTTCATCAAGCTGCGTCTTGTAATTATCGGCATCTTTCTTGTGTTTTTCAATTAAGGCAAGGTGCTCTCTTTCTCGTTCACAGTCTCGTTGTCTTGTTGGCTCCGGGATGACCATCTCGCCTAGCCCCCTTGTGTATCCTAGTCTTTGACCAAGTACTTCCCTAAATACACTCGCTACTGCCTCATCGGTGCGTTGTTCAACCTCTAGACCATCCATCTTGCCAACCATCTCCTTCTACACATGAAAAATTTAAATGGTTATTGTTAAGTCTTGTGATCACTCATGAATAAATCACTTTCAAATATAAAGTAATTGAACAATCCTTTTGTGCAACAAGTAGCTTAACATAAAGATCGTACTCACATAAGTGTCTTCAATGACTAAGATGACAAATTTACCATTCTTCTTTGACCAGCAAGTCTTCTTATAGAACTCCACCAAATTTGCATTTGTAGTCCGCTACAAATGTGTGGAATTTGTATCAGTAGATATTCAATCAAAAACATTATTATACAGAAAATTTGTTGAAAGGAAGGACCAAACATATAAGCATATGCTTTAAAACTAAGTCTTTCCATAAAAGTAACGTGTACATGTAAAAGAAGCCATATGCTACAAGAACTAGGCTTGGCCGAGACAAGCAATGTACAATTTTTCAAACAAATATATATTGTTCCTCAAATATAAACAGTTTAGCTAGGCAATATAAACAGTCATAGCTTTTATGTCTACAGTAATTACCTCAAAAGGACCCCCTGCCAATGTAATTTGAAGACGCTTGCACGGAAAACTCCAACTTCTTTAACTCTTCGGTACAATTGTTCCTAATTATACACACATTAGCATATGTTTAGGAAACAGCTAAAGGTAATGAATAAAAAAGACTACATAATGAAACATACCATTAAATATTTCCCAGAATCTAATATTAATACTAGAATCCAATATTTCTATGGTAGGATTTTCGTTCTAATTATTGTACAGTTACCTATGAACTCTAGGGGTTCTATCCATACAAATATATGTTGTCATGGATAATTACGTATATAGGCAATTTACATGAATTATTTTTCAGGAGTATAGAACGTCATAACTGTGACAATGACATGGAAAGATCCTTGTGCATGTGGAACCTTTGTCGTTGTAGTGTGCATGGAGTCAATCACAATGGGTTAATTATTTTCCAAGTAAATCTAAGTAGAATACATTCAGAAATATTAAAGATAGGCTTTGGAGGAAAATTAATGGATGGCAGAAGAATTTTATGGTCTAAGGCACAATAAGAAATTCTGTTTTAAAGCAGATTTGCGGGTGATGTTACATAAACGATGAATGTTTAGAAGATGCCAATAGATTTTCCCAGGAGATGTCTAATATATTGGCAAAAATCTGGTGGGGGAAGTCTAATAACAAAAAGGGTGTTCCATTGAAAGTTACATATCAGATTGGGGGAGGTTGAAATAGTGGTGGGTTGGGGTTTATCACATTGAGGATTTTAATTTAGCAAACATTTGGTAAACGTAGTTGGAAGTTATTAAAGGAACCTAAATAAAAAGAGACGAGATTTACAGATACAATGTTGTTTTAAGTAATTATGTGTCATTTTCAGCAACAGTGGGAAGTTCTCCATCATTTATATGTAGGAGTGTCTGGGAAGCTAAAAGAGATTTTGACAGAAGGGCTAATATGGTGTGGGGGGGTGGTAAGGAGATTAAGAAATGGGGGCAGAACATATTAACATACTGGTCATTTATGATATTGTGCAATTACCTGTTATTGAGTTGGGACAACTTAGCAAGAGTGAAAGATTTAATAAGGCCTTAAATACAGTACACATGATCTGAAAACTTGATTAGAAATCATTTTAAGTATCTGAGGAAGCTGAAATGACTATCAGTTTACCTAAATGTAGGAATTAATTAAGTCAAACTCATCTGGAATCTTAGTAAAGATTGAAGATTTGTTATGGCATAGACACAGAGAAACAAAGTGACATGAAAGTCCCAAAACTTTCAAAGAAAGCAATCAACAAGAATAAAAGCTCAAGTCCTTTAAGAGAAATTATTCATCCCAGGTACAAACAGAAACAGCCGTTGGCAAGAGAAATCAAACCCTTTATCATCCTTTATTTCATTAATATCATATGACTGGATGTTAATTATGTAAACTACATATACAGTGTGCAATCTCCAATCACATCACTAGGAGCAGATGCAAGAGTTAGTGAGCTTATTGAAGAAGCTTTAAAGGTATGGAAGTGATGTTGTGAAGGAGCATGTCAGTAATGAGGAGGCTGCATTGATATGTAGTTTACCTATCCGCTTAGGTGGGGGAGAGAAGATAAGTTAATCTGGAATTGCAGTGAGACTGGGAAGTTCTCAGTTGGAAGTGCTTATTACTTGGCTAAAGAGAGGAAAATGAAGCAAAGGGGAGAATGCTGGAAAGTAGGAAAAAATGAAGAGAGGTGGGGGAAGATATGGAATTTAAATGCTCCATAGGAAATGTCTTATGCCATTTCCTATGGAGGGTAAATAATGATTCCTTATCAACTGAAGTATACATTTGAAGAGAAATGTCAGTAAAAACCCTTATTGTCCAATCTCTAGTTGAAAAGAAGAGGGCAAATGTCAGTAAAATTGGTTTCCATTGATTTAAGGTGTGATTCTATATAATGTGGGTGTTTCTTGTGCTAATTTGCTTACTGGTATTTGGAGAATATAACGGGTCAAAGGTTGGAACTTTGGAAGCTGTTAGGAGATTTTGATGGAATGCATTTATAGAACCATATATGAGCAATAAATTAATTAATTAGGAAGGTAGGGGAGTAATTGATGAAAATCAAGTACTGAGTTTTCAAGCCTGAAGATACACCAAAGTCCAAACTCGTGGCAAACCATAAAACATATTTAAAGACTAAAAATATGGATAGATTTGGACTTTAGAAATTAGTACTATATATCATGTGAAACTACAAAATTTATTAGGGAAGGAAAAACATTCTTTAGAGTCAATTCCCCACACCAAAGATCATGCCAAAAGTGAATCCTATCTCCTCCTCCAACCTTAAAGGAAACATGTTTATCAAAATCCCCCCAACCATTCCGTATGTACTTCCACAAGCCCACACCATACACACTTCTAACTTCATTAGAACACCAACACCCCCGCACCCTCCCATATTTAACATCAATAATATTTTTCCATAACACATCCCACTCTAATTGATATCTCCAAAGCCACTTTCCAAGAAGAGCTTTATTAAAAAGCCTAAAATTATGGATCCCCAAACCCCCACAAGTAACTGATGAGCAGACTTTATCCCAACTTACTAGATGGAACTTCTTTTCATCACCAAGACCACCAAGATTCTTTCAATTCTATAAGCCACCCCAACAAGCAAAGGGATGAGGGATAGAAAAGGGAAAGGATTGAGTTTTTTCTAAATTGAACCATGAAAAAAGAAAAGGATTATCAAGTACACGGTTGATGAAGAGTTACTTTGATTTTGAAGCTCTTAGCTTAAAATAATGTTTCCCTTTTCTTGTGTTATCCGGTTGTCAAGAATTTACTTCTCCGTTGGCCATATGCTACATTGCTGCTTTAATTCACGTTCAGTTTGATTGTCTTTTTGTTTCTGTAATAACAGTTCGATTATAAAAATTTGTATCCTTCTATAAATAGAAAACATTAAGTTATATGTTTGGTTAGATTTGTCATTCTATAATCAAATATTTTTAACCTTTAACAGAGTGTCAAAAGGGAATGTGTGATTGCATAATTATCTATCTTTTGGCTGCTCATCCTTTATCTTAATACTGTTGACAGGTGGCACTTGCTTCTTCAAGGATGAAAGTTTCATCTAGCTTCCCTGTTAGGTCATTAGTAGATGAATGTGCAGCATACTTTGGGACTGATAATGGAGAGAAAATGGCCAATGAAGTTGGGAACAACTTCACTCATGCAACTGTTTTTTCTTGTGGGAAATGATAGTCTCATGTATATTTCAGTTGGAGATTAGACATTTAAGTCTAAGAAAGAAGGAGAAAGGTAAACTATGGTTTCTTAAACACATTTGGGGAAGTTTAAAAACTTATTTTTTTTCCTTTGATCATTTCATCTTCCTTAGCCATTCTATCAGTTTTATATAAAGAAATATTTGAATTGACTTCAACATATCAAGTGACATAAGTTTATAATTGTTTTATAGCAGTGTTTCTCAAAGCTTCAAGAGAATAGAACCTGACCATCACAAAGTTGACACTTTTAAGAGCATAAAATCAATTCCACCTTGAGAAAAGCATTGATTCCACAGTTACATTATACATATGCAAACACATAGGCAATTTATGCATAAATTGAAAGAGCAAACCACATTACAGTTTCTACTTGAACTAAACGGTCCTATTAAGAACATAAACTAAAAAAACAGAGTATCTTACCAACAATAATCGACTCCAACCGAGTGGAGGAGAGGACGGGCAGGAGGTGAGTTGGATAACCCACTACTATAGGAAAAAGGGTCTTGCTTGATTCCGAACGGCAGCTTAGGGAATGTCAAAAATTGCACTTTTTGAACTGGAACTGGCAGAAGAGCAAGTCATGCTCGACGATGAGTGGGTTTTGCTTTCGCGGTCGCCAAATCGGTGGAGTAGCTCCGCTGTTAGTGGTGGTTTTCGGTGGAAGAGACAGCTATGTAGGAAAGATTTTTTGAGTGGGTTTTGCTTAATGTGCAGGTAGAGAGAAAATGGAGAAGACGAAATTGGGGAAGAAGGTGAACTCGGGATTTGGGAGTGTAGGGGAGCAAAGCGACGGAGAGGGAGGGAAATGTGATTTTTGTACGTTTTGGCACCCATGTCATTAAAAGTGCAATTCCAGCGAAATTGTCAGTCACTACAAGTGTGGATGTAAATTTAAATCGAAAAATCGGTCTAAATTGGATTGGATCGATTTTTTTAATTTTGAGCCGGTTCAGTTCATGATCGATTTTTAAAATTTGTAAATCAACAGGAACCGATCCGGTTCCGGTTTTAGAATTTTCTGGACTGAGCTAGACTGTTGATAAAAGATAAATATAAAAAATAATATTTTATATATAAATTTTATACAAAATTAAAATTAGACAAAATATTTTATATATATTAATATATAAGTTTTATATATAATCTATAATTATATGTTAAATTTTTATATTTAATTTTATATTATATATGAAATAATTTTATATTATAATTTATAAATTATAACATTTAATCTTAATCTTAAATATGAACATTTGTAATTTGTTTGATCATATGCTATTAATATAATTATATATAAGATAATGTCATTATAAACTAAAAGTTTAATTTTAAAAATGAAAATGTAATTGATCATGTATTATATAGTTATACTAATATATAGTTTATAACTAATACTAATATATAGCTATACTAATAGTCTAATATAGACTATAGCTATACCTATAATTAATATAGTTATACTAAATCACTAAAAGTCTATAACTAATACTAATATATAGCTTATAACTAATACTAATATATAACTATACTAATAGTCTAATATATTATTTAGCTATACTAATATATAAGGCTATCATTATTTAACTAATACTAATAGTCTAATATAGACAATAGTTATACTTATACTAATATAGCTATACTAAATCACTGAAAGTTTATAACTAATACTAATATATAAATTATAACTAATACTAATATATAACTATACTAATTTTATTTTTATCAAACTTACATTTTAAAAAAATCGGAAAACCAGACCGGAAACCAATAAAACCAGAAGTACTGGTTTAGGAAGATAATCAGGGTGTAATCATTTTTGAAACATACAAAACCGGTCATACCGGTTCAATCTCAAATTTTGTCCAAAACCGGACCAAACCGGACCGGTTACACCCCTAGCTACAAGCTTTATGCTTTTTTAGGTGATTTTTTCCGAAGCAATTTGGGTTAACATTGCTGCAAAAGGTATTTCCAAATGTTTCGGTTTGGAGGCCACGTTGACAAACAAATCGTCAAGATTAATGACTTATTGCGGTGATTTTATTTTCAATAAACAAGAAATCACCACAATAGCCTTTATTTCCTATAGTGAATCTAGTAAAACATTTTTACTCCAAGTATCCAAACATGTCCTTAGATATTGCCAAAGAGGGATTTGCCTTCTATAAATAGGTGACCATGCATGAGAGGTTAATGATTGAGGACCAAAGAAAGACTAAGTATTATTATAGAAGAGTTGAGACTCCTATCTTTTATTAGAATATTACCATACTTATGATATAATGTTCTAGTTAGTGTATGATAATATAAGTTATTCTTCACCATATTTAGTTTATTGTGTAAATCAATTAGTATATTTGATTAATTGTAATTTCGTTCTTTCTTAGGCCTCATTAACCAATAAATAAGGCCTTCTATTGTACAGTTTAATAAGTAGGAATACAAATTGTTCATTCTCAAAATTTCATTTCAACTTTTCATTCTTCATGGCATTAGAGCCACCAATTTTCTAGTGCCTCTTATAGTGTTTTTTTTCTTCCGTCTGTGATAAATCAAATCTCACATTCAACGTATTAGTTAGTGTTCTTTTCAGACCACCACACATCTTCCAAAGGCTTACTACTCACTTATTAAAGGATTGTTGATGTCCTTTAATCATCATTCTCATACATCAGTTTGCTTCCATGCCCTATATGACTTCAATTGTCATTTTATTTTCCCTAACCATCACCATATATAGCTTGGTTGTGATCTATAGATTTTCTTTTTTTTTTTACGAATATTTTATATTATTTTTAGCCACTTGATTTTGGGTGTCCTTGTGATCAGTTTGTTGTGGTGCCCCATTCGTCAGTAAAGTACTTGGCAATGATTTGTGATGCCAAAAATGCCAGCTAGTCGATAACACCCAAGATCTAGGTCGAGACTAGGAAGACATTATTGTTCACAAGAGAGTACATGTGTAAGCGAATGCTCATTATAAAATTGCAACGGAATAGTAAACAAGTGCTATTTGTACCAGAGTGTAAATCGTAGAAAGATTCATTCAATAAACACTCAATTATCTATATGTCACTTAATTTCCCAAATAAATATACAGACACAATTGTTTGTTCCCTAAATCTAAATACGGAAAATCGAACATAGTTGGTTACCGGACCAAGTAATACAAATCCAAATGAGCAACAAAATCTCTATTAATGGAGACATGCCTCCATGTCTATTGCTCAGGTGGGATTGGTTCTTTTTCCTCTGGTATCTCTCATAGATCTACCTTTGCATCAAATTTTGCGTTTCTGATAAATGAAACCATATATAGGTTAAATAGTTATAACAAGACTATTAATGAGAGACAATATACGTGATGATGTAATGCAAAATTTCATGTAACAAGAACTATGAACACATGTATTGTGCTTGACAATGAATCACCTTCTGAGTAAAACACAAGTAAATAAGCATAACGAGGATTCACCCTTTGGGGAATTTCCCTCCATACAAAACTCAAGTATACATTTATTTCGTCGAGGCAAGGAATCACCCTCTTCTCAAGCAGGTACAAGTCATCATATTTCAACATATGGAATTTAACACATGAAACCATCCAATCTCACACAGAGATATTTCCAATCAACCGATCTCACACAGAGATGCTTTGGATTATCCAATATCATACATAGATGTGTCAAATTATCAATTCTCATACAGACTAACAAATCACCATATCTCACATAGAGAATACTTGTTGTACCAAAGAAGACATCAGCTGGTCAACCAACTCAAGAACACCACAGATGATACACCTAGGGTATTCTCATTCCATCTATCCAATGACATCAATATGAAAATGTTCCATCCAATCTAATACAAGGCATTCTCCTTTCCACATGGAATTAGTGGTAACGTGTCGTAGGAATGACCTGGGCAACATCTATCTATCCATGATGATTGACACACATTAAGACTCTTAAAGTAAAAATAACCGCACGCACTACCCAAAATCACCACATGACAAATCCAAGCATTCAGACTCAAAGTAAAAATAATTGTGAACATAATGAATAAAAATATTCATTTACTCATGATCAAAAAGGGAAAAGGTTACATAATATGCAATTCAAATCCCATGCCATACCCACAACACTTACTGCGCATTTCTTAGTACTTTCTTAGAAACTAACTTACCTCACAGTAGTACATTCACTACGGCAACACTACTCTGCTCTTCCTCTTCCATCGCTCGCCTGAAGTCACTCGCTTTATTTGAGAATTTCAACTTCAAAGAAGATCTAACACCTAGTATATCAAAAGTGAGGTTTTAGGTTTTACCTTAAGCCATTTATAGAATGGGACTGCCAGGCATCCTTCTGACTCCAGGCATGCTTGAATAGGAACCCTTTGGTCTCGATCGTCCCACTACAAAATGATAGAGACAAACAATCAGGTCATGCCACACACGTCCTTACAATCTACCTTAAGTCCAATCCCCAGTCTGTTACCTAGGAAAGCTCATACATCTACACAGGTCTTATCCTTGACCATTGCTCACCTTAGGCTCATTTCTTTCTCTTTTTATACAATTGGCACCTTTTCCATAACTACTAGCCTCTTTAGCTGCTAGTTCCTCACTTGGGTACTTGCTCACCCAGCACAGGATGAAAATCATTGTTACAGCCTATGCTGAAGTGTGCTTGCCAGACTTTCTAGATGATGCCACTCACCCTTCCATTGGACTAGTTGCACTCTATAGATCAGCGCTATCTTGTTTTCCACTTAATCAAGGGAATGTCATCTTTGCCTTCCACTTGAGAAGCACAACCTCTCTTCTTTGCCTTCCCTTTGGCCTTGGAAGTTGGTCTACCTTTTTTCATTGGCATGATCCTTACATCCCCCTCCTTATAAGGAATTATGTCCTCGAAATTCAGTGAGGATCATCCCTCAATATTATATACCAAGGGCGGTTCATGAGGTAGGGTGTTCTTCGGTGTTTTCTGTCAATACCACTTAAAGCACATCCCTTCCTTCACCTCAATCAAACAAAGAACCTTCATCATCCACTATCAAGACAAGAACTTCCTCCTCTTGTCTCCTCAATCTCTTGCTTCTGCATCACCCGCCGACTGTGCTCTCTCTAATCATTGCTCTTCCACTAGATTTGATATAGTGGAATGTTGGTAAATCATCACCCTTGTTCCCCCGTAACCCTTTGATACCTCTCATTTTCCCCCCACATTGTGCCCTGGCCTTACCGTCATGGTTCAGCATCTCCGTTATTAGAGATTTTTCCTTCCCAGTACTATTTTCATCTCGGGGGCATTCCTCCTCTACTTGCCGGCGTTCGACTTCCAGGTATGACATTTCTTGTCGTTCTTCTAAGAATTATCACATTATTTCGGGTGTTATCGCTGCCTTTCATGTAGTTCTTTTCTCTCACACCCTGCTTATGGTTCTGAGGGCTCTAAGTATTATGGTCCAAGGGGTACACTAGAGGCTTACTTATAGCCTTACTCCTTCCCTCGATTTACCTGATTTACCCTTGCCTTGTGCATTTCAATGCACTCATTATGACTTGAATAAATATGAGAACTGCTCTTGGCTGATCCACTCACTTCCCCATTGCACTGTCACCAATGGTACTATCTAGATCATAATCTCTGCTCCTTCCAATCTACAATCTGTACTGGTCTCTCTTCATAAGTGAGATTCTTTTGCAATGAAACTAGATTTGGGTTAATTAATCGGGGTTGTTGGTTCCAAAAAGTTTTCCTTAAATAGGACACATTATGATTCCTTCACTGGCCTACTTTTTCCACTACTAGGTAAGGTCCAATGTATCTTGGGCTTAGTTGTCCTTTCAGCTCAAATCTCCCCACCCCTTTCATGGGAGATACCTTGAGATATAGCCAATCACATTTCTCAAATGTTAACTCTAATCTCTTTACATCAACGAGAGAAGCTGGAGTCTCTAAATGAATCTAGATCTTTGTAATGTGTACCTGAGTGGATATTTATAGGGTTTGAGATGCCAACAAGAAAAATCCATCCTTTTGAACATGACACTAGATATGATAGTGTCTCGCCAGGGTAAGGGTCTTTGGGGACCTGTTTCGTTTGCTTGAATCTCTCATGAGATAAACCATATCAAGTGGTACTATTTGTGAACCACGGTGACTCTTGGCATTATTAGCTAGTCTCCCAAATGATGTGTTTTACTTGGTTTCAACCCTTTCTTGCCTTGTTTAATGTAAACTTCTCGTTCACATCTCTTCGGTCGCCTATCAACCTCTCCTCTCCCTTGGCACATATTTTTACGTAATAGTTACCTTGTAGATTCTCGCCACAAGTGTGAATATGAGAATTTTCCTTTTTTTATTCCTATCGTGACCTTTTTTCTTGGAAAAATGTTTTTCCTAGTGTGAGTTGACGGTTCACCCGACACATTTTCACACTTCACTTCGTGCAATGTGGATCCCATGATTTTGTTTGGCGTGCCTTCCTTTCTTTTACCATGTGGTGCTTCCCCTTTGGGTAAGATTCCTTCAAATCTCGACGTTTTGTCTTTCTATAACTGTTAACCTTTTACTTCTCTCCTTCTATCTTATTATTCTCCTTCATTTATTTCTTTCATTGTGTACTTTGTGTTGTTCCTCTTCTCCATCAACCCTTATTCTCTCAATCCCTCTCGGTTTACATTCTCCATTGTTCTTGAAAACCCTACTTGAAACACCTCCTGAGTTTCTTGTTTGTGTTGGTCTCCAAACTACACTCACGGGAATGCATTTGGGCATGGCTCTAGAACCGCAGTTGGCATAGACTCTACTTGCCTTGTATCTTTCGAGGAGAGTCATTGAAAGCGACCATCACTCAAGAGAAGTTGGACTTCATAAGAGAATGGTTTGGAATCCTAGAATATGTCTGTTTGATACTTCATGACTTCCACAGTGGCATAATCAACTTGAGCATTTTGGGTTGTATATTGAGATGCTCTTGATGAGACTAAGTCTTTTTTTTCATCGTCCCATCTTAGATATCTTAGACTATCTGGGTTTTGCTCTCACTCATACACTACCCAACACTTGGAGGATATGGTTGTCCTAATATGTTGTATGAAGGCAAGCCCTTAAGGCTGTTAGGATGGAGAACCTAGATTTGACCACCCATGAGCTCATAGTGTGAAGCAACATGACCGGAATGAATGAAGCTTTCATTCTTGTATTGAGTACCAAGTCAAAAATTGGGACTACATGCTTTTCTTCATGTCGGGAGACAATTTGGAGGTTTTTGCTAGTGAAACTACCCACCACGAGCTTCCATTTAGGTTCACCTAAAGTTATGTTCCTGATTGTCACCACTTTTGAGGTAGCCCCCAATAGGGGGAATTGTCATGTTTGGATAGCATCTAGGTAACAAAAAACCCAACTTCAATGAGCTACAAAGTGGCTATGACCCTAGAGAATATCAATTGTTTCCTTGTCATGCCAGATCGATCTTGAGTCTTGGGCCACAACTCTCTGATTCTACTGTGCTTCAGACCCTAAAGGAAGGAGACCCTGTGCCATGGGCTAGAGACAACATAGTGGACCACATGCTTGTCACAGCTCTGCTCACTCCAATGGGATTGATGCCACCCCTTAAACGAGATGTTCATTGCCTAGCGGATGTTATGGGGCAGGGAGCCCAAGAAATAGATTCATTTTTGGATTAAGCTTGATTTGAATCAATTCCAGATTCACTCCCTGAAACCCTTTTGGATTCTTTATTTAAGAGATTTTGTCCATCGGGCTTTTCATCTTTTGCTCCGAGTGATTCCTTTTAGGTGTTAGAGATTGAGGAGGGAGGATACACACTAGGCATTCTCGAGGATATTGCAGTTGGGGGTGCTCTAACATGCATTCCTATGGCCGCCGACGAGGGAGAGGTAACAACGTCGATGGAAGATGTCCCATTGGGAATTAGTGCTAATGAGTGTTATGCCTTTGTGGAAAGTGGGGATCTTAATATTGTTCCCACTTATCTGGCATGTGAGGTTGAGGCAAGGAATTCTGAAGTATTCTTTATGGGTCCTATTGAGTGGATGATTCCACTCATCCTAGGTCTTCACTAGAGGTTTCGATCTTGAGAAAGTTCCTTCGGGGAAGGTATCGCCAAGTCAGAGGCTCCTTGCAGTTCCCTCTCTCCTAGAATTTGTCCTTCGAGAGATTCCGACTTGCCTAGGATCTTTCCCTCCTCGCAAGATCCCCCACCTCGAATCCCTTGGTTGCCAAGATCACCAAGGAACTCTAGACACTTGTTCCCCTAGTTCATGTTTCGATTATACTCTAGTTGACTTACCTTCCTATTTTATTAGTTTGACATTGTACTTTCCTTTGCAGGGCTTATTGCCTTTGGTTGGGTACATCTCCTACGCTAGTCCATCGTGATGGAGAAGGTGGATGCCTCCTAAGCATTTATTGAGGGGGGCACTCCAATCTATATCACAAACCATGGGAGAAGAAGCGCTAGAAAGGTGTTTGGGGAACTGCTCCCATGAGCAAGACACTGAGATTCTTGTGGCAAAGGTCCAAATAAAAGAGTTAAAGGGCTATAGACTCTAAAGGCTTGTTTGTTTTCAGAGATAAGATGAGTTGAGATTAAAATTAAAAAGTTGAATAAAATATTGTTAGAATATATTTTTTAATATTATTTTTGTTTTGGAATTTGAAAACGTTGAATTGTTTATTTTATTTTGTATTGAAATTTGAAAAAGTTATAATAATTAGATGAGATGAGTTAGAAGTTTCATAAAAACAAACGATTCCTAAATGGTCCATGTTGGTGAAGACAAAGAATGAGTTGGACCATGACTTAGAGGTTGAGTGGAATATTGCCCAAGCTGTTTCGATGCTGGAGGAAGATCAGTTGGCACCGAGCACATGCTTGTGGAGGACTTCTTGGCTGAGCTAGAACAAGCGGTAATTCGCCCAAGCTAAGAAAGATCGTGGCGATCACTACATAAGGCCACTTCGGTTGAGTAATTGAGAGCCAAACTTCGTATTGAGCTTGATATTGCCGGGGTGAACTAAAAGCAATTACGACTAAATACAAGACCATCTAGGATGAACTTTTCAGGGTTGATACCAATTACTTGAAGTTGGTAGACTTTGCCTAGCTATTGCGAAGGGAGGCTGAAAAAGTAGTTAGTCGCCTTGATGATTTTTGGTTAGTTTCGTTTACACTCCAAATGAATTTATTTATTTAGAATTTATTTGGGGCGCGGGGGTGGTGGGGAGTGAAACTGGAAATTGTTTTAGAGCTATGTTAGGTTTGGATAGTGAGTTCAGATGAGATGAGATAAAAGTTAAAAGTTAAATAAAATATTGTTAAAATATTATTTTTTAATATTATTATTATTGTAGAATTTAAAAAAAGTTAAATTGTTTATTGTAATATTTTATATAAAAATTTGTGAAAATTATAATTATAAGATAAGATAAAATGGGCCAAGAATGTTTCTCAATCCAAACCTAGTTAATCAGATCATGCACATGCATCAGTTTATCGGTAAACTAAGGAAAACAATGAATAGTTTACGTGTCAGTTTTTCATTAGTAGGTGCAGAGCCATGCTTTTAGGGAGAACCTATACTGAAGATATTGTCTCATGAAAAATAGCAAAACTCATGAAGGACGAATTTTGAACCTTACTAATAAACTTCACACCTATTATAATCAAGAGACGGGACGCCTATTTGGGCCACGTCCCCTCCTTTGTAAATACCCGAACATTAATGCAAGGCCTTTAAGATAAGGCGTTACGGCTGGTTGCTTGAGCCACTTCAATGGGAGTAATGGCCAAGAGCTCTATGATTAGGGGTGTCATATATATCAACGGGATTGGGCTAATGTTTTGAATAACATTCCGTTGACAGTTTCGGTCGAGACAATGGATTGAAATATTTTAGTACAGGTACAGTTTTGAGATAGTCTATATATAGATAAATTAATTATATATAAAAAATTATATTCCAAAATAACAACAATGTAAATCTTAAAAATATATATACATGAGAAATCAATAATACTTCTCAATATAAGTCTTAACAACACATATTTGTAAAACTTAATACATAATATTTCCAAGTTCTGAATCCAACTATTAAAAAAAATAATCATTCATCTTCAAAAGGCCAAAACTGTTTTCAAATGAATCAAATGTTTCTTTTTCCAGTCTCTTTAACGCCATCTTACTGGCCTTGCAATAACCGTTTAAATTTTATTTCAAAATTACAATTTTATTATTATTGAGTTGTAACATTGGTATTGCTTAATATATTTATATTTTTATTGTTGAGATTATAATTTTTGACGTATGCTCATATTTGTCATTAATGAGTTTGTAATATTGGTTTTCTTATATGTTAAAATATGAAAAATACTGATATTTTGTTAGTAGATAGTCCTTTCTTTAGATATTGGGCTACTAATAATTATAAATTTTAATTTTTATATGAAATTATATTAATAAGGTCAAATGGGTTATGCGGATTTATTCAACTTATTTATATAAAACGGATTGAAATCTATCGTATTGTATTGATCTATTACTAATTAATTATTAAACGGGTCAAAGTGGATGATACGACATAACCCGTTATTTAAATCAGTCATGTTGGATTAAGCCATATAATCTAATGTCCATGACTTGGTACGACACGAATGCGACACGCAAACATGAATTGCCATCCCTATTTATAATGTTTGGCCATTTTTTTATGGGTTTGTATGGCTATACATATTACCCCTCCCTTGTTGCAACATCGCAACACCTCTCTAGCATGAAGCACTACCGTTATAGATTTGTGGCTTCGCTCTCTTACTAATGAACTCGATGCATCACTGGTAAGGAATTACTTGAAGATGGAATGGGCTCGTGGAACAACTACAAATACGATCCCACATTGCCACCATGCAGATGCATATGGTGCTCTATCTTGAAAATTCAACTTTGGAGTGTGTAAGTACCTAGTTGTCCGTTCCTGAAAAAAAAATGGATCTCGCCAGGAAAAAGTGATGTTCCTTGAAACCTTAAGGCATAAATCATGTAGAACTACAAAGTGAAAGGTAAATCCCAACATTAAGAAAACTACATAGAATGAAACCTAAGGTGAATCTAAAAACATAATAATATGAATCGTTCATTGCGATATTAACTTACTCTTAACATATTTTACACCACGCCACCATGAAAGTTTCATCAGATAATGCTCACCCATTTCAAAATAAAGCAAACGCAAACACATATTAGGTAGTTGCAATATTATCTCAAATTGGCTTTTCTATCAAGCATACATAGAAATTTAGAATGATGTCAAACTCAAATTATATGCGCCTCATTCATCACTGATAAAAGTAGTCTTCTTTGGAAACCCAAATCTAAACATATTCAACACTGCAAAAAACAGAACAATCATTTTAACTGCAAAGATTTGTCTTGTTTCATGTACGCACTACACATACAAGAAACAAAACTAGACGAGGAATTATTAAAGAGATAGCAAAACTAAATACCAGGTACCAGATTTGACTCGTCCGTGCCAGCAATACAATGAGGAGGATATGGTTCCTCGGGCTTGTTTGGATGATGAGAATCAAGAAATGCCATAATTGGCCATTTCTTCTCACGAAACAATCTGGCCAGCCTTTCTGATTCTTTGATCATTCCAGAAATCTGGCTGTTAGGCTGTCTTGGCGCCTGAGACATGAACACCGTTAGATTCTGATGAGTAAACTTCCAATTTTAGAGCTCTTGCTTGTTGAACAAAACCTTGTAAACAGCTTAACCAAGACACAAGTTCTTACTAGGATCCATGATTTGAAAAAAAAAAAAAAAAAAGACAAAGCAGAAACCAATCGAAAACAAAGATGAAAACATGAACTTCGGTGACATATATTTCCATCAGTGGAGATAGACACAAAAAAAAAGGCATTAACTTCAAGTATTTAACAGAATAAAACCAGAAGACATCAAGGAATTGATTAATATTTAAAGTATATTCCAGCACCAACAGTGCAAAAACCATTTATGATTTCAACAAGAACAAGACCGGTGAGAGCATCATCGGGCAAAACCACAGACTCCTGCTCAAGAGGAATCTCACCCTTCAAAAGATCAATTAATGTCGGAGACACCATTTTAATTTCCTGTTGCTTGATTCACTTATTCCCAGATATGTCTATCAACAAATTTAAGAGTAAAGAATTTTCTTTTTCCTATACAAGAGCCAAAGATCATATGTTTAATAGTGATCCCGTCTCAAATTTATTAATAGTCCTCACTTATGGCGGAGGAATACCATGGCGACAAAACCGACACTAGGGATTTACATATAAAATTAAATCATCCCGTGTCTCCAACCAAAACAACCCCACCCAACTACTAAACCAAAAAAACGCCGCTCAAGTCCTACGTATAAAACCTTCACTCTAGCCCAAAAATACAAACACGAAAAACCAACCAACACAACGCCCCTAATCTCTAATACAGTAAACAGCAATTTACTTTAAAAGGGAAAAATACAAACGTCCCTATACACATGCCGGTGAACTTACTAAACTCAGTCCACATCCCTCCTTGAGACCCTGTACTATTTCTCTTACATCTAATTGCTGGAAGACCCCACTTGTCCACTCTGATCAAGCCCTGCAGCAGAGGAGGCAACTCAGCCATTGTTTTCCATTCCACATCCCCTTCCATTGCACCTCTTCTAGCTAACCAATTCACAACTCCATTTCCTTCCTTGTGAATGTGCGAGAATTTTGGATTCATAGTTGACAACAGGCCCTGAAGCTCCTCCCAATAATCTTCCAAATACCAGATCCCACATCTATTATTCTGCAACCATGGCAGTATTACCTTAGAGTCCATTTCGATTTCTACTGCATCTAGCCTCAAACTTTTACAACGTTTAACTCCCTCCAACAGTGCTCGCAATTCTACTTGTGTACTATTTCCATAGTCGAGATTCATTGCAAATGCCAAAACCATAACTCCCTGCATGTCCCGAATCACAGCTCCAGCCCCCGAAGCTCCTGGATTACCTAGACAGCTTCCATCCATATTCAACTTAACATATCCTTGTGATGGCTTCGACCATGATATAAATTTAAATGATAGATGTTGAATTGGTATTGGAAAAATATTTAAACAATTAAGAATGTAAGAGTCGGATTGAGTAAACCTCTTTGGCTTGGAAAAAACTTGACAGATCACACCTATCCACTGTTTGATAGAATGCCACACCACCTAGGCTGAATCATATTTACCTTCCATACGGGCAGAACATCTTCGGACCTATAGCCTCCACGAAATAATAGTAGGTAGTAAACCCAATATGACACCTATTCGGGAGGCATTTTCAGCTCTCTGAAACCAACTAAGGCAAGTCTCATGCCATGTTCTTCCAATTGGCAACCCAAGAATAGAGCCATATTTCTTCCAAACCTCTGCTGCAACCTCCCCCTCAAATAAAACATAATTCTGGTCTTCTTGTTTTCCTTGACTACAGCAGTTGCATTTCGAGACCAATGGAATTCCAATCCACCTAATTCTCTCATCCACTGCTAATGCACCATGCCATGCCTTCTACATTAGAACAGAGAATTTTTTTGGTAGCATCTTATTCCACATCCATTTGTGCCCCTCAACAATCTAACCCCTTACCCGAATACACTCCCAGGCTGATTTGGTACTAAAATTTCCACTTTCAATTTTAATCCAAATTAACATATCCTCTCCCTCTTTGCAATTAACAAGGACGTTGAGTGCCCTCTCTGCATTTAAGAGTAAAGAAAGTTGTAAATTCACATGAGAAATGTTTTAAAGAAAAATACTTTACTAAAAAGGAACTACACAAAAACTCATAAATTGATGTGATTTGATGTGGTACGTTAGATTATAAAATTATTTTTATTATAAAATAAATTTAATAGATTCTATAAAATCACATCAATTTATAAATTTATTTTATATAATTTTTTTGTATCTTTCTCAAATTTTTATAAAGTTGGATGCTGGTTGCATTGCTGGTGCAACATGTGGACTTTTATCGGATTTCTATTTTCCATGCTAAAATCCAAAGTTGAAAATGTATTCGGACTTTTTCTTTCATTTTGGCACAAAAGTCAAGAAAATATCTTGTATTGGGACAGAAACAGGCGCATTCGTCCAAGAAAATCTTCGTCACCCTTCCGAATATGCTTGTCCAAGTATAGATTCCTCTAATTTGTTTACTCGCGGTTCCTACGGATTTTTTTTTTATCTATATAATATTTTTAAACCCTCCAAGTCACTTTCAAATTGTCTAGCAATAAATTAGATTTTACCGAGTTAAGCATCTATTATGTCCATAATAATCTATAATTTAATAAATAAATTACATATAATCCAACTATATATATCGTTTAGATACTGATCCAAATATAAACGAATGGGCAGTTCATTTTAAAAACAAAAGGTGTGAATTAATTATTGAATAAATGTTCCGTTGCAACTTGAAAAATGATACAAGTAAAAAGAGATTTTACAAAAGAAAATTTAGAAACTGACGTAATTTCAAGTGATACATTAGATTTATTTTACAATAAATTTTTTTTTACAATTTGACGTAATATATCGAACCACATCAGTCATGTATGAATTTATTTTAGGTCTAAATTAAAGCTCCATTTCTCTTGCGACTGTCTTGGACAATAGTTTATCATCTTCTTGGTCTTGCATGGGTACCTAGAGCATATTAAAAAAATGTACATACAGCTAGCTATTTAGTCCTAGTTTGCTTTCAGATATGAGATGAGATAAGTTGAAATTAAAGTTAAAATATTGTTATAATATATTTTTTAATATTATTTTTATTTTGAGATTTGAAAAAGTTGAATTGTTTATTTTATTTTGTATGAAAATTTAAAAAAATTATAATGATGAGATGAGATTAGATAAAACTATGGTGGTGCGACGCTCCCTTGCATGAAGATGGGTGCGCAACATGGCGGTGCAGCACTTGGTTCAGCAATGCTACATCCTAGCTCATGGCCCGGCTGTTATCTTTGGTGCAATGAATGACACTTCACTCGCTATTTTTGCTCCCCTTTCTTTTGCCATGTATAGCTCAACATGATGCATAAACTCCCGCATGCATGTAACACAATAACATCATCTTTAAGCCTTCGAAATGCATTTCTATGATAGAAATGAAACTAATGTGTAGTATATAGTGTTTTCCTATTGGCTTTGACAAAGAAGAGATAATTCCAATTTCAAATTCTCTGCAATTAGTGCCTTATAACTAATGTGGATCGAAGAGCCAAGTTTAAATTCCTCGTCTGTTCAATGCGAAGACTGAGTATGGGTGGAAGTTTAAGTAATCCCAATACATATTGTTGGAATTAGATCATATTTTGATCTTTTTACCAGTACAGGTAATGACGAAAAAAATATTTCTTTTTGACTAGCTTATGAGAAACTAATTGCATAACTAGCTTAGAAGTTTTATTTTCTTGACTAGTTGGAAAAAATAATACTTTGTTGATGATCACTAGCTCAATAAAATAATATATATATATATATCTTGACTGGTTCAAAAAACAGAAAACTTTCTAGACTAGTTGGATCGGTCCGTTTGGAAATAAAACTGTTCTCAAGTATTCTCAGGTATTCTAAAATAATTATTTTCCAAACATCACTAAAAAACAAAACACTTTTTAATTTCAAATTTTTATTATTTTCATCTATTTATTACAACTTTTCTAAACTTCCACCAAAACACAAAAACTAATGCAATTGTTTCAAATTTTAAAAAATAATAAGCAATTTTTTTTAAACTTTATAATATATTTATTTAATTTTTTCTCTCTCATTTCTCAAAATCCAATAAAACATTTTAACTCAAGCTACTTCACTATCATTCACAAACTACTTCACTACTATTCTCATATATTCTAAGATATTCTTAGTATCCAAACCATACCAGTCTCTCCAAAGAGGAATTCACCTGATAATAGTCTCCTATCATTTGTTTTCTCTCCCGAGAGAATAGAGGTGTGTGAGTGTCAGTCAATTGGGTTTAACAAAAATTGACTTTAACAAAAGAATAGACTTAACGATAGAGTTAGATGGAAGGGTAATGGATGATGTGTAGAAGAAGGGAGAAAGATGCTTGGTTGGTAATGTGTGCATAGAATGCTCAATTGGCAAAGAGATCATATCATCCACAATGGCAAAAGTGTGGAGGTTGAGCAAACCGATTACTTTCCAGGATGTCAGATCAAATGTGTTTATTATTACCTTTTCAACGTGGATAAATAGAGAGTAGAGGAAGGCAGCCCATGACTATTTGATATTAGCTTATTTATAATTAAACCGTTCGATGGGTTTACATAATGTAGAAAGATGAGATTTGACCACGACTCGTTGTGGGTACAGATCCATAATTTGCCTCTAGTGTGCATGAATCGAGATAGTGTGGAACAAATAGAAAGTACAATTGGTGAATTAGTAGAGCTGGGTGTGGAAGATTATTGTATGGAGTGCGGAAATTTTCTCCACATTAAAATAGAGATTGATTTAACAAAGCCAATTGCTAGAGGTCAAAGTAAGCTGCCTCAAAAAAATGGTTCGATTCAGACCAATTAAAACTAATAAATGGATTTATCTTTATAATATTTATAAGAGAAATTCTATTTGCAGTCCCCACTTGGGGACTGCATGTGCAGGCCCTTTATAAAATGTGAAAAACCATCAT